>JAABKJ010007545.1:108268104-108704748 GCA_011634705.1 Andricus grossulariae | reverse complement strand
AATCAATTTTTTTTCAAAGGTTTAAATTTTGTTATTGAAAATTTCACTTTTTTGTAGAAAATTCGTATTTTTGGCTTCCAAATTCAACTATTTTGTTGAATGTTAAATTATTTTGTTGAAAATTCAACTATTTTTTTGAAGTCATCATTTTTTGGCGAAAATTCAACTAATCTTTTGAAAATTAATCTTTTTGGGTCAAAAATTCAACTATTTTGGCAGAAAATTAATGTCTTTTGTTGAAAATTACTCCTTTTGGGCGGAAAATTCAACTATTTCATTTTTGGTTGAAAACTAATCTTTTCTAGTTAAAAATTAAACTATTTTAGTGAAAATTCATGTATTTTGTTGAAAATGCGACTTTTGATAGAAAATTAATTTTCTTGGTTGAAAATTCAACTGTTTGGTAAAGAATTCAATTATTTTGTTGAAAATTGAACTATTTTGTTAAAGTAATCCTTTTTTATCGAAAATTCAAATCATTTGTTTAAAATTCATCCTCTTAGATTAGAAAAAAAATTTGGTTGAAGATTCATAATTTTATTTTTAAATTTAACTATTTGGTCGTAAATCAATTTTATTCTTAAAAATGCACATTTTTTTTATCAAAAATGTAACTTTTTTTGTAGAAAATTCGTATTTTTGGCTTGAAAATTCAGCTATTTGGTAAAGAATTCAACTATTTTGTTGAAAATTCAACTATTTTGTTAAAGAAATCCTTTTTTGTCGAAAATTCAAATGCTTTTTTTTTAATTCTTCCTCTCCGATTAAAAATAAACAAAAATTTGTGTTGAAGATTTATAATTTTATTTTAAAATTCAAGTATTTGGTCGTAAATCAATTTTATTCTTAAAAATTCACATTTTTTTATTGAAAATTTAACTTTTTTGTAGAAAATGCGTATGTTTTTGATTGAAACCTTGACTATTTTGTTATAAACCCATTTTTTTAACTATTTTTTTTGATGCACTATTCCATTTTTTTTAAATCTTATTATTTTCAAGTTGAAAATTCAATTTTTTAACTTAAAATTTAACTATTCCATTTTTTGTTGAACATCGATAGTTTTAAGTTGAAAATTAAACTATTTGTTTGAAAATGTTTATATTTTGTTGTAAATTTTTGTAATTTTTTTTGGTTTAAGATATATATATATATATATATATATATATATATATTGAATTTAAATTTAAGTATGGTTGAAAAAGACACACACTAGTGTTGAAACGTACGTAGCATCAATTTGATTATTTTAATAAAACAAAATGACAACTTAGTAGATGTTTCATTAGAAAAATGGACCGTAAGACCTAAGGAAATCTATTCAAATATCAAATATATTGACGGTCTTATGAAAGGACTAGATTTGTTCTCACAAATCTGTTATTGGAGTGTGAAGTTTACTGGTTTTGGAATTATCATAAGAAATATGAAAGAGTGCTCAAGACGAAAAGCGATCGATCGACTGATAACTCTGCTTGACACACAGTGGTCAAAACCATTCTCAAAATAAAATTTGTAAGGTCTTCAAACTCTTCCAATTTTCAATTCAATTTTGAGCCTAACAATATATAATTGAATAAAGTGGCTACGAATTAGAATAGTTAATTATTATTAAATAATTAGTTACATTGGTTCACCGTTATAAACAATTCGATGCAAAAATTGTATAGTATATCAATTTATTTAAAAAAATACAATAATAATAAATATGTAACTATAACAAGAAAAATAAACATATAATCGTGGAAATTTATAAGCAGAATGGCATTAGTGAGGAAACATTTTTTTAATTTGAAAATATATAAACGAATTATAATATTATAAACCAGTTTGCAACTCATTAAATTTGAAGATGAATAAACGATTCTTTTTTATAAATATGAAATTGAAAGTTACATCGAACGTCTCCTACTTATGTATTTGATTGAACAAAATCAAAAATAGAATTGAATTAAAATAGTCCAACACATGAATTCTATGTCCTTTTCCAAACGCTGAGTGTTTCGGTCGGAATGGTCTCTATATGCTAACCAAGAAAATTCTTAGCGCTTGTGAGAAACAACAAGAGACGGACTGAAAATATTTGGTGCCCTGAGTCTTATTTAATTTTCTTATTTCTACTTTGGATATTTTTGTGACATTTGTCACTGAAATGTGGTTTAATAACCAGGGAAAGTGGGTTATGGTGGCCAGCTTTGAATTGAGCGTGCTATAAATAATGATCAAAATATGATCTTGATGTGTGTATCTTTTGAGATGTAGCTCACATTATCAGCGAAGATTGTTATTATTAAAATGATTTTTATTTTAACAATATGAAGATATAGAATACAAAGTATACAACATGATTGTTCTGGAGTGTACAGTGTAACGAAGAAAAATTACACCAAACATTTTCAAAAGTTTTAAATGTTTTCTTATCAATCAAAGTAAAATATGTTGCAAACCCTAGTTATTCCTTCTTGCTTCCTGAAATATATACGGCGCCGTTTTGCTTTAGACGTGATGTTGCAAGATATAATTAATTTTAATATATTTATAACGTTTGCACAACCAATAAATGATATCACAAGCTTGCGAAAATACTTTGCCTATTAAAGAATAATGTTATTATTTTCATCTCACAATATATGCTGTAAATACTTAATTTTTGTCAAAAACGATTCCAACTGTTTCCACTAAAGTCGTTTTTTCATAATTACTTTTTATGTCACGTATTCTGAAACAAAAATGACATGTAAGCAGTATTCATCGAACCAACAAGACCTACTTAATGTAAGAAATTATTTTTCAAAACAGCCTAGAGCCGACAATTCTTGATTTATTTTAATTTGTTTTAAATGGTCTCAACTATATTCCAGAATGAATTATGAGATATGAATTTTAATATCTTCTGAATTGGATTTTTTTACCAAATAAAATGAAAGTGTAGTAGCACCTTATACAAGAATTTAATTCATGAAATGTTTTAGCTACTGATTATGCACAAATTATAACCAAACTTCACAAACAGGTGCACTATTCGAACATTCATTCACAGCAAAAATATATTCTACGTTTACTAAATTGACATTAAATTGATTTAATAGTGATTTTCAATCAGAAAATGTTGTCCTTTCAACATATTCAATTATGCTATACACAAAGTTATATAAACAAATGCATTATTTGACTACTTCTTTACAAAAATATATTCTGTCTTCACTAGAAGGACCTTAAATTGACTTGAAGGTGTTGTGTTGGAGAAGAATTCGATCTCCGCAACACATCTGTTATTGTTTCAAATAAAATGTATTAACTTATTCAATGTTCCAATCTGAATAACTGTTCATACAATTTCTTTGAAACATTTTATTTATTTATTTTGTGTATTAGATGCTACTACACTTATTTCGATTGCACCGGAGTTTATTTCGATTGTTTACGGAAGGATAAAAAATTATGTTGTAAAAATCCTAATTTTTCTCACTTTATTCGTTTATAGCAAAGTGCTATAAAAATAATTTTTTCAAGAGTTTTAAATAAAAAAATATCAAAATCGATTATGAATTGTCAGCTCTAGCCTGTCCTAAATCAATTTTTGACGTTTTGCTTCACTATGCGCCTCCATAACCGTCTCTTCTCTATCTCATTTATTTTTCATATCAAAAAAATTTAATTTGATATACATCTTACTTGAAATGTATTACGATACAAGACAAATCCATGTTCTCAATTATAAAATAAGATATTGCAGAAAAATAGGCAATGAAATTTTGTCTTTTTTTCATTTCTAAAAATTCTTGAAATAATAAACATTTTTGGATTTCAGTAGTCTTATTTTGCAGATTTAATTTTCTATAGAATTCAAACGTATACATTATAATACAAAAAATGAAAAACACTGAACAACATGAATCAAAAAAGGAACTAATTTTGCACGAGCACTTAATGCTTCGTCATTATCCTTCAATTTTAAGGAAAAGTAAATGGTGAAATTTTAAATGTTCGGTTTAATGGTAAATCACATTATTAATTTTGCATAATGCATTTTTTAATTTCCCGATCTAAAGAAAGAAATTGCTTTTCTGTCAATAATATTAATTTTCATTTGATTTAAAATATTGAAATTTTTTATTTCGACTAAGAAGAAAAAAAGGAAATAATATTCAATAATATTTTCCAGAAATTATGTTATTTATATCAAAAAATCAGCATTACTTTGCCTTTTCATCCATAAGTGTCTTTAATATGTATTAACAAATTCAATAATTAGAATTATATCACATCTACATCCAGAATAATTACATAATTATTAGGCAGAGCTAAAGTAGGGTTTTTGAAAGAATTTCTTTAAGATCCTATTAAGACTTAATTAGTGTCTTGTTAGAAAAAAAACGACACAAAACCCTTCCTTGTGGGCGTTCGACGCCTACTTTGACTAATTTTCATTTTCAGGTGGAGCATGGGATGGCCTTGATCCTGAACTACCATCAATAAGTTGAAGATTATGAATACGTTGACGATTATATGTCTCTTCCGTCCACAAAGGAACAGGGCCTTTATAATAACCTAATCCTCCAATAAAATAATCAGTGTCATAATTAGAAGATTGCATTATTAACAGAGCGGAAGCATTATATGGGAGTCTGCGATAGATGAGCTTATCGGATACAAGATATGTTCTTTGTATTTGTATAAAATAGCGGCTTTCCTTCAAATATTCCTTTTCCTCAATCTGGATAGGCGCAAGATCAGCAAAAAACCTCCTGCCATCCGGCACTTTTACACGAAAGCGGTTTCTTACATTCATAGTTCGTACAGGTGGAGCATATAGATGTCCAGCAAAAGCACCAATACCTTTAAAATAGATAGTAACGTAGCATCCTGACTGAAGATGATAATTATCACGCACACCATTCCTGTCTCCTCCAAAACTGTACATTGCATCCAGCACTGTAAGAGAAACAGAGATTTATGAAACTTATTTCAATGGAGAAATGACCCATCGTCCCTAGATACACAGGAAGAGTTCTGCTTGTGGATTCCATTATACCAAAACAGAATCTGAGCATCTTAAAAATTTTGATTTATGTTTTCCCATGATAGAGGCTGTTCAAAAACTACGTCACATAGCCATATGGTGGTGGGCAGTAACAGATTTTGTGACAATTTATAACGTAAAGGGGAGGAGCTAACGCTGAATGTCTCATCACACATGGAATACAAACGTAAAAATAACAATTTTTTTAAATGCATGAAAAAAATTATCATTAGTGATTTTGCAAGTAAAGAATCTGAATAAAGACTTCTCACTCTTTCTCCCTTTCCCCTCCTTTCTGCTTTTTTGAAGAATTCTCCTTTTTCCTCATTTTTTAAAGAAACTTCCCCTTCTTCTCGTTTTTAGAGTTTCGTAGGCCCTGGCAGCAACATTCTATTGTATTGATCGGGTGTCGGTCCGTCCGTCGTACTTTTTTTCCTATCCGACATTACCCCACACCCTTGCCGGCTTTCCCCCGTTCCCCAGATAACTTTACCTGGTACCGTTGCCAACTGTATCCTGTACCTTAGCCGACTTTACCCCTACTGTATCGAACTTTACCCCGTACCTTATAAGTACTTTGACTAATTTTGTCGCTTAAATGCAAACTGAATTAATGGAACCCAATAAGAAAATCCAACTATATCTCGCTGAAACTTAATTCTTTCAAGTTCAAAAGTCCACTATTACATATTTTCAGTTTCGTATTTATTTCTTTTGGTAGAAAATTCAACTATTTGGTTGAAGATTTCACTATTATTTTTAAGATTGTTTTTTTTTGCGAAAAATTAATTTTTGCAACTGAAAATTAAACATTCTATTTTTGATTGAAGTTTGATCATTTTTAGTTGAAAATGCAACTGTTACATTTCCATTAAGAATCAATATTTTTTTGTTAACATTTCAAGTACCTGGTGGAGAAATAACTACTTTGTTAGAATTGATTTCATTGGTTGACAAATTATCTGTTTTGTTGAAAATTCGATTGTTTTTAGTTGAAAAATAATGGTGCTGAATGAAAATTAAAATATTTTATTATTGGTAGAACAAGCATGTATTTTATTGTTGAAAATCTAGTAATTTATTGGAGAATTCACTATTCCATATCTCGTTGAAAATTGACCGTTTTGAGTTCAAAATTCAACAATACGGTTGAAAATTCATATTTTTGTTTCAAAAATTCAACTGCTTTTTAGTGAATTCGCCTTGCTGTTTTGAAAATTTAACAGTTTGGTGTAGATTTTTGTTGCCTCTTTATTGAAGGGTCTTTCCTCGTTTAATATTCAACTATTTTCTTAAAAATGTGCCCTCATGCTTTATAGATTCACCGTCTTTGGTAGAAATTTGTTATTTATTTGTTAAAAATGCAACTTTTTGGTGTGAAAATTAATCGTTTTTAGTCAAGGATTTAATTATTTTGTTGATCATTTATCTCATTTAGTCGAATTTTACTGTTTTAGTGGTCAAACTAAAATATATTTAAATTAAAATATCAACAATTATATTTTTGGTTGAGAATTAATCATTTTTGTTAGAAAATAATTCAATTTTTCATACAAATTTTATTATTTGGTAGAGAATTCAACTGTTTCGTTGAAAATTCGTCTTTTTGGATAGAAATTTCGTCCTGTTGAACTGAAAATTCCACTGCCTTCAAAATTTATCTTTGCACGTTGAACTTCAACTACTTGGTTAAAAATTTGTTTTCTTCTCTAGAAAAATAATTCCTTGAACTGAAAATTTAACTATTACATTATTACCTGAAAACCTATTGTGTTATGTAGAAAATTAAACGATTTAGTTTAAAATCGATGTATTTTGTTGTCAGTTCATATTTTTTGATAGAAAATTCTTCTTGATTGGAAATTCAACTCTTTCGACTAAAGTTGAACTGTTTGATGAAAATTATTATTATTACTTGCAGATCCATCTTGTTGGTTAAAAATTTAACGATTTTGTTGGAAATTCTGTTTTTTTTTTTAAATCTATCTGTCAAATGCAAATTTAAATAGTCCATTTTTGGTCAAAAATTCATCGTTTTTTTTAAATGCTATCATTTGGTTAAAAATTATCTTTTCGCTTAAAAATTCATATTTTTGGTTTTAAAATTCCGCTGCTTTTTAGATAATTCACCTTCTTCAAAAATTCAATAATTTTGTAAAAATGTTTGTTCTCTCTTAAATGAAAAATCTTTCCTGTTTGAAAATTCAACTATGATATTTTTCTATGAGGATTAATATTTATCATTGAATAATTCAATGATTGTGGAACAACTGAAACTGTTTCGATGAATATTTATCTTTCTGGATGGAAAAGTCGTCTTCTTAGATTGAAAATTCTACTGTATTCTAACAAATTCGTTGAATTTTCAACTATTTTGTTGAAAATCCATCACTTTTGTTTAAAATTTCAACAATTTCGTTGTGGATGCAACTATTTGATTAACAGTTCATGTTTTTGAATTGGAGATTTGACTGTTTGATTTAAAATTGAACATTTTGCGGTGAAGGGTAATTCTTTTTTGTTAATAAATTCCACGATTTATTTAAAAATTTGTCTTCGCAGGTTGAAAATTCAACTATTTGGTAAAAATTCGTCTCTTTCACTGGACGGTTCAACTACTCGGTTGGAAATTTATTTGTTTTGTATAAAATTAATTTCCTAGTTTGTTGAAGATTCAACTATTTTTCAAATAGTTTTGCCCTGTTCAACATTTTGCCACGTTCAACACACGAACTTTGAAATTTTCTCACGTAGTGGAAAATCTGAACGCTTAAGATTCAGCGACCGTTTCAGCTTTTTGTGCTCGCTCTTTGGGTTAATGATAAATTGATAATATTGTTTAGCGCTACATTCTGCGTGCTGTATTAACTGCTCACAGTGGTGTGGAATAGGAATTTACTGTTGATAATCGCCCACAGGTGCAATTTTTTAACTCATTCCGAATTGTGGTTTGCGATTTTTTCATTTTTGTCACAGAGCAGCAACATGTAAACAAATAAAGTGATTTTTAATTTGAGTGAAGTAATACTTATGTAAGGTCAATAAACATAATTTTTTTAACAATTTATTATTATTTTCGATAATATTCTATCAAATTATTTGTTTACGCAATTTATTATTACTGTAAATGATATTCAAATTGAATAATACTAGTTATCTGAAAATTTCCACTTTTTGTCTACTTTTCACTTGGAGTGAGTTAACAATTGATTCAAATTAGCAAAAATAATTATTTAAACCAATCACTATTGTTTATAGTTATATTCTTCTTCATTAATGCTAGATAGTTGTGGTTTCTTCTAAAATTTGTAACATTTCACCCAGTAGTGACTCATTCAAGTGATGAATTATGCTAGTTAATAAACATGCTTGATTAAACAATTGATAATTGTTAATAACTATTTTCTCTCAGATAAGCGCTAGAAAGTTCCGGGTTTTTCGGAAATGTTCAACTTCGCTCTGGCCTTGTAGTTATGAACAAATCATAAATAAAAATAAGAGAAACTCATATTCTGAAAATTTTCTTTCTCTTTGGAAATTTAATTTCATGAAATAAAGCGGATATATGCAAGTGGCAACAGAGTACTGTAAGCAATTTCCGTACTGCAGTAAGTCTACCTTGACTCGTGAGGTGTTTTAATCAATTAATTATTTGTTTGATGTCTTTTTAATCCTTATATATGTATATTGTCATCGTCGAGACGTATTTTCTCCATAAAAGGAGGGGGGGGCTGACATTAAAATATTTGAATCTTTTTTGGCTGAGTTGTTAAGCTTCAAAGGCAGATGCCTATAATTTTTGGGCCGAAGGTTACTCAAATTTTACATAAAGCAAATACCTTCTCATTAGGATAAGAATTTAAAAACCTTGCGCACCAAACGCAGAATTTTGTCGACTATTTTTTTGCCACTATAATTCAGTACATGGAACGACTTCAATTTTTAAAAAAAGATTGACAATCTTTCATTTGATTTCTGAAGTACAGTGAAAAAATGATGCTGGGTTTTGTTCCTAATTTATAAAAACCATCATGCGATTTCTTTAAAACTAGGCCAATTAAGTTTTGCGCATATCCTTCCCTCCTGCCACGACTTGAAATAGGCTTAGTAACTGATGACTCGACAATTATCGTTGGAAATTTTGTATTTGAAAGAAGCTTGATTTTTTCTGCCTGTGCATCTAGTCCGTTGTAGGCTGTTTCTGATTTAGTTGAAAAATAATTTTTTGTTAAACATCGGTGACATAGAACTGAAGCTCCGCAACCTTCGCCATCACTATAGAGCGCGTAAAACTTTGTCCAATGATCCTCACAATTGACTATGTTATTATAGTGTTAATGCTTTCCTCAAGTGTCTCTTTTTCTTTTCACATATTACACAGATTTTCAAATAAAAGATCATTGCATCCCTTGTCACGTCTTCGTATTGTCCCCAGCTGCATTATCATTCTGTCTCTTCCGCCATGACCGCACTCGCAATATGCACTCTGGACTACGTCAAAGGGTTCTTCATTTAGAAGAATATATTTTACGTCTTCCGCTTAGTCCAAAATCGAAAGAATTGATTTTTTGACATCTCCAATACGAAACACATCAAAACGTTTTGGATGGCGGTATTGTAGAGTTGATTCCCTGCTCGCTCTCTTTGTAACTTCAATGAAATGTCAATTTGATGATTCTATCATGCATTTCAACTTATCCATGAAATTTTCTTCGAAAATCATCTCACGCACATTGTGAGAAAAGCCATTTACACTTTCCGTTTAGTTTATTCCAAACGAATATTATATTAATACATAAGAACTTTTGTCGACGTCAGCACGCTCACTGATGTGTTCACACGTCAACCTCATAATAGGAACTTTGATTTGCGAAATGAAATTAAAAAAAAAACAATTCATTCTAGTGTTTAGAAACTTTAATGTCGTAGGATTTGTAGGTTGGACAAGTAGAAGCGAATTTTTTGTTCTAATTCTGCCCAAGGCAAATTTGACACACCTAGGTTTGCCTGCATTTATTCCAGACAAAGCCCAAAATCTCATGAGTATTTCGGACTTTGCCTAAAATGCATCCAAAATATGCGCATTTCCTAGGCAAACTTAGGTTTACCGCCACTTTGGGCTTTGTCGGTAAACCAGCAACAGGACTTGGTGCTATACAGTGACCGAACGCACAGTGGGCTGAATCGGAAATTTACTACTCAAAATCACCTACAGCCTACAATTCTTAACCAATTTTTGAATTTTTTATTCAGAAGTGATCAGCAATAGTTGCATAAGAGCATCTATAGATTAGATTTTTCAATTTTACTTGTTTCCTATTATTTATATAAATAAACAAAGAGCAAAAATGAGACATTGTTTCATTATTACTTGTTATCTTCAAATAAATAATTTAAATTATCCTATTCTCGATGAAAATGAATTTCGAAGTATCTGAAGAATATGAATAATTAACAGGGTATCAAATCTGATTGTTATAAACAAAATTATATCAACAAAGTGTCAATATCGTGAACATTTTTCTTGCAAAGTATATTTGTAAGTTGGAATTGCTTGATTTTATCGACAGGATCGAAGTAATCGTTTTTCTTTCGTAGTACATTCAAATTATATTAGTGGTAATATTTAATGATGAAGATTGGTCATTCGATATCATTTGTTTATTTTATGACAACATTTTATAAAGAAATGCGTAGTGAGTCATTCATATCACATCGGTATTATTTGTTTATTATATAAACAAATGTTATAAACGAATGAATAGTTTTGCAATTTATGGGCAGGAAGTAATTTTTTTTCATTCCTTACGCCTTCAAATTATATAAGTGGTGGTGTTTAGTTATGAATATTTGTCATTCTATATTATTTGTTTATTTGATGAACAAATGCATAGTTTTCCGTTTATAGACAAAAAGTGATCGCTTTTCTTCCTGATCGTCTTCAAATTATACAAGTGATGATGTTTAGTCGTGAAGACTTTTGGTTGAATATTATCCGTTTATTTTATGAATAAATGCATTGTTTGGCCATTTATAAACATAAAGTAAACGTTCTTCTTCCTGATCGTCTTTAAATTAAATGAGTGGTGATGTTTAGCAATGCAGACTTGTCATTCGACATTATTTGTTTACTCAATAAACATATGCTTAGTTTGAAAATTCATAGAATTTATAGAATTTTTTACTTTCAATCGAGCGGTATTCAAAAGAAGCTGCAGAAGTACATAATGAGTATTTCAAGTGGTGCAGAGAATTCAACATACGAAAGTGCTCTCGAATTCCCAGTGATATCATTTGAAAGCAATAATGAAAAAGATTACCTTCTGCCTATGAATGGACATGCTATGCATTTGTTTATAAAATTTGTTTATAAAATAAGCAAATAATATCGAATGACAATTATTCATAACCAAACACCACCACTTTTATAATTTGAAGACGATCAGAAAGAAAAACGGTCACTTTCTATCTATAAATGTTCAAACTATGCATTTGTTTATAAATTTGTCTATAAAATAAACAAATAATATCAATTGACAATTTTTCGTCACTAAACATCACTACTCATTTAGTTTGAAGACGACTAGAGAGTAAACCGATTACTTTCGGTCTATAAATGACCAAACTATGCATTTGTTTATATAATAAACAAATCATATTAAATAATCCATCTTTATCGCCAATTATTACCACGAATAAAATTTGAAGGTATTAAGAAAAAGAAAACGATAACTTTCTGCCAATAAGAACCTAAACTATGAATTTTTTTAGATAATTTGTTTATAAAATGAACAAAAAATACCAGACAACAAATTTACATGATTAGGTATGATCCTGTCGATAAAATCAAGCAATTTCAACTTACAAATATACTTTGCAAACAGAATTTTCACGATGTTGACATTTTGTTGATATAATTTGGTTACAATAATTAGATTCAATATCCTGTTAATTATTTATATTCCTTAGATACTTCGACATTCATTTTCATTGAGAATGGGATCAATTAAGTTATTTTTTTGAAGATAAAAAATAATAATTAAGAAATGTCTCATTTTCGCACTTTGTTTATTTATATGAAAAATAGAAAATGATAAAAATTGAAAAATATAATTCATAGAGGCTCTTATGCAACTATTGGTGATTTTGAATAGTCAATTCCCGATTCAGCCCACTGTGGAACGTGACGGAGAGCTGGACACCCACCACGGACGGCGTGGCGCGATACATCGCCTGAACGCGGCGTGGAACGGTATTAAATGGAGGGGCAATACGATTTAAAAAAAAGCATATATTTTCCAGTTCATAATATAAATAAAAGGAAAAACGGTTTTTTAATCGGGCAAATAACATGAACAAATAATTTATTTAATTCGAAGAAGAAAAAATACTTCAATATTTAAAATATAATACATTTTCACTTAAAATTAATGTGAATTTGAACTGTAAGATCTGAGTTGAACACACTATTTTCTATATTTGCTCTTAACTTTTCTCTACGTGTAGATTAGGAGAGGATTTATAGTTATACTCTAAATAACAAAGCGCTCTTTTATAGATATTATACTTACACATAGAATTGGAGAAGACCACTATGATAAAAAACAGACGAACCAAAGCATGCCTCATTTTCTTGAAATGACGGAAGCCCAATTAGTAAGAATTTCTATACCATTAAAATTAATGAACATTCTTGAAAATGTTTCAATGTTTACATATATACTGGTCGCTATCTCGTTTTTTCGTTGTAATGATAAGGAATCACGCATATATTTATTGTATTTTACCTCGCATTATTAACGTTGAAAAGGGTGATGGCGAGGGCGTGATAAGGGGAGGGGGGTGGTAGTGCGTCTTAAATCAATTTTATTGTTTGCTTTTGATGTTTGCACTCACGGAAATATTACACAATTCGATCAAACACAAGAGCACGCACATGGCACAATGGCAGATGCTTAGCTATAGGTTCGCTTCACCTTCAAGATTATGCATTAAAAACATTTGACAAATCCTATTTGAATTTTAAATTTTTTTCAAAAATTCAGAAAATCTAAAAATTAGTATAATAAAATAATGTTTTGGTTTTGTATTTTAGACCTCATAAAATATGAAGATGTTTTTTGGTTTTGGCCTTGCAATTTAGAAGGTTGTGAAATAAAGTAGTCCTTATTTGTTTATGAAACATCGATGCATTTTGCTATGAAATCATAGCATCATCAGGACTGTAACAAGTATGTGGAAGTGAATAACAATAAAATTAATACTTTTTCCCCTAATAAAAGTTTCTAAAAAAGAAAAATTTATCAGTCAAAGCTTACAGCAAATTACTTTTACAGTATAAAAGCAGTTACCTGTGGAGTATACGCGTTAAATGTTTTGACCATCGTAGAAGATGTTTTGCTTTGTTGTATCAATTCTATTGTTATTTGCTTCCACGCACTTGTACCAGTTCTGACGAGGCTATGATTTCATAGCGAAATGCATCGACTTTTCATAAACAAATAAGGAATACTTTATTTCACAACCTTCTAAATTGTAAGATTAAAGGCCATAACCATAAAAAATCATAATAAAATAATATTACTATTTCATTATTCAGGGCTGTATACACAAACGCAGTACCAGTAACAAAAATTGTAGCTACTAGTGAAAAAAAAACCTGTACCGAAATCTTTTTTCTATCAGTTTTTTGAAAATCAGATTTTACGGGTGGAGTCTAGACTGCCAGCGCGGCGTCGACAGTCTGGTTAAATCACCCATCATATGTTTAAATGACAACGATGGTTTATAACAAATATAAAATATAAAAAAAAGCTTTTACGTTTAGGAATCACTTTTTCGAAAATATTCTTCTGTGACTAATCACAGAAGACGAATCACAGATACACTGGAGTGACCCTTTGCCTTTATTTACAACATGTGACATTCGAAGACTCTTTTTCAATAATTCATATATTGTGAAATAATGCAGATAAAAAATTTCTGATTGCACCGCTAGAAAGATCAGTTGAAGAACTCATACAA
The DNA here is from genome assembly GCA_011634705.1 of Andricus grossulariae. Classification (NCBI taxonomy): domain Eukaryota; kingdom Metazoa; phylum Arthropoda; class Insecta; order Hymenoptera; family Cynipidae; genus Andricus; species Andricus grossulariae. Next base: position 108,690,701 of record JAABKJ010007545.1, on the reverse strand, counting down.
TCCGTCATAATGCAAAAAACGATTTTTCGCCTAGTAGGTTCTTTTTCTCGGATCGCGTCACATTTTTGCGATTAGTCACAAGGGTGCCTTTTAATCTAATTATATATTTTCTTCAAATCCAGGTATAACTCGTCAAAATACTGCATACGTTTTTAGTTAAAAATAGTATAATACAGCCATAAACTATTTTTAACTTTGTTGCAATTCTCGAGAATTTATTATTATTGGTATAATTTACTACATTATTTACTGAAGAAGTGTTGGCAGTTTGCTAGTCACCTCTGCCTCAAATTATGTACAGAAGCGGACCTTTCAGTACCCAAGCCTCGGCTCACTGAAAATCTTACAAACAATTTTATCTTTTCGATAATAATGAAAATTGTTCATACCATGTCGCTTGAATTCTATTTGATGAGATTTTTTATATTCATCAATTATATTCAGTGAAAAGATTTCAAATACATCTTAAAAAGCTGGACTGTCCTCGAACTTTTTTTTTCAAACAATCGGAAGAGCCTTAGTTGTTTGTTTGAATGAAAAATTTTGATTTTGAAAATTGAAACTACTTTTTAAATACTTTTTTCATTTATATTCTAAAGCTTTCTCCCAAAATTGTAACGTTATTTATGAAACATTGAGAAAGTAATTTTTATTCAGTTCCAATTAACAATAGCTTATTTTGTTTCCTGCATGATTCTTTACAATTTGTAACGTTTTTATTGAAATTATTTTATTCAGGACGTAGTAAAGTTATACATATTATTTAATTTTCAAATTAAAATTCAATTATATTTACATTCTTTTCTAACTAAAAAATACATTCAGGAATGAAAGAAGCTACTGTTAATTAAAATTCATTGAAAACTGAAAAAATATTTTGGGTGAGCCTAGACACGGGACGTGAATGAAGCGAGTTAGGCGAAACTCGCAGTTGTCTGATAAGGATATTGAGTGGAAACGTTTTTTGGTAGTATCCAACATCGAGTGGAAGTAATAACAGAAATTCTTTCGATGAAAACAATTACTTTCCTGGGCTCTTCTACATCACGTTTTTCTTAAAAGTTGAGAAATGTTTCACCTGACATTTTTTTAGATGAATTTTCCGTCTATTTTGCCATTATTAGTAATTTTAAAACTTCTTTCATCAAACAAAAACATTTTTTGAAATAATAAATAAGATGATGGCTTCCTATTTTAATTTACAGGAGCGTGTATTTTTTTATTCCAGGTCACAAATAATTTTTAATATCAAGAAAAATTTCAAACAGCTATTTATATGATAAAAGTTGAAAAAATTTAAATTTGAACTAAAGCTAGATTCTGCGATCTGAGATCTGAATCAAGGAAATAAGCATTATCAAATTAGTTTTGAAGTTACGAAAATAAAATTTTTCTAAGATTCTTGAGAAAATAAAAATTTTTCTTTAAGTTTTCAGATGTGTTGAAAAATAATCTGTTCAAACCTTACAAAATTCATAACGTTTAAAATTGATTCAAATTTTTGCGAAATTTGTTTTAAGACCCAGAAAAGTTTCAGAAAATTCGCTAGAAGCTTCTAGATCCTTTTTTGATAATCTTCAAAATCTTCTATATTTTTTAGAAATCTTTTTTAATATTCTCTTCGAATTAATTTTTCGAAATACGGAATTATTAAAATTCTCCCCGTAATCTTGATACAATTTTTTTTTACTTTTTTGAAACCCTTCAAAATTCTTGGAATTTTCCTTCGTAATCTGCTATACTCTTTATGAAATCCTACGAAATTATTAGAAATATTGTGAAATCTTGTTTCATTTTTTCTTTGAATTAATTTCTCATGTTAAAAAATAATTTAGATATTTCCCAGGAATCTTGAAAAAATTGTTTGATTCATTGCAATCTTTGAAAATTGGCGTATGAAAAATATTTGATTACTCATCCCGAATTACCGGACATCAAGACACTTCGTCAAAAAATATTAAAAAGCTTCCTTTTTTCAAAATCTTCAAAAATCTACGTTTTAAATTCTTTTCATATCTTCCACTTTTAATGCTTGATTCAAATGCTACTAACTTTAGTTTTTTTTTGTCTTTAAAGTCTTATTTTTTTATTTTTAACGATAAGCGAAAATGACCTTCAGAAATGCGTATGAAAAATTCTGGCGGATGACAAAAAGGTTTACAAAGTTTCTTACTGGCACATTTTTAAATTCTATGAAAATTCAGAAAAAAAAGTTACAGGATTTTCAAAATGCTAAATAAATACCAAAAATCATTTTTCTAACATATCAGGAAGTTTCAATAGAAAATTCTTGGTAGGTATCAAATATATTTTAAAATCCACGAAACGCAATAATTTGATTTGACCACCATTCAAATATTAAGATCATTTTCAACATTGGGTTCACGAACAATTGTCACGGTCATTGAAATTGAAAAAAACTTGCAACTTTATTGTGGCTCATTTATTTCAAATACTTTTTTTCAAATTCAAATTTCAGTTCTGCCAAATTTAATTATCATTCAAAAATTCGAATATTGTTGTTTTCAAATATTAAACGTTCTCAAAGTTGACAAGATTTTTGTCTGATTATTTTACATAACTATTATCTGTTATCAGGTGTGTTTTTTTTACTTCAAACACTTTCGATAAGTTCTCTGTGAGAATCGAAAACATTAAACCGACGAGTTGTAAAGAATCCAGATAATATAAAAATAATTTATCATAAAATTAAATTTTAATAATAATTATTTACAATGATGAGCAATGAAATGAAGCGAAACTTAGATTCAGAGTTTGATGGCGATCTTTTATAAAAACAAACAATCAAATAAAATATTTAAAATATTCAAAATATTATTTCAAATTTGGTATATTTCACTATTGAATCTGATTATATTAAATTGTTGATCATGAATTCAAATATTACTTTCATATTAAATTCTAAGAACTCAAAAAGATGTCTAACTGATTGAAGTGGAACGGTAGTAAATTTAAATATAATAATTGTAGCTGTTTAAAGTTTACGCAAAAAAAAAAATAATTTTACCAGATCAGGAATAGTCAGAGAAGAATCGTGAGAGTTAATTAGAATCACAAGTTTTATTCAATTTTCAAAACCTTGGCAGACCAAGACCATTCAAAAAACGCACACTGATCATTCACTCGTAATTTTAGACATTTTTTTGTAAGATCTTAAGTTCAATGTCTTTTTAGAGTCAATAATATTACTGATTCGCAATGATCGGACAACAATTTGTCGCGATTCACGGCTGCTCGCACACTGACTTTCTTAAGCGATAAGGCGCTCATCAACACATCCAAATTGAGAAATCACGTAACTTCAATCATTCATTTAAATACTAAGGAAATATAATTAGGTTTTAGAAATTGTCGATGTAGATAAATTGAATTATTTTCGATCGCGGACAATCTCATAACGACGAAACATTACAACTTTAAACAGTGGTAATTCAAACGAAAGTCTAGTTAAGTATAAATGAATTCTAGTTCATACAAACAGAAATCTATCGATTAAAAAAAAATCTTAGCTACTCAAGTTAATTACAATTCAATCTTAGTAAATTCAAACTTGAAATCTAGCAGCAATTTGAATAGAATCCTTATAATTAACATTGATTCGAATATAACTCTTGTTAGTTGAAGTGGAATTCTATTAAATCTCAATTATAATATTAATAATATATATTTTTTAATTAATATTTTCACTATTATAAAATTCTCGTATAAAAAAGATGATTTCGTAGGTTTTTTCGCAAGTCGATAGCATTTTTAGTGTTTGAAAGGAAAACGGTAATTTCTATCAGAAAATGGCTAAGGAGATTTTCTGAGCATTTCTGAAAGGTACGAGTACAATATTCTCTTGAAATTTGTATTATCTCTTGTTGTTTGGCTGAGAATTTAAATGATAGTAAAGGATTGGGACATCAAATATCCCGGGGATAAACACATCAGCGTAGAGAGCTTTCTAGCTAAAGCCCAGAACGTTAAGGAGGTGTGTTACCTCACTGACGAGGAAATGTTAACCGCAATGCTAATTCTGTAGAATGATCTGCCAGCGCTTGGTTTAGTATGAACCGATGGGCGAGGCCTACTTGGGAAGGACGAACTGACTCCTAATTATCTAATTTCAATTCAAGACGTTAAGAAGAATTCTTTAATTACAATAGATTGGCGTTCGTGGCAGCTGACGCTGAAAGGACCTTAGGCACCATGGATGACGAGAGGCAGCCTACTAAGAAGGAAGACTAATTTTTCCCGGAGCAAGCAAAATTTCTTCTTGAGCTGGTAACGGTCCAAGATAGAAAAAACTCGACCAGCAATATGATTGAATCTACTTCGGAAGGGCCCAATAGAGGTAAGAAGCCGTTTGAAGATAGGAATTCGTAGGCGGATGAGCCTAGGGATTCTGTCAAATCGAACGGATCACCTAGATGCGGGTCTCTCGATGGGAATCGCAAGCCCAGGGTCCAACCTAAGCTGGAACCACCCTGTTTCAATAACACTGGAGAGGATTATAATTGGAAAAAATGTCCAACTAAGTAGCATTAATTCCGTCACAGCTGCGGAAAGGTGGATCAAGTCGAAAGCAGCTGTGACTCAATCTACTGCCAGGGAAACCAGTAAAGGAGAGTAAACTCCGTTTCGCTGCTGCTTTCTTTTTCCCTAAGCCGAACCAAGCTAGGGCAAATCAACCAGAAATAACGCTACACGATTCTACAACAGAAATTAATCAAATAAATTCAACATCGACTATGAGTCACATGGCCGACTCAACAATCATTTTCGACAGCCCAGCTCAGTCAACCAGTCGCAGGGACGAGAGATAAGTAACCCATTAATAATAGGCGGAGCCACTTCAGAAAAAGAACTTCTGCTGTTGGATACAACTCTCATCAATTGAGTATTAATTTAAGAATAGAGAACGACTATAGTAAGCTCAGTCAAGATTCAGGAGAATCTGAGATAAATAAAGTACAGACCGTGAACAATTTGGACGAAGGTATACGGAATCCAGGTGCACCCGTCAACCCTAAGCTGAATAGAGGTAAAGCCGCACGACCCTATATTGACGTCGTGATAGGCGTGAAACTTCTTCATTCATTGGTGGACACACGATCGACGAATACTTCTATGGGCGCAAACGGGCTGCAAACCAATAAAGCAGGAAATGATAAATTAAACTTTAACAAGGGGGAGCGGTCATGATGGCGAATGGTACCTTACAATTCGTCATGTCAGCTTCCGTCAGCTTGGAAGGTGCAACTCGCAAGATAGCACCCCGAATAATACCAGGCCTTACTGACCTGTGTGTGTTAGGCATAGACTTTGCGGAGGAATTTGGCCTGATGGCTGACGAGCTACTTATAAAATTTTCTTTCGAGATAGTGGACGAAGGCGAGCCCGAGAGTTGTAAAGAAATTGCACTTTGTCGGAAGAGGAAGGGGGGGGGGGCTCAACTCATTTTTAAAACGAGTACTTCCTTTTCTTCTGTATAAATCACCTGCGGCTAAGTTTACCGAGCACTTAACCAACACCTAGGGAAGTTTTCCTATAAGACAAAAGAACAACTTCATGCCACCAAAGGTCCATCAGGCGTTACTCGTAGAAGCTCAAAGACTGATCGATAATGACATCATTGAGCCCTCATCAAGCAAATAATGTAATCTAGTCGTGATCGCTAGAAAATCAGATGAAGGATATCGGATGTGCACTGATTTCAGAAATGTCAATGAGGTCAGCAATGGAGTGAATAAGTTGAGCTCAGCTCGATATATTTCGACGCTGGATTTAAGCAAAGCTCATCACCAGATTTCGTTGACGCAGGAGAGAAAGGAAAATACCACCTTAATGATACCGGATAAAGGTCTCGAACAATATCTACCAATGTCTCTATTGGTCAGGGAAAACCATAAAATGGGTTCAGGAAGCTAGGTTGACTCTCAATCCTGATAAACGAAATTTCTGTAAACTACAGGTCCAATATCTGGGAGTTGTGTTAATCAGACAGGTCTTAACGTCGATGAAGATAAGTGAAGGCCAATATTGGAATACCTTCAACCGACTAGATTGCGACAGGTTCGTCGATTCATGGGGGCAACATCTTGGTATAGGCGTTTCATCAAAGAATATGCCAAAATTTTCGAATCCTTAACCCGCCTAACTAAGAAAAATCAGGCATTTATTTGAGGCGAAGAACAGGAGGCGGCGTTCCAGACGCATGAAAAGGCTTTAATCTCGTCACTGATTCTGGAGTATCCTTATTTCAGCGTCCCTGCCACTATTCAGATGGATGCCAGAAATACTGGTCTGGGCGTGATAGTCACGCAGGAGTAAATCGGTCAAGAAAAAGCAATAGCCTATGCTAGTAGGATTCTCTCCAGGGCAAAGCGAAATTACTCTAACACGGAGCGTGACTGCCTAGCTGTCGTCTGTGCGATAAAGAAATGCAGGTACTATTCGAAGGGGTATCATTTTATTGTTAATAACCGATCATAGCAGCCTGAGATGGCTTTGTTACCTTCGGAATATAGCGGTCAGGCAAGCAAGATGGTCACTTGATCTTTTGGAGTATGACTTCGAAGTAGTGCATAAAATAGGGGCAATGCACCATGTTCTAGATGCGCTTTTGTGGTTCTACGAGAAAGAGAAGGATCTGTAGTTAGCCATGACGGAGCCATTGGAGGACAAATGATACGAGGCGTTGCCAGATAGTCATAAATACTCTCAATAAGTATAGAAGTTGAAAAGTAGTTGATGGTCGGCTGTATCGATTTCAGAATAAACCCCTGTTGTAGGATATCCTGGAGGATCTAGATGTGTGGAAACTGGTTGAACCTCAAGACCAGATTAATGACGTAATAAAAGGAAGTACACGAGAATACTGAATCTGGCCACATGAGCATTGAGAAGACTTTCTACAGAGCAAAGTTGAGCTAACATTGGCAGAGGATATTAAAAGAAAACAGCACTCCCATCAACAAGGTTGAAACCTGTTGACTGATCAAATTGGACCAGATAGTCCCAAAAGGTTTAGTGGGACAACGACTTATTCAAGAGCCGTGGGCTGTAGTGGCCACGGACGTGATGGGCACAATTTTTAAAAAGTAAAAAGGGTAATTAATATAAGGGTAAAAGGTGAATATCTGGTTGTATACCAGGACCTTTTTACAAAATGGATGGAGGTGGCTCCTCTGAAGAAAGCAAATGCAGCCCATATCAAGTACGTCTTCGAGGATTTATTCATCAGCAGATGGAGAACAGCGGAAGTGCTTCATTCGGATCAGGGCCCAGAATACGCTAATAATGTATTATACGAGATGGCTAGAGGATAAAATATTCACCGTTCATTCAGCTCGGTATACTACGCCCGCGCGAATCCGGTTAAGAGGAATAATCGAGTCCTTAAGACTATGAAAGTCTCGTTCGTGGAGCAGGATCACCGGGAATCGGACGTGTACCTAAAAGAATTTATGTTCATGTAAAATGCGTCCGTTCACAGTACTACATGTTATACTTAGGCATTTTTAAATATGGAACGGGAGCCCAGACCTAGAAAACTGCTTTGATACACTGTTGAGGGGGAAGCAGAGTTGCCCCCACCCGATGCTGAAGGTGAGGCAACTAGGATGTCGAGGCTCACCCATTTGAGAGATCTATTCACAAAACATCAAGATCAGGCGATCTTGCGACAATCGAAATATTATAACCGGGGTCACTGGGATGTTACGTTCAAAGTGGGAGGCCTGATGGAAAAGCCAGCACACTTTTATTCCCGAATAATTTAAAACGTCTCGAGTAAGTTGATGAAACCACTCGAAGGGCTGTACGTGGTCGTGAAGGTTTGCTCACCCGGCGTGTATGAATTAGGATCCCAAGAGGGTGGTGTAAAGGGGCGATATCACGTTTCTAAATTGTTCAAATACGTGGACCTTGACCAACCTGAAGATGAGCAACTCACGCCGGAGGATGCATCTGCTTTATATCGGAAACTACTTGAGATTCGGGATTTGGATAAGGAAAAGGTAAAAGACTTCGAAACCGCTTCTACTCCTCCCAACACGTCATTAAATTAGATTTGAGGATCTGTAGTTGGTATAGTCCTAATAAGAATAATGCATTTATTATCTTAGATAGAATAAAGAAACCTTAATTTCAGATGTTCAGCTGGCGAATACACCAGAATGAGATGGTTGATTGGCGCCTTAATGATGAGCGGGCCATCATCGGAACAGAAAGAAGATGGCCCTTCCTAACCCGCGGCAGAGAGCACGCGATCCTGCGGGATCCTAGGACGGAAGAGTAAAAGCTGCGGTATTTATAGTACTTGGGCGGGCTCCCAACGGAGAGTTATATCGCGCTGGACGACTTGTATGCCCATGGATGAACCACCGAAGCAAGCCGCGTCGGATGTCAGTTTGGCCTCCGACACGGAGGGCTTGCCGAGGCCCATACATGGTCGTAACGCGACATTACAGACCATAGTCTGTGGAGCAATACAGCACTCGTTGGACAGCACCCGTGCCAAGAGCTCAGAGTCCTCCGCCCCAACCCATTGCCGCTCAATTAGGAGAGGCAATGAAGCTTTCGTAAGTGGATTCTTCTCCAGAAATGCTCGCATTAAAAGGGACGGTTCGGAAGAGGCCGAGGGAAGACTCTGCTTCGAGAAGTGCACCCACCCCCGAGTACTGGAGTAAAATAGCAGAGAAGCCCTGTGCTAGGAAGTGACGAGACATAAGCTTTTTTTTATTTTTCATCGAGCAGTGTTGACCCCTGATTAAATGTGACTTCTTTCTATTTCTCTTGTTTTTCTTATTGGGAGCTTCTTAAGAGATTGAGTGCTCCGGAGTTTAGTGTGATGTTAGGGCGGTCGAGGTATTGCGCGGCTTGATGGTTAATGTGGGGTATCGTTTTCTAGTGTATTGAAGCATAAGTTCAACGATAATGTTTAAACTAGTATCGCCTGGTCGGACTTCCGAAATGGCGCGACAGTTGACAGGAAAGGTCATATAAGGTCGTCGGCATTTCGGAAAGTCGACTGAAAATCGAGGACTGACTAATCAAGTTGACGAATCGAGTTTCGAACATTTAATGATAGGTCGACCTGATCTTTCGACTTAGAGTCAATCGTGTCGGCATAAATTGATTGAGATAAATCCTTGACTAACGTAATGTGGGATGGAACGGAAAATTACGTTAGGTACATCGGTCGTAATCAACTCCGAATAGATTACCGTAGCCAAATCGTACATTTGACTTCGGATAAATAATAATTCTTGTTGTATCCGGTTCTTATGGAAAAAATAATATGCCCAGTGTAAATTCTGTCAGTGAAACTTTCAACATGGCGGCGAACTTGTCTGACCTATAGAAACACGAACAGGGCGCCATGTTGGACAGTTTCCAATACATTCTAACACATAAATATTACGACGAACTATGAGCTCATATCAGTTTGTCTTAATCGGTTTTTCCGGGTGAATTGAAAGAATTTGTAAATGGAATCAATTAGTTCTAATTGATTTTTCCGGGCGAATTGAAAAAATTTATAAATGGAATTAATTCGTTTTGATAGAATTTTCGGGGAAAAATAAATAATTTGTGAATAGAATTTTTATGGAAGCTCGATACAAACTATCAGTCGTTAAGTTATTCGGGGCATTTCGTTGGGCCCACCAAGAAGATTGATTTTCTGCTTTGAAAGTCCTTTTTTTAAAGAAATAGTAAGATTTTCAACCAAAGAGATGAACTTTCATCTGAAATGATGAATCTTCAACGACAAAAAAAATGAATTTTTAATGAAGTAGTTCAACTCTTAACCAAGTTCTTGAGTTTTATGGAAAAGTCATGGAACTTTAGCGATAAATGTAATAAATGATATTTCGATAGAATAAGATGTAAATTTCAAATCATGAAGAGTTAAATTCACCCAAATAGTGAGAATTTTCATCAAAATAGCTACATTTTCAAGCAAGATAAATTAATGCTCAACGAAAAATGTAATTGTGGATGGTTCAACTAAAAAAGGTTTCAAATCCTCCACCAGAAGAGATTCATTTCCAACTAAACATCTACATTTTAAAACAAAAAAGATTAAATTTTCACCACAAGAGATGCATTCTTGAACATATTTTTTACTGACTTGAATTATTTCAAAACTTTTGAAAAAATTTTCTAATAAAAAAATTGCTTCAAACTCTTTCAGGTTTGTTTTACATTCTTAGAAATCTTGAGAAAGAAAAATTCTGTTTAATTCTTTTTTCTAATTGATTTTTCAAAACCAAAGATTATTTGAAATGTTCAGAGAAAATTTAAAAAGTTCTTTGTTTTCTTGAACCCTTTTTAAAATACTTCAGAGGCTTCAAATTTTTTATTCGGAATCCTTAAACATTTAAATTTTGTTTAAAATTGTTTATTTCAATCACCAGGAAAATATCTTGATTGAATATTAATATAAGCGTACACCACGTCATACGATATAAAGCCAGCATACCTGATGCAAAATGATTAGAAATTTTTGACATAAAGTCGAAATCGTCATTTATAATATATAACTCAATAAAAGATCAACCTGACTTTATTAAGTTGATTTCCAAAAGCTTGAAAATTAAACGCTGTTTCAATATCCCAAACAATTGTAAAACCCCGAAAAATTAATTTTAACTCGATATGTCTAAAAAACCCGTACTGTAAATTTCATTTAGATTAGATAATTTGTTCAAGTTTTTCGTCAGAATTTTGGAGCAGTCATTTTCAACAATTAGGATATTAAAGTTTAGGATTGAAAATTTTTATATAAATGCATTTAATCATTGAATAAAAATTTGTAAATTAATGAAATAAATACTCATCAAATTTCTTTATTTCGATGCGTTCAAAATTGAGCGAATGTGAGGCTTGGTGATCAGACTGCCATGTCTTCCATTTTGAGTGAGATATACAACCTTTGCTAAGTGTTATGTCCAGTATTTCTGGAATCAATTGTCTTCTCAGGAACACATCGTTGATTGGTTGAAGTCGTAGGCAGGCGCAGTTCGCGGTCCTGTCCAGGATTGGTTGAAACCAATACCAAGAGATTGTCAGGTGGTTTGAAATGAAGGAAAATTAGATTTGTTTTATACTATGACAATAACTGTTTCATTTAAAGGTAAGAATGGTAGAACAACAGAAAAACTGAGATTCATCAATGAAATCAGTACTCTATGAAATTCAAATTTAGATTGTCCGCTTTCAGGCCTTACGGTAATATTTATTACGCTAAGTACTTTCCCACTCTGATGCTATTAACGAACAAGAATGAAGCTACAACAGAATGTAAGATTTTCCTAATCAATAGTTTATAAGTTCTAACGGGAAGTATGACTCATTATGAGTCCAAGGACCGGTACAAAGTCCAGGGTTGATTGGTTCACAGTCCAAGGTTACGTCAACATCATTTTATAAACACAAGTTCTAGTTACAAGTTTACATTTTTACGTCCGGTCTAACTAGCGCCAAAATATCATCATTGATGCTAATATTAGGTCTATGATTCATTAATCGAATAAACAATCCGTATGCTTCAAGACGCAATTATCATACTAAGACGCAATTTCCTATGTTACAACGCATTTTGTTATAAAACACAATTTATTATGTTATGACACATTCTGTTGTAAAAAACGCAACTTCTTATGAAAGAAGTCTTCGCAGATCGGAGGGAGATTTCACTATTTCCAATTTAGAAATGCTAAGATTGATGCACTTTAACTCAAAATGAAGAAACCCTACACCCTTCGAGAAAATATAGGAGTCTCTTTAAGAATATAAAATCCTCCACTCTGACCAACCCATCCCACTACCGAATTTGAATGACGCGGGTAAAATTTTATATCTCAAAATGGCCACCGTCACACTAAGCCTCCTACTTTATCTATTTTGATAAGATTATTGTGAGTTTTATAATATTCAGTCTTACAGGCCCTCGCAGACATAGCCGCCGGAACGATATCTCAACCAATTATATGACGCGTGACGTTTACTTGTGGAAATCTAATGAAGGAACACTATTGGCAGCTTACTTTTGGAATATTGCCTCATATTCCGAAAGTAAGCTTCCAATAGTGTTCCATCATCAGCTTTCCACAAGTAACAGTCACGCGTCATATAATTGGTTAAAATATCTTTTCGGCGGCTAGGTCTGCGGTCATCATATTCCGAAAGTAAGCTTCTAATAGTGTTCCATCATTAGCTTTCCACAAGCAAACGTCATGCGTCATATAATTGGCTAAAATATCGTGTCGGCAGCTAGGTCTGCGAGGGTCCCCAGAGCCAGAACTTGATCCCGCATTATGACCAGCATTCAATTCTGTAAAAGGAAAACAAAGATTTATAATTAGGGAGAATTAAAATATCGATCTCAAAATTAAACACTCAACAATCTTAATCTGGAGCACTTGAAAATCGTCTTTTTTTTAAACAGTTTCACGGGAGATACTTCAATAGAGAATGTGATTGTGAAGCCTATGCGATTGGAAAAAGCAAAAAGAGACAAAAAAACAATGAAATCGTGTTCAGCGCGTTTCGAGGCGCTACGGCCAAATAGATAATTGAACTTCAAATGAAAACTCTCTGAACTGTATGATATCAATATGAAAAATCCTACAAAACTGAATAATGGTATACTGGTAAAAAAGTAAAGAGGAAAATAACATTCAGTTATTGTAGTGTTTAAAATTGAGCAATATTTGAAGTCTTGACCCAGATAAGGGGACGTCCTTTAATTCCTTAACGAAACTTTCCGAATATCTTGTCCCACTCTCCCCTCCCATTTAAACATTCATGCGAGTTTTCCCTATAGATTTTTTCTATTGAGAAACACTATGCTAGACACCCTACCCAAAATGGGTTACGTAATTATTAAATTTTCCCTAACGCTGCATTAATAATTACTGACAATGTCTTTTCTATTCTATCTCGTAATATATTAATCACAAAATGCATTATTCGTCATATGAAACGTAGATCAACATATGCTCGCAGTTTGAAGAAAGGTGCCAGCAAAGCAGATTTATGTTGATTCAAAGTTATCTTTGCTAAAGCTTCATTTATGCAAATGAAACACTCTAAATTTCGATGGAAGAGGTAAAAAAATTCAGTAAAAAGTTTTAAAATTATCGGAATGAAATAATAATTTTTAATGTCGGTGGGGTGAAAATTAAGCAACTTAAAATTTCAAGTTTCAGAAATTGATGATTGATTAACAAAAGTCTTGGAAATAAAACAATATGAGGTGTCAAAAATTAAAAAAGAGTAAGCAACTAAAAAATTGAAGTCTTCGATGCCTAAGAATAAAAGACTGAAATTTTACCAATCGTAGGTCAACGGGCTTCTGAGTCTAACAGATGTTAACATAAAGGGTTTCAATTATTGCGTATTCTGAACTTTGGCCTGGTATTCTGCAGTTATTATTTTGGAAGTATATATTATATTTTATATATACATTGAGATTTGTATTATACTGAGTACACTTACTACCAAATATTAGGAAAATGACGATGAGAAGATGCAGAGTCCTGATAGGGATCTTCATGTTTTTGTGTAGATTTCTTGCACAAAGGCTGATAAAGATTGAAGGTGATAACTGCTGTATACACTAATCACGATCGGCAAATATTACTCAGAAAACCTGCCGAATAACAAAAATTTCCAATGCGTGGAGGCTACGTGGAAGAAGCATGACGGTAGCTTTCAAGTCAGAACAAACATTTAGAACTACGAATATCATTGAATAAACTTGGTAGGCTGTCCTTCTACTAATAAAATAGCTAGTTACATATCTCGAATGAAGATCATTTTGAGTAAAATCAAACTAGCTTGTGAAATAATAAGAGTACAATGTTCTGCAGAAAGCAAACCAAGTTTCACGATTCAGTAAAAATTAAATATCAATTACAAAATTACACACTCAACAATTCTAAACTGAAGCACTTGTAATGAAACAATTCGATATTTCCATGTTAGAAAAGCTCTCTCGGAGTGTACTTCTGAAACGACCATTCCTTTGAATTCTTCTGAGCTCTCGAAATTTTATGTATTGTTTTGCATTCTTTGTAATTGCTGGGAATGCATTAAAATACACTGGGAGACTCATTTGAGTATCTCCGATTTCGGTTGTTCCGAAAATCGATACCTCAGTTGTTCATGATGAGAGGAGCAGTGGGCCCGAAAAGGAAGTCTCTTCGCTTTAAGTTAGAGCCATTTAGGACCATGTTTGAAACCGCACTCAAATGGGATTTCTAGAGTACTTCAAAATTCTTCTCCAATCATTCAACATATTTAGAACCTTCTGAATTTATTTTTCTCCGTCCCCTAGCCGAAAGTGAGTCTTCCCGGCTGCATTTCTGTCCAGGAACAGTGGCTTTTGCGGCTCGCTACAGTTAATGCGATATCTGATTGGCTGCGAGATTTTTGTGGCTTGCTGATATGGCATCCTGACGTAGCAACGCTTACTCAGTATTGTGTTATTGTGTACTTACCCTTAGAAAAAAATTTATCTTGACAGGTGAATGGAAAAAAGAGAGCGTCGGTGATTTTTTTCAACGTTTTTTTTAACCAAATTTTCAATTTCAACCTCAAAACTGATCGTATTACGAAAAAAAAGGTGTTTTTGATACCCGCCCCGTCCAGCAAAACCTCGGCTCTGACTAGGTTTTTGCAAAAGTCGGGTGGGCGACCGAATCCCATGCATCCGCTCAGCTGACCGAGAGCAGCGGCGCTACGCGAGGTGGCCTCAGCGCGTGTTGATGCAGGCCACAAAAGAAAAAGCATCCGAGCTGGCAGTCAACAATGTATTTTATTAATAAAATATTAATTATTAAACGTACTTTCGGCTGAGGATGAAGAAAAATAGTATACGACACACGGCCAGAAATATCGGATTCCCTGACGTGCGTGATATGAGGCTTTGGCTTCGCCTCGGCCTTCATATCACACACGCCCGGAAATCCAACTTTCTGGCCTTGGGTCGTAATAGAATATTAATTTCCTGTTTTATCCGAATTCTTTGAAATTCTCCGAACTATCTGAATTCCTTGAATTCATATAAATTCCTTCAATTCATTTGAATTCCTTCGATTAATTCAGATACCTTCAATATATTTAAACTCCTTCAGTTGAGGGAATCTTAGGGATTACGAAATACAGATAATTCGAAGAAGGTCAAGAATTTAGAATAATTAAGAAAATCAGAACGTTTAAAGAATTTTCGGAATTTAGAATTCAGAATATTGGAGTAATGCAAGAAATTCATTATATTCAAAGAATTGAGAAAATTGAGGGAAATAAGATATTTTAGGAAATTCAAAGAAATTCAGGTCCTTTAATGATATCAGAGAATTAGAGAAACTTAAAAGGTCCAGGGAATTTAAGAAATTCAATAGGATCAGGGAATTGATGCAAGTGAGAAAAGTTCAAGTAATTAAAAGAATCCAGAGATGTTTAAAAATTTAGAGAACTCAGGGAATTCGGTGTGTTGATTCACTTTCGATTTGTTATGCCAATGAGGGATTTCAGGGAATTCTGATAATTTCAAGGATTTCTGAGCGTTTGGGAAATTCACGGAAATAAATCAATTCAAGAAATTCGGAAAATTCAGGGAATTGAGAGAAGTCAGGGAATTCAGAGAATCCGGGAATCCAGAGAATTTCCGGGAATTCAAAATAATCTTAACAATGACACAGTAAATGAGACTAATAAACAGAGTGGTTTTCGAGAGAAAATATTTGTAAAATCAAAACTACTATCGAGATATTATTGGGAAAAATAAAAAGGAAAAGAACATTTAATCATTGTAGTGCTTGAAATCGAGCAATATTTGAAGCTTTGGCTTTGGAGATAAGAAGCTATCCGTTAGTTACGTAATGCAACTTTTGGACAATTTTGCCCCCCCCCCCCCCCCATAAAAAAAATTTTTTTGGACATTTTCCTGTCATTTTTCGCCATGGTGTGACTACTTTTTCTATTTTTCCCTTACAATGAACAGTTTTTTTTAAATTGTATCCGTGAAATAAAAATTTCCTCTTGAGATACAAGAATGCTCAATGAGTGTAAAAAAGGTTCCATTAACAAAAATTATTCTGTTCTAAAAAAATTAGGGGAAAAGGTCGCAGTAAGACAGACATTATTGCTGAGTTAAATTTTTATTCACAACATTTTTTAAAATTAGGTCATGAAAATCTTGGTTATGGAGTTCTGTATTGCCACTCTTCAATTATAAATTCTGAATAAAAATTAGAATTTTCCTCTTGTTGTACTTACTGTAAACGAGAACGTAACATCACTCTCCACAATTTTTTAATTCGAAAATTTGTAGGTATTTTTAAAGTATCGTATTTTTTTGGATATAGCGTAGATCGAAAAGTTTGATAAGATTTTTTGAAGAACACAAGAACTCTTTTGGAACTCAAGTATTAGGCAAAGGAAATTGAATTTATTAAAAGTGGGGGATGGCTACTTTTTGAAAATATATATTCATTTTTGAATCTCAGAAAGCTGGAATAAAATAGTTTATAAATGTTGATAAACGCAGAGCATTTTGTTATTTGCAGAAGAGCTTCTCTCATCATATATGCAAAATTATTGATAAGAAATAACAAGATGGAAGTCCTGATAAATATATCTTCTCATTTATTTTTTCCATGCTTTTTGCAATTATCTCGAATTTTCTATGTTTAAAAATTGATAACAATAGAATTTGTCTTAGATATTTATAATATTAGTCGTGAACGTGAAAGAAGACAAGGAATTTTGATACTTCTTGAGACGAAAATTTATATTTTACTTACCATCATGCTTTAGTTGCATCTCTTCAGAATTTTGATATTTAATAACTGTAATTGTTCAATAAATTTTTTAAGGATTTAAATTACTCTTTAAATAATATACAATGTTAAAATCATGTTTCCTTCGACGTTTAATATTATTTAAGGAAGTAAAATAAGTTTATTATTTACCTCGAGGTTATGTAATTGAATATTGGATATGATTTGTATAATAAAAGTTTATTTATATTTGAAATACCTCTATCCAATTTCAAAATTTTTTAAAAGTTCCTGATGCTGTGAGATAGTTATCTGAATTAAATCTTTGAAATTATATGTAAATATTATTCAAGTTTCTATGGAATTAGTTTAAAAGATTATAAATACTTTAAACTTTGAGAAAAATATGAGATAAAAATTATTGTAATGTTTTAATTCAATTCATATTTTTGATTGCTTTCAATGTTATGAACTGATGAATTAACTATTATTAACTATTGACTGATTAATTTTTTTCAAAAAATTGAAGTACATATCGATAAAAATGATAAAACATGGAGAAAAATGTACATTTTCTTTAAAATACCTCCATTACAATTATATAATTTTTTTAAATGTTTGTGATGTTGTGAAATGAGAATGCGAGTTCACTTATAAAAATTATATGTGCATAAATTTCAACATCTCCTGGTATTACTTGAAAAGGTTCTTAATAATTCAAATTTTCTGAAAAATATTAAATAAAAGTTATTCCACTATTTCAATGAAAATAATTATTAAATGCTTTCTATGTTCTGAACTCATTAATTAAATATTAATTGAATCTGTCAAAACTTAAATTTTCTAGAATTCGTTTGAAGCTTATTATTAAATTAAATTTGATAAAAGAAAAGTTTATAATTTGTTCAATAAAAGTTTATTTATATTTAAAATACCCCTATTCCAGTTATATAATTGTCCAAGTGTTTTTGATGTTGTGAAATGAGTATCTGAATTCCATTTTCAAAATTATATGCACATATGTTTTCATTTTTTCTGGAATTAGCTTAAAAAATTATTAATAATTCCAATTTTTATAAAAATGTGAAGGAAAAATTATATAAATGTTTAAATAAAAATAATAATTTGATGCTTTTCAGGTTCTAAACTGATTAATCAATTATTAGCTGATTATTCTTTTTTACAATATTAAATTACATAAAGATTGAATTTTAATTGCTTTTAATTAGGTAACACAAATTGATTATTCACTTTAAGGTTATGCATTATACTGGTTATAATTTTTATTATAAAAGTTTTTTTTTTAATACCTTCATTATAATTATATAATTATTTTAAATGTTTGGGATGGTGTGAAATGATTGAATGAATTCAATTTTCAAAATCATATGTACATATGTTTTAATTTCACCTAAAATTTGTATAACATTTTATTAATAATTCAAATTTTAGGTAATGCAATTAAAAATTTTTTAAATATAAAGTAAAAATGAATTGAATATTTCAATGGAAATATTTGTGTATTGCTTTTTATGATTTGAAATGATTGATTAATTATTATTATTTGATTCTATTATAACCTTAATTTTCTGTTATTATTTCATAAATCTTATTAATAAATGAAAATATTTGGAAATTAATGTTAAATTTTTTAACAAATATAATGTAAATTAATTTGTTTGTTTCTATGAAAATAATTGTTCGAGGCTTTTTATGTTGTGAACTGTTCAATTAATTATTAGCTGATTAATTTTTTACACAATATTAAATTGCATAAAAATTGAATTTTTAATTTTGTTTTAATTAAATAACATAATTTGATTATTTATATCAAGGTTATGTAATTGAATATTGGCTATAATTTTAACAATAAAAGTTTATTTATTTTCCAAATACCTCTATTTAAATTATGTAACTTTGTAACTTTTTGTGATGTTGTGAAATGAGTATCTGAATTCAATTCTTAAAATTAGGTTTTAATTTTTTCTGGAATTAGTTTAAAAGGTAAATAACAATTAGAATTTTTTGGAAAATAAAAAATAAGCATTATTTAAATGTTTCAATGGAAATAATTCTTTATTGCTTTTCATGTTGATTGATTTCATGACGATGTAGTTGAATATTGGCTATAATTCGTATAATGAAAAATTTATGTTTCACATATCTCTGTTGCAACTATATAATTTTTTAAAATGTTTGTGCAATTTTGATTGGAAGATTGAAATTGTTTGTTTTCGAAAAATCTAGTTTTTGTTAATTGCTTTAAAAACTGCAAAACCACAAAGTTGTCCAATCCTCCATCAGAACAGAATTATTTCTAACTAATTATCTTAACCTTGAAAGAAAAAAGGTTAAATTCTCACCACAAGGGATACATTCTTGAGAATCTTTTTACTGACTTGAATTATTTAAAAATTTTGAAAAAATGTTCAAATGAAAAACATTGCCTTAAACTCTGTATCAAAATAAAATATATGTAAAGTTGTACCTTCAAATTTTTATTTCTTTCAAATTGCAATTCATACAAAAATTAACAATTTTCATTCAGAGGAATATAGTATCTACAATATTTATCTCCTAAATAATTAAAAGACCACAAAAAATCAATTTGAACTCGATCTGACTAAAAAAACCCTGCGGTAAATTTCATGCCAATTAGATAATTTTTTCGAGTTTCTTGTCGGCAGTTTGAAGTCGCAATTTTTCAAAATTTGGATTTCAAAGTTTAGAATTGAAGATTTCTAGATAAACGCGGACAATAATTGAATAAAAATTTTTTAATCCAGGAAATAAACACTAGGGGTGTTAAAAAAATCAAGTAGTAGGAGAGAAATATTGAGCACATTGGTGGATTTTTATTTACTTTTGCTTTTCAGCAACCTTCCCATTCTCCATTGAGAATAACAGGAATAAATGCTCCCATAACTTTTCGAGTGCGTCTATCTGCGTAGACACAAAATACGATACCATCAGAAAAAATACCCCGTCTTGTTTCATCATTATGTTTATGTTGTCGTATATTTCCACCTTGTAGCCTAATTCCCAGCGGTATAATATCAGGAAACGCAATCATTAACGAGAATTCGAAGATATGTCCATTGAAAGTGATAATCCAATCACTATTAGTAGGTTGCATATTGTCTCCAACTTGAAAGGAAAATAAATATTTGTGAATTTAAAAGCAATAAAAATCAATCTCAAAATTAAATTGGGAAACATCAAATAAAAGTGATGGGAAGTAACTTGTTTCATATGATTAGTTACTATTTTGGGTGAACTAGTGTAATTTTAAAAATCGTTAGTTTCATAGTTGATTTCGAAATATAGTTCAAATTACTTCTTTACTAACATCAAATAAATTTTATTGATTTTGAAACTATTTTCTTTTCTTTTTCACTATTAAAATTTTTGCATCTACTTTATTCTTTAATTCTATATTTATTCTATAATTTTAGAAACGTTAGCAATATTGTAAAATTGGAGCGTTATACAAATTTTAGAAATTTTGATAATTTACAAAATTTTAATTTGGAACATTTTAGACATTTTGATAATTTTAGACATTTAAATAACGTTGGCAATTTACAAAATTTAAAATTTAATTGTACAAACTTGAATGATGTTAGAAATTTTTAACATTTTATAAAATTGAGAAATATTAGAAATTTTGATAAGTTTGAAAATTTTTGATATTTTACAAATCTTTACAAATTTTAGGAAATTTCACAAATTTTAGAAAATGTGGGAAATCTGAGAAAATTGAACATTTTGTAAAATTCAGAAATTTGTATAATTTTAGAAATTTTGAACATTTAGGAATTTTGAACATCTTAGAAATTTTGAAAATTTTGAAGATATAAGGAAATTTAGATAATCCAAAAATTTTGAAAATTTTAGGAAAGTTTTGAGCGTTAAATTCAGGATGGTCAATACAATCATCTTGTTTTCACTCATTTCGACCATCCACGGAAGAGCAAATGACCCATCGCGGAGTGCCGACCTGATTAGTTCCCGTTGGCGTGTTTAGTTAAAATGATTGAAAGACTAAGTCAAATGTTCGCAGCAAATAATAAATGTAAAGTGCATAAGAATATTATGTTTAATTGTACATTAATATTCAGGAGAAAAAAGATATTCCTTTCTTTAAAATTAAAATCGATCATTTATTTTTAAGGAGTAAATCTATAAATAATTAAATTTCACTTCATATGTCTTCCTTGTGAGCAAAGAATTATTTTTAATAACTTTACTCTTAATATTTGCTGTACACAATTTCTTTTTACATTTAATCATCAAAAATAAGCGCGCCAACCTTATAAACAATCCGGTTGTCGACGCCATGCATGCAGTGAGAGTTGGGATTGGAAGCACCGTGGTCGAGACTCTAGATGATAGCTCAATCAAATTAATTTTTTTTCTGTATTTTTGGTGTTTGAATGCATTCATATACTGATTTCAACTTTAGGTTGTGTAATATTAACCATGAATCACAACTAAAAACTAAACAATGGCAACACAAGGTGTTAGGACTCTTTAGATGAAAATAAATGCCTCTGCAGAAAAAAAAAACATTTTCTTTGTTAAAAACTTGGATATGAGTGTATTTTTTATAACTATTTTAAATAAAAATGACAATTTTTGTTGACCGAAAATCTATTGTGAGAAGTTATATAACCACAAAATAAATTTTTGTGGTTTATCAGTACAAAAACTAATTCTTCGACATTAAAAAAGTTCTTTTCTTGGACGATTCAAATAATATTTAGCTTCAAAGTCTGAGGTTTTTCCAGAAAAGTCATTGTATTGAAATATTGCTTTTGACTTATCGCTAAATCCAGTAAACTTTTTCGAAAAATGTTGTTAAATTCATAAAATCAAGACTAAATCATACTCTACAATTGTGGTCCAAGGACACGAATAAATATTGCGTGATTCTTGTGTAATAAAAAACACGGTTTACTCGTGAAATGAAAATGTATGCGCAGCTAAAAATACGAGATTCATGCATGCGTTAATCTTTTATCACAAATATTTTTTTCATAAATGAAGGTGCAAAATAAGTTTTTTTCAAATTTCGCTTGATTCGATGGTACCCAAAAAGATGTTTTTAGATTTAGATTAGATTAGATTAGATTTAGACCTTTTTAGATTTTGAAAATCTAACAATTATCTTTTAATTATGGATAGATTATTGAGAGTTATTAACTTTATTCATTAGTTTATTGATTATTTTTATAGATTTCAATATTCAAGCGACTGGTTTTCAAATTTCAAGATAGTTCTGCTGAATGGATTTCTTCATCCGTTTTTCATGAATTTATAACATTTCCATATGCGGAAAAAATTTGTTTGATACAAATTGTAGACACAGTCATGGAATATTGGACGGGTACCAACATTTTATGAACTTTGAATGACATTTAGTAAAAGATTGAAGACTTTTCAATACTAACTGCAAACGAGTGTCATAGTTTTTGATAATAGTGCAGGGAAAAATGATTCGTATTCAGTTTGAAAAGCGTAAATAAGAAACCAAATTTAGTCCACGATTTATATTTGAGGACTATTGTTATTAAATATTTTTTTCTCTCCTTCTTACTAGTTGAAATTCAAAATTTTGATATTTAATATATAATGAGAAATCTATAACGCAAAATTAATAATATTACTCGCCATTAAACATTTCGCCTTTCAGTTTTCCGTCAAATTGAAGAAAACTTATGAAGCAATAAAAACTTGTGCAAAACATGTTCATTTTTCCATTCACTGGAGACTCAAATATTCATGCTATCAACTAAGAAAGAATCAAAATAAATAATTGTTTCTAAAATAATTAATTTAATTATAGAATAAATGTATGCTATACTTTGCTATGGTGTGATATAATCTTGAGGAATTCCATTTCGAATCAGGCAAAGTTCCTACAAATGTCTAGATCATGTTGTCACAATGATTTTTCATTTGAATATATCATTCTGGAATTAAAGTAAAGAAACAAGTATATTATTAGATAATGTTTGACGTTGTGAAAGAGATGAAGTCCTGCGTCCCGATGTGATATTGGAGATACACGAAAATTGGTTATTGGTTAACGTCCCAGACATGGATAGTGGCATTCCTGGTTCAAATCCAGGCGAAAGCAGTTTTTTTCTCGTTCTTCATTGAAATTACCAGTTACTTGTAACATTTTGAACATACTTCGGATCATACAGGGTATTATTTTTTAGTTTTACATTTCTATAAACTTAACTAATGGTGTGGATGAAGATCGTCTGCAATTACTATTTTGAAATTACTCGAGACTGGATAAGCCTTTCCTAAGGGAGTTGCCTCCCTGTCTTCAGGATTCATAACTTGAATCGCACCACTGGCCATGTTTATTTTCACCCGATTTGCTGTCTGTTTGCCAGATTGAAATCTCATTGTATAAATTCCACGAAGAACTGTATGATTTTTCTCAACTATTGCTAAGACGTCACCATTGGACGTTGATAATACCATTTTTTCTTCAGTTGTTACGGGCTCAAAGACCTGACGCTTCCCTTTGATTTGAATTTGTTTATCGGGAGGAAAAGTGTACTTCCGAATTTCGAATCGCAGGTTCGGATTCGTGATGGGAATAAGTCGAACAGATCCAATTTTTTCCTGTTCCAATCTATGTACGCGTAAATAATCCCACCCGCAAGGAGAAATGGACCTGGCACGAAGAGGTGGCTCGGCAGGAGGTGATGACCTGCTCGGTGAACCCCGAACATGATGTCTGGCAAGAGAAAGTGGCCTTTCTGAAGAATGATGACTGTCGGGGGAACATGAAGTTGCGGAACGAGGAATACTCGGAATGGGGTCGCCATTTGGTAAACACTCGAACTGTAAACTCAAATCTGAAACAAAAAGTAGAGAATTAAATTTCCCTCGTTTGTT
The DNA here is from genome assembly GCA_011634705.1 of Andricus grossulariae. Lineage (NCBI taxonomy): Eukaryota > Metazoa > Arthropoda > Insecta > Hymenoptera > Cynipidae > Andricus > Andricus grossulariae. Next base: position 108,666,981 of record JAABKJ010007545.1, on the reverse strand, counting down.
TTTTTCAAGCATATTTTTCTCTTCGAAGAAGAGAAGTACCTAACCTTGTTTCTCTGAACAGAGGGACAAAGGGGAATGTCACATTCCTCCCTGGGTCAAATCCCAAACCGTTTATCAGGAGAAAAAATACCGAAGGATCGATGTAACTGAAATAACGTACTCTCGTTGAGCAAATAAGGTTAGGTGCTCAATAGACGCGTACCTTAATTTTCTATTCTGGTATATGTTACCGCAGATAAATTTTCCACTTGTTGGAATTTGGTCATCCTTTATGGGTTAAAATTCAACTGTTGAAAACATAATAACGTGGTTGAATTTTTCTTGACGTAAAAGCTTTGTTGGTTGACAATTCAGCTATTTAAAAAAAAAATACAACTGCATCTATTCAGTTCAAAATTGAACGACCTTGTTAAAAATTCGTTTTGTTTTTCGTTGAAAATTGATTTATTCTGTCAAAAAATCTATTTATTAGGTTAGGAAATGCAAAAATTTCGTAGATTTTTTGTTTTCTTAGGTTGAATTCAAAGCTAATAATTGCTGATTTAAAATGTAAATCACTTAGTTGAAAATTAAACTATTATTTTCGGACATGATTTCTTCATCTGATCATTTAAAAATTTCATTTTTGGTTGTAAATTAATATTTTTTTGTTTGAAATTAAATTATGTGTGTGCAAAATTCATGTACTTTGTTGATAATTATTCTTCTTTGTGGGTTGAGTTACTTTTGCGACAAGTCACATTGGCAGCGAATTACAATGTGGCATATCTCATTCGGAAAAATTTGTAGGCTGGAAAAAATTGGCAAAAATGCGAGAAAACACCTCTGTAATCACTCGAAAAAATAATGCAGCTCACTCCCCCACCCTTTATAATGTCCCATGGGTCATGAAAAAATACAGCTGTGATTGGTGACAGAGATAATTTAAGTCATCTTACTACTTTTTGCTGATTTTTTTATGGACTTCACCTCTTAAGAGTGTACTTCATGTGCATGTGCATCTACAATACAAATTTCGGATCAATGGGTACCCTTTTCAAATTTCATTTTTAACACGCATATTCTTGATTCTCTCAGATTAAGTTTAGATTAAGTTCGAACTCATTTTGGATAAGCTCAAAAAGAGCGAAAAAAAACGAAATTATAATAGAATGTGAATTACGTTGGACAGATTGCAAGTTACGGAAAGCTCATAAATGAAGTTAAAATTATAGATATAGGTATCATCTTATATTCACCAATAGCATCGAGGATAAGCGCCCAGGATAAGACGAGAGGATAAAAAATCCTCATATTTTCCAATTTGAGAGAGAAGTAATGAATGTTTTATTGAAGAGTTTTTTTTGACAGTGTAGCTAATGAATATACTAGTTCTTCACTGGATTTTGTAATACGAATATTCTTCATTCGTTATTTCGTATAAGATAGGCGTCAAGTTTGTCTTTCTCAAATATTTACATTTCATTATAGTCGTTATCAAAGAACAAAATTTAGTTACTAAATTCGTTCAAATTGGTATCACGAACCATGTAACCTTTTAAGTACGTGTAACCGAAATTCGTTGTTTGCATGTCAATTTAATATCGTGTCTACTATAACCGACCATTTGAAGCCTTGAAAAACGAATATAAATTATACAAAATATGTCAAAGAAATACGAAAGATGTGTTTGTTATTTCGTATTGTCGACAAATAATATTTATTGAATGTTTTTAAAAAAATTGTTAAAGAAAAATAAATTTTTTTAAAACAAATGTATCGTTGTCTAACGCGAAGTCTTCAATCAATTTTAATCACACTGAGCAGTTGACTAAACGGCTATTAAAAAATAATTCATTTTGTGGTTTTATGTTCATTTTTTAAAACCTGTCAGAATAAAAATACGACAAATAAAGAAAGATAAGACCAAATACATTTTTGACCTGTGAGCACCTCCAAATCCACTTGTATGAAATCAATTACCTTTAAATTTCAATAAGAAGTCTGTAACGACACATTCTTGCCATGTATTGCAAGAATTTCTGATATCTTGTAAAGTTGTTAAAATTATACGTATTGAGTGTGAGCAATAAAAATTCAGAGATGACACGAATAGTTGCATTTTATGAAATATTCAAAAGGTAGTGATGTAATAAAATACTTTAAATCTTGTGACATTCCTTCAAATACCTTAAAATCCATTCAAATTCTCGGAATTCATAGGAATTTCTTGAAATTTAATTTATTTTCTTAAGTTCGCTAGAAACTTGCTAAATTTGTAAGTTCAAGATTTTTGGAAATCCTACAAAATTATTTTAAATATATTAAAATGTTTAAATCGAATAAATTAGCTTACAATTTTTTTAAATCTTATGAACCCTTTACAATAATCAAGTGTCTTCCAAGATCTCTTAAACCTTGTGAAATTCTTCGAAATCTTTTTAAATCTGTGGAAATTCTACAAAATTATTCCATATTTGTTGAAACTTGTCAAATCTCTTGAAATACGTCGGAATCTTTTTAAATAATTTTAAATATTTAAAATCCTTCAAAACTTTGTAATTTTCTTTCTATCCCTTGAAATGGTTAAAGCCTGTCAAACTTCCAGGAACTGATTTGGAATCCTACGTTAGGTAAATAAATTAATGGTTCGTTTTTAGTTTCTTATTGTTTTCGTCACTTCTGTCGATATTTTCACATTATTTATTTGCATCCCGTATAGAAATTGCCCCGGTTAGCCCTACTACTACGACGCTCGGATCTCGGCCGGGCTACCCTTGGTCGGGTTTCATGGTCAGAATGCCGTCGGGAACCGACCGGACTACATTTATCTAGAATCACCAAGTCGGGGGCGGGCCGGTTACTGGCCGGGCCAACCCTGGTTAGATTTTATGGTCGGAAGCCGACCGGGTACTGGTCATGATACTTTTTTTGTAGAAATTACACATTTTTTAAGAGGCGTGACATTATCAAAGACGTACTTACGGATGCTAGATGAATTATTATTTGAGAATTATGATTTATACATTCATTAGATCAGTAAAACAGAAATTAGGTTTTTCAAATTAAAAAAAAAACAGGATTTCATTATTTCCAATATTTGGCTAGTTGAATCTAATCAAGTAAGTCACGCTTAACCCGAAAGGTATTTTGCTTGATGGTATATTAATATCATGGTAATAATTATACCCACTTATTTTTTGACAATCTGAGGCTTGGAAAAATCTTTATAAGCCTGTAATCATTTTCCTTCTCAAATATTTTCATAAAAGAATAGAATCGACTTTTTTATCTGTTTCCAAAGAAGAGATACTGGTGCATTGACAAAATATTTAAACCTTGAGAATGATAGTACCATAGCTTTTTATTGTAATTACCAGTTACTTGTAACATTTTGATCCAACTTTGGATCACAAACAACATATTTTGGTTTTGCATTTTTATGAATCGAATTAATGGTGTAAACGAGTCGTCTACTAGTACTGTTGTAAAGTTCCTTGAGATTGGGTTATTCATGCCTAAGGGAGCTACGTTAATTCCTTCTGGAGTCATATTTTAAATCGCGCCACTGTTTGTGTCTATTTTCACCCGTTTTGCTGTCTGTCTGCCACGTTCATATCTTACTGTATATATTCCACGAAGAATTGTATAATTTCTCTTGAAGATTGCAATAACATCACCGTTGGACGTTGATAACACCATTTATCTTTGGTTAACATGGGCTGAAATAACTGATCTTTTTCTTTCAATTGAATTGGTTTATCGAGAGGAAAAGTATATTTTCGAATTTCAAATCGCTAATTCGGATTTCTGTTGGGAATAAGATGAACAAATCTAACTTGTTCAAGTTTATATCCAAGTCCGCGTAAGGAAGAATGCCAGGCAGGAGGAGACCTGGACCTGGCACAAAGAGGCCTTTTAGGAGAATGCTGCCTTTCAGGAAAATAAGAAGGTTCGGAACGGGGAACATACGAAATAGGGTCACTATTAGGTAAAAGCTTGAACTGTGCGCTCAAGTCTGCAACCAGAAACAGAGGATTAGGATTTTCTTGCTTATTCACTCCCGGAATATTTTTCTCTTCTGGTCAGAAGAATACCTTACTCGTTAAATTCAATCAGAAACCCTTTGGCCATAAACTATCCTGGAAGATGAAACTAGAATTCTCCCCCTCTTCACCCTATTTCTTAATTTTCTACAAACATTCCCTCTGAATTACTAGAGGAGATTACACCGATGATCAGGACGACTAGGTTGATAGAATATTCTGCATATAACCGCCCGTCGCAACTCCCTTGATAAGGTATTTATACCTTTCTTTCTTTTTATTCTCCTCAGCTTTGATGTTCTTGTCGGCTGGTGCCAAACATTCAGTAACGCACATAGTTCGTTTCTCAAACTCAAGAAGAGCTATGTCAGGCTTTGTGTGCACGACAGAACCAATTGTCGAGAATATGTAATATATCAGTATATTCGGCGGTTCTCATTTTCGACAATTGACTTCATTTCCCAAGAAGCGTTTGGCGAAGCGGTATCAGGGCTATTACACGAAAGTAACAAAGATGGTAATATAGCACTCTTAGTGCCGCATTGTGTCTTTGCATGCACTTCGTTCCCGCGAGAGCTGAACAACCATACAATATTTATCCTAGTTGCTCAACATTTTTATGACACACTCTGCAACTATCATCCGGAAAGTCTTGGCTTTAAATGTGGCGACACTATGCTTAAGTGAAAATCACACCGTCTCAGAACGCCATAATGAAATCATCCGTGCCTGACTTCAATCCAGATAATTTGAGGAAGGCAAACGTAAGCTGAAACGACAACGACTCATAATTTGCATTTCTGTGAAAGATGTCGTGTATCTGAATTTTTAATAGATTTTAATAGGTTCTGGCTTATTAGGAAGAAGAAAATGGGTGAATTTTGCGGGATGAGGTATGATGGTGAAACGATGGTTGGAGGACTACGAGGGGGTGGAAAAGTAGTGGAATGAGCATGGAGGTGTTGAAGCATAAAAACAAAGATGAAGGGCGGTAGCATGAGTCAGGCGATTGTTGCGTAACATGGATAAGAACAAAAGGAAGGAGGAAGACGAATAGAGAAGGAAAGTTTGTAAAGAGGAAAAGAAGTAGATATAATTTTCACAGTAAATATTGTGAATAGTAGATAAGTATTAGATATCAACCAAGGCGATAAAAGCGAGAGGTCATAAAGTTGAGGTGTCGCTGCATGTTAGTTTGTAAGGATCAATTTTAGGAAATTCCGTAAAACATGTAGGTTTAAGCAAGGTAATTTGTTAAGGTTCGTGGGACGAAATAATAAACGTTTATCTATATATTCGGTTCGGTTCCTTTGGAATTCAACCTAGGGTCCTATGAAAAAGCCATCGAAAGCCTTTTCAGGATGCGGGTAGAGGATCCATATACCAAGGGCTTCGGCTGAATATGCGCACAATAATTATTAGGCAGTCGCGAACAATTGTCCAGGTATGATCCCGGTTTCCCTCTAGGATACCGGGCGACCTTCGGGAATATGCAGTTTTATCTTTGTATGCGGGGCTCTACAAGGATAAACGAACTTTTTTCCTAGCTGCTCGTGGGCGGAAAAATGTTAAACAGGTCCGATCAACCTAGAGTGCGCACACAAACTGAGGATCTACGATCACACACTGAACAAGTCAAAGCTGCTGAAAATCAAGTAAAACACGGTTAAAAAAACAGGTGTTATCTGAAGAAGGAGGAGAATTAAGAAGAGGGAGGGATGGATCAGGGAGAATTACCAATTTCTCGCAGACTTATCGCACCTCTTCAGCGATCTCCTGTTTTCTGCCAAAAATCGACTCAAGCTCGACGAAGTCAAGACTTTTTAGATAGAGGTTTGCACGATCCCAACACTGGAATTTAAGACAAACTCTAGTAATATAATTCGCTTCAAGGAGCTTTGAAGCAACCTCATAAAACCTGACGAAGAATGCCCGTCAATTACTGCTAAAAATTTAAAGAAAGCACTTAGGGGTACGAAGAACTTCTTCGCTACAGGAATATATGGTATCCAGAGCATCTTCCAGAAGAAGTTCACTTCTACACACCAACATCTGGCCCGCATTTACACTTCATATTTAAAGTCAGAGACACCCATTCTGCAGTGTCTGCTTTTGGGACGCACTATATTCCTACCGTAGGAAGGAAACTTTTCGAACCCAGCGAACTATAGGCCAATAACTTGTTTGAACATGCTGTATAGGATTGTTTTGGAAATAGAGCCTTTTAACGAGAAATATTAGTCTTTCAGAGCGACACAATGAGTCCTCTGCTCAATACCTGCTTTCAATATTGTCGAGGGGTACACAGAAAAGACTGGTACGAACCTTGTATTGGATAAATGTACCAAGATGAATCTGAAGTGAGGAAAAATGACTAGCCTTCCCGAGGAACCTGAGCTTGTGGATATAAGTATTATCAGACGTTCAGGCCATCATATCAGCGAAGGAGTATGGCTGGAGTAGATACAAGCGTCTTCTTCGACATGCTCGCCGTCCAAGTTCTAATCTAATCGTTTGGGCTGATGAGCGAAGCACGAGCTTACGCCCCGCGGTATTGCCACGCGTAAGATCATGCATATGCAAAAGAACTTATATACCAATTCGTCCGTTCCGCGATTATAGATCCCCGCGCCGTCAAAGCAGGCGCGGACTTCTAATTCTCCGATGACTTTATAACCGAATCATCCTGGGTAGAGCTTACATCGTCGCAAATGGACAAGATACTTTTCTAGAAATGTTCAAAAAACACGAGATGATTAGCAAAGGAGCATTTCTTCACAGAGTTCATAATTGTGTTGGGAATAAGCCGAACAGATTTCATTTGATCAACCTGATATCCAAGTACAGGCATAGGAGAACGCCTGGCAGGAGAAGACCTGGACCTGACTTGAAGTGAAGAATCAACAGGAGCAGATCTGGACCTGACACGAAGAGGAGGCTCGGGCGGAGGAAGTGAATTGCCCGAAGAACCCCTAAAATTTGTTCTGGAAGGAGAAAAAGGCTTTTCAGAAGAATCATGCCTGTCACGAGAATAGGAAGATCCGGAATGAGGAACATGCGGAATTGGGTCGCCATTTAAAAAACAGTCGAACTGTGCTCAAAGAGGCGCGGTGCTGAAATAGAGGCTGTGCTCAATCAAATGCGATAAACAGCTTCAGGTCCGCGCTCTCAGCGCGTTAGTTGCATCAGGTTGCATTATGCGTCGAAATCCAACAGAAATGATTCATGCGGCCCTGCTTGTTTACTTTTGTATTTCCTAGATTCAAGATCAAAGACACTGCAAGTCATGCTTGAAACAGTTCTTATATCGGGAGTTGAGTGTACTCATAGCGTTAGGAACTAAAATCGTTGTAGATTGAATTGAATATATAATATACACACTTGTTTTATTTTGACCAATTTATTCTATCTCCGTGAAAAATCTCATTATTTCTCCTATTTCACACTATTTTGGCCTGTGAAGCCTGTTATCGATACAATTAAATATTCTTTTTTTGGATCCTTCTTGTAAATGTGTCAATAGGGATACTTTTTGAATTTCATTTTTTCAACACACACATTCTGGATTCCCTTGGCGTTTATGCTGATGAAATTCTCACTCATTTCGAACCAACTTCAACAGAGTTAGAATGCCGATCACGTCAGACAAATTGCGATTCGCGAAAAGCTTAAAGAAGTACTTATATTATATGATATATTATATTATTACATTCGCCAATATGATTCAGGAAAACCGCCAAAGACAAGACAAACGTATCAACAATCCTCATCTTTTCTAATCAGGAGAAACACTAATTAATAAACAATTTGATTTAAAATGTAACTGGTAATAATATAGTGCTCCATTGTATTTTATGCTACATATATCCTATAGCCGTTATCTAGTGTGTTATAGACGTCACGCTTGTCGTTCTCAGATATTTACATTTCATTAGTGTCAGTTTCGAATAATAAAATGTAGTTATTAACTTCGTGAGAACTGATTATTACGGCTATAATCGAAAATTTAAAGCTTTGACAGAGAAATATAAATTCTACAAGATATGTTAAAATAATTGGAAAAATAAATTTAATCCTCGCACTCATATGAGGAAGACACACTAAGAGTTTTATGTGGGCCAAATAATTTTTGTGGCCACGAGAATGCTGAAGAAACTTTGCTCATTTTGAAGCGTTTTACGAAAAATACCTCTCAGTGATTTTCCGGCGGATTTCGAAAGAGGACAGTTGAGTCTGAATAGTATAAGGAGATATACAATTCAGCTGGCTGTTCCGGTTGGATCCTGATACCTTGTTCAAAAATCGAAATTTATTGTCAACCTGAGCTCGAGTTCGGAACAGTTGTCCACTAAACTATTATGAACATGACGAAATGCCCGAAACGAATAATTTGAGTTATAAAAAAAAGTTATTAATTTTTTCGTCAATCTTAATTGAAACCAGATAGAAAAGTTTCGATCGCTTAGTCTAGCAACCTATTTATTGGCAATATCAGCCCTAGGCAAATGATAAGAAGCCTATATTTATTTGTCCTCAAATATTTTTTTCGGATCACAAACAACATCATATTTTAGTTTTACATTTTTATACATTGAATTATTAGTGTAGAGTCACATTTTGAATCATGCCACTGTCCATACTTGTTTCCACTCATTTTGCTGTCCCATGAGGAGTGTATAGATGTTTTGTTGTATATATTTCATGAAGAATTGTACTATTTCTCCCAGATATTCCAAAACTGTCACGATTTATTACGCGGGAAAGGGTTTTTTCGAATTTCAAATCGCAGGTTCGGATTCGCGTTTGGAATCGGCCGAACAAATCCAACTTTTACGAGTCTATATTCAAGTACGCGTGAAGAAAAATGCCCACCAGGAGCTCTTGGCCTGACTTGAAGATAAGAATCAAGAGCAGGAGACCTAGACCTGGCACGAAGAGGAGACTTGACAAGAAAAGGAGACCTGGCCGGAGACCTCAGAAAATGAGGTTTAATATGAGAAGGCGACCTTTCAGGAAAATGATGCCCTTCCGAAAAATAAGAAGTTTCGAAACAAGGAACATACGGAATAGTGTTGTCATTAGGTTAGCAGTCGAACTGTAAACTGACCTCAGCAACAAGAAACAGAGAATTACATTTGCCTTGTTTATTCTCTTCCGGAATATTTTTCTCTTATAAAAAAAGTTTTCTCTTTAGAGAGCAGTAACTAGCCTCCCAAATTCAACAGGAGGGCCAATAAGGAACGTTACATTCCTGCATGGGTCAAACCCCAATTAAACTCTTTTGTTGAAAATTAGTCTATTTAGTTTGAAAATTCACCTCTTCTGGTGAATATTTTTTTTTTGTTTACAAATACAAGTGAAAATTTTTCAATTGAATAGAGCAATTAAAATAATCGGTCTTAGTTCAAAATTTAACTATTTTGTTACAAATTCGTCGTTTTTGGTTGAATTCAACAGTTTTTGATTGAAAATCATCCTATTTTCTGATTAAAAAATTACGTATTACATTAAATTTCTCTTCGAGAACTTATCTTGTTGATGGCAAATTCAACTACATAATTGGTTAAAAAGTCATTTCTTTTTGGTTTGAAATGTCGATAAATACTTTAACTGCAAATTCAACTATTCGACATTTAGTTGAAAATTTAACTTTTTTATTGAAAGTTCATCCACTATGTCAAAAAAGGATCTTTCTTATTGAAAATTCATGATTTTAATTGAAGATTGGCCTTTTCTGTTGTAAATTAAACTATTATGGTGATAATCACTTTTTTGTCTTAAAATTTGTACAATTATTTTGTTGATTGAACATTGATATTTTTCAGTTGAAAATTAAACTGTTTCGCCGAAATCCATGTATGTTACTGAAAATTCGTCTTATTTCGCGTTCACAATAAATCAGGTTTGTGGCAAGTCACATTGGTGGCGAGTCATATTTGCGAGAAGTCACAATTCGGCGTCTCCCATGAGGAAAAATTTGTAGTCCGGCAAAAATTGGCAAAAGTGCGGGAACAAACTCCTGTGATTAGTCACAAAAATAATGGAATTCACACGCTCACCCCTTTCCAACGCCCCGTGAGAGGATAGAAAGTCACCCTACTTCTTTTGGTAGTTTTTTGTGGAATTGACAATTTTTGTGAATGCGAGATGCCAAAATAAGACTTGCTGCATTTTTACGAATTATTTGTGAACTTCAAATTTTTCAAAATAAGGGTTGCCGCAATGTTACTTGCCCCCAATATGATTCGCCGCAAATACGTGAAACCTTTCAATCCTCCCTCCATAAGAAACAATTCGATTGTAGCCCCCCCCCACCTAAATATTCTCAAATAATTTATGGATGACCCCTTAGGAGAGTACTTTGCACGTCCATCTATGATACAAATTCCGGATCAATAGTAACACTTTTTTAATTTCATTTTTTTTTAAACGCGTTCTGGGTTACCCCGGAGTAAACTCAGATTAAATTTGAAATTATTTCAGACAGACTCAAACAGAGATCGAAAAAAAATCAATTAGAATGGAAGCGGATTACGACGGACAAATTACAATTTGCAGAATGCCTCAAAATGTAATTAAAATTATAGTAATATAACATCATTATATTCACCAATAAAATTGAGGATTAATGCCAAGGATAAGACGAGCGTATGAATAATATTCATCTTTTCTGATTAGAGAAAAAATTGATGAATGCATTATTGAAGAATTTTTTGAACAATGTAACTGAGGAATATTCTGGTGCTCCGTTGGATTTTATAATACATACATCCTACGGTCGTTATCTCGTAGATTATTATAATTGTCAAGATTGTCCTTCTCAGATATTGACATTTGATTAATAAGTTTAAGGATATGGAATGTCACTAAAATCGCTGAAACTGATATCATGATTTATATAATCTTTTACATTTTAGCTAAATTCTTCGTTTACACTGAAAATTTATATCGTGTCTACTATAGCCAACCATTTGAAGCTTCGAAAAACGAATATAAATTCTACAAAATATATTCTAGGAATTCAAAAAATTAATTTCATTTTTTCACATTGTCGACAAGTAACATGTTTTATCAAATGGTTTAGAAATTAATGAAAAAAAAGTAGTTTTCTTTTGACAAAAGCATCGTGGTATAACGTGAAGTCTTCAGTCGATTCCAATCAAACTTGGCGGCTATTGAACGAACATTGAAAAATAATGTTGTTATATTTTGCTAATGCTTTAGAAACTGACAGATTAAAGAAAACAAAACAAAAAAAAATCTGCCTACTGCGCGAGCACTTTCTCATCGCACACCATATTTCTCACAATATTTGAAATTCTGAAAATTTGAACGGTGAAAATGACAAGTGATTTTTTGTGCCAAAAATCAAAATTTTTATTAGAAGAATCTATCCAGTCGTTTTGAATGTCACTTGGTACTTCATCATATGACACTTATTAATAATATATTTATCGTCTTTAAAATGTCTCTAACTTTTAAAATTCTAGTTCCGCTATTGAATATTTCATATTTTCCTAATAAAAGTGTTGATAGTTAACTTTGAATTAATTAAATTTAGATGTATATGTGAAGAAATTTCGAATTGAAAAGCGTAAAATTGTACAATTAACAAAATTGGATTCATGTTACAACAATATTCTTTTGTATCCATTTTTTATTTTCAATCTGATATCTTAAAATCGTTCCATTTTTAGTTAAAGATTTGAACATATAAATCATTTCATTATAAAGGAAGTGTTAAAAAATGAACAATTTGAAATTTTGTAATTAAAAATTGAGTTTAGAATCTAAAAAGATAAAAATGGAACTATCTGAAATTGGTGTATCAGTAAATGAATGATTTCGGTGATTTCAAATGGTTAAAATTTCAGAGTTCTGAATTTTCATGGTGAACGTAAAATTTTTCATTTTTTTCTTACATGGGTTTTAATTTTTCAATCGAAATTCAATTGATTGAATTTTGGACAGTATAATCAGCAATTAAAGAATTATTAATTTTTATTCGATGTAAATGTACTTCAAATGATTGAAATTTTGAATGTTTCGAGTATAAAAAAGTTTTAATATCACAATTTCTTGGTGTCTAAAATTTTTTTCGGATCTAAATGAAGTTTGAATTCTTTCAAGTTTCAACGTTCCGGGGTAGAAATTATCTCATTTTCAATATTTCTTATTAAAAATTATTATTCACTTTGAAATTTTTTTAGAATAATACAATTTATTTTTTGATTGTAGGCGAATTCAATTTATTTATTAATTCAATTCAGTTTTTAATATTGAATTGTCAAATTTTAATCGCTTTGAATTTATAATTATTGAAATTCAAAAGTTTTCAGCTTTCAATTATTTACTTTTGACTGCTTTTAATTACAAATAATACAATTTCAATTCCTCTGAATTGTAAATCACACAATTTCCAAAATTCGAATCTTGAAATATTCAATTTAGAAAGTTTTGAAATTGTACTATTTTCAAAATTTTGATCTGAAATCAGCCAATTTCGTGATGCTTCAATTCAAAATAAAATTGCTTAATTTTTAGCGCTTCAACTTAAAAATTATACAATTCAACTCCTCTTTCTTATTAAATTGTCCAAAATCGTTCAAGATATATATTTTTAACTTCAAATGCTTTCAATTAGAAATCATGAATAAATTATTATTGTTTCAAGAATATTGAAAACATAATATTAAAAAATTCCTTCCACTATGGATTTTAAATTTGCACATTTTTCATGTTAGGAAATAAAAATCCAGGAACGTGAACCCTGATAGTGCCAAAATTAGAATTTAATTATTTGTACGAATAATAGGAATTTTAGAAGAAAAATACTAACATAACATAATAAAGGAATGTTCAAGGTTATAAATCTTCTTTTAAATCTATTTTTGTTTTGTTAAAAAAAAAAATTTCGGTGATAAATTTGAGCATAACCAAAAATGGTGATTCTTCTCTCAAATATTATGAATATTTGATAATAATAGCAATTATAGATAAAAAAATACTAACTTAACGTAACAAGAAATTGATGAAGGTCCTAAATCTTTTTAAACATAATCATATTTGTTTAAAATGTTCTGGTTCTTTTTTTGGTTGAACATTAATCTTTTAACTAAAAATTTAACAATTTCATTTTTGGTTAAAGGTTTATCTTTTTTAGTTTTAAAATTCATCTTTTTTGATTGCAAAGTGGATTATTTTTATTGGAAAGTCATTTCTTTTTAGTTTAAAATATAGGTAAATAATTGAACTGTGAATATAACTATTCTACTTCTGGTTGAAAATTTAACCCTTACAGTCAAAATTTATGTATTTTATTGTAAATTCGTCTTTCTTGGGATTTGATCACATTTAGCAAACCATCTTCTCCTCAACCATCTTCAAACTAAAAGTTGCTGAACCTAATGTCTCCTTAATGAAAGCATTTTTCTGATGTTTAATGAGTAGTTTCAAGGCAAATTGTAAATTTTCGAGAGACTTGAATCGAACATTTTTTATTTGGAAAGAATTTCGAATTGAAGTTTACTTATTCCATAAAACGCTCCATATTTTTTTTTCTTCAAATATTTTAAAAGTTAACAAACTATGCAACAGTAATAAAAAAGAAATCTGCCCGCTTCGCGAGTACATTCTTATCGCGCTCTTCGCGCGCGGCTCGCTTCGCTCACAAGTACGAGCACACACAAGATGAAAAAAAATGAAATATTCAAATTTTTGATGAGAATGTGCCCACTACTCGGGGCGATTTTTTCACTATTAATGTTATTTTTTACGAATGTGATAAGTTGGAAATTCGTTTTTTTTTTTTTTATAGAACATTAATCTTTTTGGTCGAAAATTCATCTTTTTGGTTGAAAATTTAACAATTTTGCTGAAAATTCGTTTTTTTTTCAAAGTTTTTTTTTCAGAATTTTTATCTGAAAATTTCAGTATTTCATTTTTGGCTAAAGCTTCATCATGTATATTGTATATGTTAAAAATTCAACAATTTGGTACAAAATTGAACAATTTAGTTGAAAATTAAACTTTTTGTTAAAAAATCATATTTTTAGGTTGAAAATTCAACTTTTTTGTAGATAATTAATCTTTTTCGCTTCAAAATTAAATAATTTTGTTGAAAAATCATGCATTTTGTTTAAAATTCGTCTTCTAGGTCAAAAATTAATCTTCTTGGTTGAAAATTTAAGCAGTTCTTTTCAACTAAAAATTCGCCTTCTTTGGTTGAATTAAAATGTTTTTTATTTAAAATTAAAATAATTTTTGATGGAAATATCAAGCATTGCGGGTTTTCTTGAGAATTTATATTTTCGAGTTGAAAATTCAACTGCTTTGTAGAAAATTCGTCTTTTTGGCTTGAAAATTAAATTATGTAGTTGAAAATTTAACTTTTTCGTTAAAAAATCTTAATTTCAGGATAATTAGTTTTCAATTTTAAAAAATAATTTTCTACAAACAGTTTAATTTTGTACCAAATTGTTGAATTTTATTCCAAATTGTTGAATTTTCAAGCCCGAAAGCCGAATTTTCTATAAAACAGTTGCATTTTCAAGCCAAGACAATGAACTATCAATGAAAAATTTAATTTTCCACCAATCAGTTGAATATTAAATAAAATAGTAAAATTTCGACCAAAAAAAAAAATTAACTTTTAAGAAAACAGTTGAACTTTTAAATAAGAAGTTAAATTTTCTACCTAAAAAGATGAATTTTCAATCAAAAATTTAATATTTCATATTTCAACCAAAAATTTTTTTTAAATTTGACATAAAAATTATTTGGATTTAACCAAAAAAGACGAATTTTCCTCAAAATACTTGAATCCTCAACTAAAACAGATTAATTTTCCACCAAATCGTTGCAATTTTACTCAAGAAGTTGACTTTCTACCAAAAAAGACGAATTTTCAACAAAATAAATAAATTTTCTACCAAATTGTTCAATATTTTAGTCGAAAATATGAATTTTCAACCCGAAAATCTGAATTTTGAACAAAAAGATGAATGTTCAACCTAATAGTTGATTTTTCTATTAAAAAATAATTTGCTAGTCGAGAAAACAAATTTTCAATCAAATTATTGAATTTTCAAGCCAAAAAGACGGGGTTTCTAAAAAAAGTTGAATTTTCAACCCTCAAATAGGGATTGTCAACAAAAAAGTTAATTTTCAACTAGATAGTTGAATTTCAACAAAAAAGGTGATTTTTTACAAAGTTGTTGATGTATCAAAAAAAAAATTAAATTTTCAATTAACTAATAAAGTTTTCAACCAAAAAAGATGATTTTTCCATATTTTAATTTTAAATAAACAACAGTTTAATTTATCCGAAAAATACGAATTTTCAACAAAACAGTTGATTTTTCAACCAAATTGTTGTACTTCCAACCAAATAATTACATTTTTAATCGAATAATAAAATTGCTAACCAGAAAATATGAATTCCCAAGCAAAAATAAAATAGTAGACTTTTCAATGAAAAAGGATTAACAATTAAAAGCATTAAGGCTGTGAAGCCTGTTATAAATAAATAGTAATTTTGATTATTTATAGACTAAAGAATAATATTTTAAATAAAAATTGAAATTCTTTTTTAATGAAACTGTTTTTTTTTTAATTTGTGATTTATAAAATCGAGGAAATAATTCCGGTTGTTAATAATAACTAATTTTATAACAGAACTAAAGGCGAATTTTAGAAAAACATTTTTCCTTTTTTTTATTTAAAAAATTTGATTTATCAACAATTTATCCAATTGTTAATTTTATGAATAATATTTGTGTTAAATATCATAATAATAGAAGATATAGAAGAATAATACCTAAAGAATGCAAAAATATGAAAACCTAAATAACTATTGTTAAATGAACAATTTTAATCTGAAATATTTTTTTCTAAAGTTTTCCTTCAGTTCTGGTCTAAAATTAGTTAAAATTAACAATGAGAATATTTTCTTCTATTTTATAAATCATTTTTAATAATGCTAATTTTTAACTTGAGATAACTTTAGTGCATCTTTAAGTCCTGAATAAAAATCGTTTCCGTTCTGAAAAGTTCAATTCTTAGTCAACTAATAAAATAAGGATTATGCAACATTCGAGCTGTATACTTTATCATCCTGAACGCATCTATGAATAATTTTATTATATCGCTATAGGATTACGAAGTTAAAACGTTTAGCGAAGGTTACGACAACTTTAAGGTCTTGATCATCGACGTTCTTTCAGAACTTCTAACTTTAAGATTTAAAAAAAAAATCATCAAACTATTTGAAAAAATGTGTCAAATATTACAAATGAACTTGAATGTTCATTTAAAATGTTATTCTTTAGACTATAAATTATCAAAATTCCTATTTATTTAGAGCAGGATTTACAGTCTTTCCCCTTTTTATCATTTTTCCACTTAAATTCCAAACTGAATTAAGAAAAAATTAGAAACTCCTACTGTTTTTTTGTTTCAAAGTTAATGCTTTTTATTGAAACGTCTACTCTAATATTTTTGCTTGAGAATTCATCTTTTTTAGTTAAGAATTTTATTATTTGGTTGAAAATATAATTATTTTGTTGAAAATTCAATAATTATGTTAAAAAGATATCCTTTTTTTTAATTTTATTAGTTAATTGAAAATTTAATTATTTCGTTGTTTAATCAAGTTTGAAAAAATGCATCCTTTTTAGTTGAAATTCAACTGTTTTGTAGCAAATACCGCTTTTTGGATTGAAAATTCATTTTTTTAGTTGAAGATTCATTAGTCAAGTTGAAAATTCGTCTATTTGGGTTGAAAATTCAATTACTTAATTAAAAATTTTGAGAAATGAAAAAAATATAAACTTCAAATTAATCAATTAAAATTTGGACTAACATCACATCCATTGTTCAAACTAGTTAGTTAAAAATTTATGTAATTTGTTGAAAATTCGTCTTCTTGATAGAACCTAATTTTTGTTGGTTGAAAATTCAACTATTTGGTTGAAAATTTATATATTTTGTTAAGGATTCATCTTTTTATGGTAAAAAATTAATCTTCTTTGTTGAAAATTTAAGTATTTGGTTGAAAATTCAACTATTTTATTAAAATCTCATCTTTATGACTTGAAAATTCAAAAATTGGCATAAAATTCAACTACTTGATAAAAAATTAAACTAAGTTGTAAAAAATTCATTCATTTAAAATTAAAATCTTTGTTGGTTAAAATATCAACATCAAATATCAATATCAATATCAAATATTACTTTTTTTTTTATTCAGAATGAATATTTTTGATTAAGAATTCAACTACTTAGTTGAAATTTAAACTTCTTTACTTAAAATTCATTTTTTATTGTTGAAGATTCATCACTTCAGTTGAAAATATAACTATTTTGTTAAAAATTTAATTATTTCGTTACAAAATTCGAAAATTTTATAAAAAATTTATATTTTTTGGTGGAAAATTTAACTGTTTTGTTGATATTTCGTCTTTTTAGCTCGAATATTCAACTATTTTGTTGAAAATTCTTCCCTTTTGCTTGAAAGTTAAAATATTTGTAAATAAATGCAACTGTTTGGTTGATAATCAAATTTTTGGTTATATATTCATCTTCTTGGTTGAAAATTCAACTATTTGGTTAAAAATTTAACCGTTTATTAAAAATTTGTTTTATTTTCCTAAAAACATATTTCTCTAACTGAAAATTGAACTATTCTATTTTTTATCGAAAATTTATCTTTTTAAGTTGAAAATCATCTATTTTGTTGAAAGTTTGCCTTTTTCATAGAAAATTAACCTTTTTGCTTAAAAATTCTATTAAAATTTAAAATATTTGGTTGAAAATCCATGTAGTTTGTTAAAAATTATTATTTTTTGATAGAACATTAATCTTTTTGGTTGAAATTTAATTTATTTAGTTAAAATTTAGTTTTTTATTAAAAATTAATTTTTGTTAACTAAAACTTTAACTATCAAATTTCATTCGAAATTTTTTTATAGACATTTTATCTTTTTGGTTGAAAATTTAACTATTTTGTCTAAAATTTACTTTATTTTGTTAAAAACTTATTTCTGAAACTTAAAATTAAAATATTCTATTTTTTTTGAAAATTTTTCTTTTTTTTGTAGAAAATTCATCTTCTGGGTGGAAAATGCTAAAAAAAACTATTTAGTTAAAAATTTATTTTCTTGGATTGATGATGCATGATTATAGTTAAAAGTTTATTTTTTTGGTTAAGAATTTTAATGTAATAGTTTTTTATCGACAATTAAATTTTTTTGTGAAAATATGAATTATCACACTTTTTGTTGAGAATTTTATTTTTAATCAAAGATTCGTCAGATTGTTTGAAAAATTGAACTATTTTGTTAAAAATTCCCTTTTTCTTGTTTGAAAATTATTTTTTTTGACTGAAAATGTAGTAATGAAATTTTGAATTAATAAATGTTAAATTTTTGTCACTTTTATCATGCACACAATTGTGATATTCCTTTTCACTACCCTTCAACTGAAACTCAATTGAGATTTGAGACAAATAGAAATTTTTTGTACTTAAAATAATACATGTTTTGCAGGGTGAAACCTTTATTTTTAAAATTCTCTGATTTTTCCTTGAACAATTTTTTATTTTTCCTGACCATTAAAATTAAAATAGCAGCATTTTATTCTTGTAATATTTTTAAGATCGGATCTTTTATAAACGGCATAAAACAATATTTCAGATACAAAATACAAATTTTCAAATTTACTTATTTATTTTAAACAAGAAAAATGACTTTTCTACCATAAAATATGACTTTTTAACTAAATACTTGAATTTTCAACAAAATAAATCAATTTTCGAAAAATAATTAAATCTCAACAATAAAGTGTAATAGTTGATATTTCAGCCAAAAAATAAATAAATTTCATTTAAAAAAATGAATTTTACAACCAAAAAGACGAATTTTCAACAAATAAAGATTTTTCGGTCATGAAAGAAAAAAAAAGTAAATTGTTGAATCTTCAAACCAAAAGACGAATTTTGTGTACAAAAATTGAATCTTCAACCAGAAAATATGAATTTTCAGAGATAAAAAAATAATGTTCAACAAAATAGATAAATTTTCACCAATGAGATAAACATTTATTTAAAAAAAAATCAATATAGTATCTCAATTGTTACCCATGCAGTTGAATTTTTAATTAAAAAAGATCAGTTTTCAACAAAATACTTAAAATTTCAAACAACAGAGATGAATTTTCTACTAAAAAATATGAATCTTCGACAATAAAAAATGATTTCTTAACAAAGTGGTTCAAACAAAACAGTTGAATCCTCAATTAAAGAAGATTAATTTTCAACCAAACAGTTGCATTCTTATCCAAGAAAGATAAAAGTTCTTCTCAAACAGATAAATTTTTACATCAAAAAGACAAATTTTCAAAAAATATATTTGAATTTTAATACAACAAAAATTTTAGTTTGAGAATTTAAGAAATTTAAGTGAAAAATGAATTTTAAAACCAAAAGACGAATTCTTAACAAATAAAGATTTTTCAGTCATGAAGGAAAAAAAAGTTTACCTAAATTTTTGAATCTTCAAGCCAAAAGACGAATTTTGTGTACAAAAATTGAATTTTTAACCAGAAAAGACGAGTTTTCAACAAAACAGTTGAATTTTGAACCAAAAGGTATAACTTTTTAACAAAATTGTTGAATCTTCAAACAAATAGTTGCATTTTTATCCAAGAAAGGTGACATTTCTACCAAAACAGATGAATTTTTTAATCAAGACAAGTTTAAAAAAAACAATTGAATTTTCATCTGGAAAAATTTTTAGTTTACTTTTAAACACCAAAATATGAATTTTAAACAAGTAAATTTTCTATGAGATAGTTGAATTTTCAACAAAACAGTTGAGTTTTTGATCAAAAAGTATGACTTTTAAATAAAATTGTTGAATTTTCAACCAAGCGGTTGTATTTTTATCCAAGAAAGCTGAAATTTCTACTGAAATAGTTGGACTTTTAAATCGAAAAGACCAATTTTCAAAAAAATATTTAAATTTTTACATAAAAAAGATTTCAGTTGACTTTACAGCACCAAAATATGAATTTTAAACAAGTAATTTTTCTAAGAAGATACTTGAATTTTTAAACCAAAAAGAAGAATTTTCAACCAAAAAGGATGACTTTTTAACAAAAATGTTGAATTTTCAACCAAACAGTGGAATTTTTATCCAAGAAAAATGAAATTTCTACTAAAACAGATGAATTTTTAAATCAAAAATACAAGTTAGAAAAAAAAAACAGTTGAATTTTCATCCGAAAAAATTTTTGATTGACTTTTCAATATCAACATATGAATTTTGAACTAGTAAATTTTCTATGAAATAGTTGAATTTTCGACAAAAGAGTTGAATTTTCAACCGAAAACGATGACTTTTTTTACAAAATTGTTGAATTTTTAACCAAATAGTTATATTTTTATCCAAGAAAGATCAAGTTTCTATTAAAACATTTGAATTTTTACATCAAACAGACAAATTTTCAACAACAAAAATAGTGTAATTTTTACCTAAAAAAAAATTCAGTTAACTTTTCAACACCAGAACATGAATTTTAAACAAGTAAATGTTCTACAAAGATACTAGAATTTTCAACCCGAAAAGACAAATTTTCAACAAAACAGTTGCATTTTTATCCATGAAAGATGATATTTCTACCAAAATAGATGAATTTCTAAATTAAAAAGAGAAATTTTCAACAACAAAAAAAACAGTTGAATTCTCATTCAAAAAAGATTTTAGTTGACTTTTCAACACCAAAATATGAGTTTTAAACAAGTTAATTTTCTACGAAATATTTGAATTTTCAAAAAAAAAAACAGTCGAATATTTTTCCCTGACCATTATTAATTAAAGACTAGAATCTTAAACTTGTAATATTTCAAACCTAGAATCCTTTATAAACGGAATAAAAAATTTTAAAATTAAAATTGAAAAATTTTAAATTTATTCTTCTTGACAGTTATTGAAAGTTATAGGGACGGCACAGATTTTCTGTAATGATTACGGAATTTTCTGCAGAGTTTAAAAAATTTTAGTTATTTTATAAATTTACAGATATTTTCCGTAACATTTACAGAAAATCTATGCTGCCCCTATTTTAGCTGAAAATCCTGTAACCTCAGCAGATTTTTTTTCTGCGTGTACTGCGAGTTATTTATTTCATTTGCAAATTTCCAAAACTTAGGTACATAAAAAAAGTAAAAAAAACCCGTAACAAATAAAATTTTTGAATGAGTAAAGGGTCTTTTTTCGTATTTGAAAAAATGAAAAAGGGTTTTCAAAATAGCGTGACGTAGTTTTTGAACTGCCCCAAAGACGAAATAACGCAACTGTTCAGCGTAAAGCAATGTCGTCACATACTCGTAAAATCTAAGCCTTCACTAAGCATCTATCTTGGCATTATTTTTTCAAACAACATCAACGACAAAGTGGAATCAATCAAGTCCCCTGTTTTTAAAGACACCGATTACATACGTGAAAGATGGCACACGATGATTGGTCTGTCCTTGACTTGAAGGCTAAATCGATTCACTTATCATCGCTCTTTATGTACATATGTATATGATATGGACTTCTTGCAGATACTTTCATTTTGTTCAATCAACATAATCATATGGATAATAACTATTGAATATCCACATCTTCATAAAGTTCATTTTTAAATGCTTTTTTTTTAAGACTCGCATTTGATTTATGATGATTTGAAGCAGGAGCTACCAACAGTGCATCTTCACTTATAGCTCTATTGCTATATTAACCTATTGATAAATTGAAAACAAATTTTTCATTCTCTTATATATATATATATAAATTATATACATATATATATATATAAATTATATGCATATATATATAAATTATATACATATATATAATCGTCTTAGGGTGATTGTTTCTCACCTTCTATTCCTGATTCATTGCTCTAAAAGAAGAGTAGTAGCTGATCAAGAAAGATGATTTTATAACCTAATAGTTGAATATACAACAAACAAAACATTTAATTTTAGAATATGAATATATCAAATATTGAACATATTGAATTGAATATATCAAATAGTTTAACTTTCAAGAAAAAGAGGAATTTTTAACGAAATGGTTGAATTATCAATCTGGAATCAACCTGGAATTCTCCTTGAATTTTTTTTTTAAACCTTGAAAACCTGGAAATCTCCTTGAATTTTTCACGAGAACCTTCAATTCTGCGAAAATTTAAATTTAATTAATGAAAAATAGCTTTTTCTATACAAATTATTGATAAAAGTTTATAGTTTATTTGTAAAATAAAGTAAAAGAAGTAAAAGTCAGTTTGAAGAGAAAAAATTTAATATATTAATTACTGTTCACTTTTTCTTACGTAGTTCTAAATTTTAAAAACATAAAATTATTGCCTAATGAAAAAAATTCAATGTATCTACTACGAAGACAAATTTTCAACAAATTACATCAATTTCCAACTAAATATTTGAAGTTTTAACTAAAAAAGATAAATTTTCTACTGAAAGAAAACGAATTTTCAACAAAATTGTTAAATTTTTAACTAAAATAAATGTTCATCCAAAAATGGATTAGTTAAATTTTCAGATAAAAAATTTAATTTCCAACAATATAGTTCAATTCGCAACAAAAAAGTAAATCTTCAACTAAAAAGGAAAACATTTCAACCAAAAATGGAATATTTAAATTTTCTGTTAAAAAACATTAATTTTCAACCAAAAAAACCGAAATTTTCAATAGAATAGTTAAAGTTTCAGCCACAGAGATGAATTTTCATCTAAAGTAATGAATCTTCAACCAAAAAATTACTTTTTAACAAATTAGTATAACTTTGAACGAAAAAAGATGAATCTTCAACAAAATATGGAATATTTGATATTCCAACCAAAAAATTTTTTAAATATTTTAATATAAAATAAAAAAACAGTTTAATTTAACCAACAAAGACGAACTTTAAATAAAAAACTTAATTTTTAAGTTCAAAAATTAATTTTTAACAACAAAAAAAGATCAAAATTTCAATAAAATAGTTACATTTTCATCGAAAGAGGTTTGAAAAAAATACTTGAATTTTCAAACAAGAAGATTTTCACCAAAAAGCCGAATTTTCAACTAAAAAATTAATTTTTAACAACAAAAAATATTTTTAACGAAGTAGATACATTTTTAACCAAAAAATTGATCTTTTAATAAAAATAAATGAATTTACGAACAAGAAGAATAATTTTCTAAAAAAAGGTCAATTTTCAAACACATAGTGGAATTTTCAACTAAAAAGATCAATTATCAAAAAAAGAAAAATGAATTTTTATAAATTAGTTAAATTTTCAACCTAAAAATGATTTTTCAACCAAAAAGATTAATTGGTAAACGTCAAGATTAATTTTCAACTAAAAGAGACGAATTTTTAAAAAATTACATGAATTTTCATCCAAATGGTTCATTTTTTAACTAAAATAGACAAATTTTCAACCCAAAATGGACAAGTTAAATTTTCAATTATTTCAAACGAACACAAAAGATTTCACAAACAAAGATTAAAGAAAACTTTCACGAATATTTCAAAGATTTCAAGGATTTTAATGATTTCAAGAGATTTCAACGAATTCACAAATATTTCAAAGATTTCATAAATGTTTAAAAAAATTTCAAAGATTAGAAGGATATTTTCAGTTAAAAAAAAAAATAATTTTCAACCAAAAAAGAACGGATTTTCAAAAAATAGTTGAATTTTAAACTGCAAACGATTATTCTTCATCCAAAAATGGTATAGATAATTTTGGAGTTTAAAAAGTTGATATTCAATAAAAGAAAAGAATTTTCAACATAATAGATACATTTTCAATCAAAGAGATGGATCTTTAACTAATAAAGTTAATTTTTAACAAAGAAATCCATTTTATCATGAATAATTTTTGCAGAATAAGAAGCAAATTGATTCACAAATAAAAAAATTGATTTTCTACCAAAAAAGACGAATTCACAACAATACATAAATTTTCAACCAAATTATTAAATTTTCAACTAAAAATGATCAATTTTTAACCAATAATAGAATAGTTAAATTCTCAGAAAAAAAATCATTTTCAACCAAAAAAAAATGAATTTTCAACAAAATAGGTCAATCTTCAACCAATAAAATAAATCTTTAATCCAAAAGGAGGAATTTTCCATAAAAAAGCGAAGATTCAACAAAACAGTTAAATTTCCAACAAAATAATTAAATTTTCAACAATATAGTTTAATTATTAACAAAATAATGAAAATTTCAACCAAAGCAGATTAATTTTTAACCAAACAGTAGCAGTTTTAACTAAAAAAAGACATTTCTACCAAAACAGTAGAATTTTCAACCAAAAATTTTTTTTTTTTTCAACAAAATAGTCGAATTTTAAACTAAAAACGATCCATTTTCTATATAGAAGTTTGATTATCTACCAAAAAAGCCAAATTCACAAGAAGACGTCAATTTTCAATTAAAAACGCTCAATTTGTAACAAATTTTCAGTTAAAAAAATAATTTTCAAACAAAAAAGAACGAATTTTCAACAAAATAGTTGAATTTACAAAAAAGTTCATTTTCGCCGAAATAGCTGAATTATAAGCTAAAAAAGATTATTTTTCAACCAAACATGGTATGGTTTTTGCAGTTGAAAAAATTGATTTTCAACAACAAAAAACAAATTTTCAACATAATAGATAAATTTTCAATCAAAGAGATGGATCTTCAACTAACAAAATTAATTTTTAACAATGTAGTTCAACTTTTATCAAAGCAGTTAAATTTTCTATCAAGAAGGATTGATTTTCTAAAAAAAAGAAGACTTAACAATAATAAATAAATTTTCAAAAAATTTGTTGAAGTTTCAACCAAAAACGATGAATTTTTAACTAATAATGAAATAGTTGAATTTACAGTTAAAAATTTAATTTTCAACCAAAAAGAACAAATTTTCTAACACAATATTTAAATCTTCAACCAATAAAGTGAATGTTTAAGAGAGTAGTTCAACTTGCAACTAAGTTGTTGAATTTTTTAATGAAAAATATCAATATTCAACGAAAAAAAAAAGGATTTTCTTCGTGTGTTCTATGAATTCATTTCGCATTCAAGCGACAAAACAAAAAAAGGGGGAAGTTTTTTTTTAAAACAGGGGGAAATTATTTCAAGCATTTAAAACATTGTTAATCACATTTATATTTTCCATTTTCTGCCTGGCAGTGAGAAAATCGTTTTTCTATTATTTTGATGACACCAAGATTGTGTACTGAAAAAAGTAAAAAATTCTGCGTAAAGGAGTAAATTTATGAATGAAAAAAATGCATTCGTTCTGACACTTCATAAACAGAATGACAAATTGTTATTCATGGTAATTTATGTCATTCAAGGTCGAGTTGGTGCCTTTCTCATATTACCATAAAACTTTCTCGGAAATCATAACGCTTTTATGGTAACATTTATGCTTTGTAGTCTATAGACTATGATTGCGGAGTGTAGGTTACACCATAGAGAAAGTAAAATACGCGTCATGTGAAGCTTGATGCTTGATGCATATATATATCGAAAATCCCCATAAAAAGACCACGATCAGCCACAATTTATACAATCCGACGGAATGCGCTTGAGCCGACACGACACGATGTTTCGAAAGACTATTTGCTATGCTCTACTATCTTATTTGAGTTGTACGACATGTGTGCACTAGATAGGGTTGTCTCGCATAATATCATTGAGAAAAAAAGTTACGATAACAAAATAATTTGTTTGAGCAGTTTTTTTTTCGTTTTAAAACATGTTTTTTGTTTCTCAAAGATTTGGTTGTGATTATTAAAAAAGTGGTTGGCATAACAAAACAATTTGTTTGGCTCAAACAGCAAATTTTATGATTTTGTTGACTACCGTTTGTTACTTGTACCAAAGAATTTAGATGCTCTAACCAAACAATAAAGCAACGCATTATTGTTTTGATTTGAGTTGTGATATCCTCTTGTGTCAAAAGGATATTTCTTTACACAAATGGAATTTCTTCTTAAATTCAAGGTTAAGAGGATTTTCATTTGTTCCGAAAAGAATATTTTTGCAGCAAGCATTATCCTTTTGCGAGAAACTTCATCTATAGTCCTGAAACAAAATCATGATTGCCAAAGATTTGGTTGTGATTACTACTCATACCAAACGAGAAAGCAACGTATTATTGTTTTGATTTGTGGGGTTTTTATAAGCAGTTTTGAATAACACAACGTTTTATTTGTATGACATGTATCAGGTATTCTTAAGGGAAATACTACAAACATTTTGTGAATCGGATAATGTTTTTTAACTTTGTTCAAAATTTGCTTGATCAGTTTCATCAATTTTTCTGTGGACATTATAGTTGAGACGCGTACCGAAAAAGGAATTCTTAGACGTACGTGCAATAAGCGAAGCGATGAGGCTGCCCTATAGTGTAAAGTTTCTTCCACGCTAATTGATTACAGAGTGACATACTTCTAGAATCGTCGTCCCTGTCTGCCATGTTCGATTCTGCTTTAATCATTGATAGTTTAAATTTCTAAAGACGCTGATCTTAAACCTCGCACTAATGAACGGGAAAGTCATGAATGAAATGCTACTATGGAAAGCAGTGAAAGTTTTTCGACGCTTACTCCCTTCTGTTATACGTTCGTGACGTGACTTCTTGACGTGAGTGTTTTTTATAAAATTGTATAGAGAAATATTCCACCAACAATAAAGTATTTCAAATAATTAGTTATAGTTTATAGTAGCGGGGATAAAAAATCAGGCTGGTATACCAGCTTCCCTGATCCTTCATAAGAAAACAGATAACAGGAATAGATTTGACTAGCTTTTCCAGTTGAATTGAGTTTCAAAACGCGTCGAAAAACTACTTCCGAGGGAGGTACAAGAATGATTAAAACATACATAAAATATAATAAGAGTTCAATATAATATAGAAAATGTTGCGTCTTACACAAACTTTAATCGAGCGCGAGACACGTGGCGAGAATGTGTTTGTTAAAGCCGAAAGAGCTTTAATTTACAATTAACAAATTACAGATAACAATCTTTTCATATTTTCTTTCATCTTGATAAATGGGACAGCAACTCAGGAGATAAAGACAATAATTTTACTTTTTATGTTTACTGCCTTTACCACGCATAATTATGAAGAATCTATGCGTAATAAATTTAGCAAATATGGAAAATTTTAAGATATGCGATAAAAAATCTTCATTATTCCACTTGTTTCGTCTTAAAGAATAAATAAAGCGTTATTATTTGATAGAAGGGATAAAAGTATATATGGCAGTTATTTATCGTGTCAGTTCTCTTACAAACTTCCTGATAAAATTATATTTCTTTTTTCTGTCATTTTTTCTATTTAGAAAAAATGAGAATTTCTACGGAAAAAGTACTCCTTGCGCTCATGGGATTCCTGCATTTTAGACGTAAGTGAAATATAATATTAAAATTAATATACACAATGAACATGCGATATTTTCTTGCAAATATGTTTACTTAAGAGCTAACAGTTACAATAATTGTTAGTTCTCAAAGTGTCCAGCTTCAACATCAAAGTATTTTAGTTGATAAAACGTTATATCTGACGAGGAATCAAATTTTTCTAATAGCCTATATAATATAATATCAAATAAGAAGTATGTATGCTTCACATTTAATTTGGAATTGTATAAAGATAATAAATATTATTCATAAGTGCATTAGCGTGAATAAAAAATAAATAAAATGATGAAAATCCGAAACAAATATATGTGGGGCAAATGTGCACTACCGCTACTGAAATGTAATATACATTGGTGTAGTGAATTTAATATACATTTGTATTAAATTTAATATACAGGTTGGTATAGCAGTGTGCGTGAAAATTCAAAGTGCTTTCATTTCTTTAAATCTTATCAAATATTCGCAAATAAATTAATAATCTAAAATTCGTTAACTGAATTGTTATTTATAATGAAAGTGCAATTTACGGATGGAATTTTTTCCTACATTCGCTCTGAATGGTAAAAATGTAATGCGAATACAGTTGATTGTAGGTTAAGTCTGTTATTTATTTGCTTAATTCAACTTTTCGACTTGAAATATAATTTTATTATTGGTTAACAGGAAGAAGGTATTATGTGTTATTATTTAAAATAAAAAATTACTGCTGAACTCATTTTGAAATTATGTAAAATGGAATTATCTGATTTTTCGTGAAAGTGATTAACGTGAATGTATATGAAATTTAATGTACACGCTCTTAATCGAGATTTCATATGTTTCATATATTAATTTTAATACACGAAAAGAAAAGGTATGGTTGTTACAGCCATTCAAATATTGTTGTACATAAGTTTTCTGAGGTATCCACAGTCGTAGTTGATACGACTTACTACATTGTTCGTTTTTTTTGTCGACCAGTTTTTGTACAAAATACTTAAAAGTTTAAGTTACTAATGTGGAATAACTTCATAAACATACATTTTTTTTTACAAAATTAGGTACAGATGGAATGGTTCCGAATGATCCCAGTAATTTCCCTGAAAGACACATCCTGATAACAATGGAAGATAGGTGTATTGCTGCTGGACGTCTCGGTAATGCAGATAACGCACCCAATTGGTTACAACCTAACCAAGCACACCCACGCCAATTTCAATTTTATATACGAACGCGGGACCACCAATTTGAAGGTGTTTTCAACCCCCTACTTCCCCTTATCGGAGGACATGATCCTCTTCTTCATACTACTCCAAAGAGCGTTCAGATACACGTACCGCACGGCCAATATTATATTGCTGGCCCATTCGAAGTTTTAACACAACAACTTTTACAACATTTACGACAGCAACCAGGCTTGTTCCCACCCGTCGACTACCTATATGTAACAGTGCCAGAAGGCGAGATGCATAGGGCACCTTTGCAACGCCAATGGTACCAAAAGTATGACGAAAGACTTGGCCATATGTATCCTGAATTATCCCAGAAGCCTGGAATGATATCTCGTATTGGTGATTATCTCCTGAGAATATATCATCCTCATTAGTGTCTCTAATTTCCCTCACAGTATGAGATATCGGCGGGATATCCCATTTATTTCCCAGGATATTCTGAGAATATCCCAGGAGATCCTAGGGATGTTGAGAATAATATCGTACAGGGCGGAAATTTCGATATCCCTGGAATGCCCCAAGGGTATCTTAGAATATCCTTAGGGTATCCCATTAATGTCCCAATTTTATATGCCAATGATGTCCCCAAGATATCCCAATTCTATACTTTCGTATATTTCTAGAAATTCAGATATGTATATTCAATCGTATCAATAAAATAAACAATCATTTAACAATATTAGGTATTTTTCCGGAGATTTTGTACAAAGTACAACATTATAAAGTACAATAATAGTAGAGTCCCCTCTGAAGTCACTTCCAGGTAAATTCCATAATGGCTCTCAGCGTGCGAAAACTGTCGCGCAATAATAAGTGACGCTTTAACAGAAGTCAACAATTTCTCGAATATTCGTACCGGATTATAATCTATTCTCATTTATATTATGTAAAATAACGCGGTACATATTAATTTGATTTTTTTTATCATAAAAAATAATTCTGCCGTTATACTGATATTGAAAAGTGCGATCTTTAAACTGCGCAATTTAGAGCTTATATAGGTACAACAACAGCTAAGTTTTAAATTTTCAGAATGTGGCTTGTTCTTATTGTAAATAGGCTGTTATTGGTTATAAACATAATTCACGGTAATAATTTTTTTAATAATTATACTGAGATAGAATTTGTAAGAAATTGAATATTCGAGATTTGTATAAAGCGGTTTTTTGTCAAACGGATGTTTGTGAATCTTTATGTTTTCAGGCATTTTACATATTTTAATTAGTATTCATTCCAGAAATATTGGATTCCATTGCCAAAATTGTGTTTATCCCGCACAGGACATTGAGTGGATTTCGTATGGAGCGGAAATGTCGATATCCTTGGAATATGCCATGGATATCCCGGGAGATTTATGGGA
This sequence comes from Andricus grossulariae, assembly GCA_011634705.1. Taxonomy (NCBI): domain Eukaryota; kingdom Metazoa; phylum Arthropoda; class Insecta; order Hymenoptera; family Cynipidae; genus Andricus; species Andricus grossulariae. The sequence goes on along the minus strand of JAABKJ010007545.1, from coordinate 108,636,901 downwards.
CATTTTTCAGGATATCCCATATCCTGCCGAGATATCCTAAAAAATTGCCAAGGACATCATTTTGTTGTGAGGCCATTATCCTACAATAATTTGAGAATACTCAATCTTGAATGGCTGTTATTCTCTGTAAATAATTTACAAATAAATCTGCAACAAATATATGAATATCTTTAATCCTTTCCGTGCACAATTGTAAATGTTAGTGTCGGAAAGAATCCTTTGTTATTAAGTTAATAACAAAAGAGTAGTGAGATGTCATCTTCGAAAACAAACAGCTCCAGGAGAAAATTCTTGAAGCAAATTGTACATTTTTGGCTTCTAAAAGTGATGTATGTGTGTAGTGTCAATGAGCAAAAAGTTGGGCTTCAATGATTAAACAATTATTTTTTTCTGGGGAAAATACAAAGGGCTTTCCGTATAGGTATAGATATTTTAGATTGATCTAGAATTCTCTTGTTGCTTATTCAAATAACACGTTCATTCCGCAACACTGCTCCGACCCAGGCTGCTGATCAATCTCTCTAGCGATCACCCCAGAGTTAGTTATTGAGAAATTATATTATCTCTCCCAGTGTTGAGTAGTAACTTAGTTACTTTTTTAGACAAGTAACTTGTTACGTGACTTAGTTACGTAGATACATTATCCTACATATATACATATACATTAGCCTCCTGCTCACCCTTCTCCTACTCATCTATCTGTTGATCCTCCTCTCCCTGATCAGTCTCCTTTTCTTCTATCACCTCCTCATCTATCTGCTGTAAATCTTCCTTACCTCCTACTATCTCCATCCTCCACCTCCTCCTCCATCTAATGAGATCCTCCACCTCCAATTCTATCGTCTCCTCATCAATCTCCTCATCTCTTTCCTCCTCCTGCACACCTTTCTCCTACTCATCTATCTGTTGATTCTCCTCCTCCTGATCACTTTCCTTATCTATCTCTCACCTCTCCTTGATATCTCGTGACCTATCTGCTTATCTATCCACCAATCTTATTCCTCCTCTTAGTTTATCTTCTCATCTGTATCTTTATGTATCTCCTCCTTTTTTATCTCACCTACCTTCTCTTTAATTCCCTTCTCCTCTTCTATCCTCCTATCATGCATCTGCTGTACCTTCTTCTCCCCTTCTATTATCTTCATCTTCCACCTCCTCTTCCATCTAATTATCCTTCTCCAATTATCTCGTCGCCTTATCTATCTCCACATCCCCTTCTGCCTCCTCGTAATCTTTCTCCTACTCATCTATCTGTTGATCATACTCTTCCTGATCCTTCTCTTCCTCTTCCTTATCTATCTCCTACTTCTCCTTCATATCCTCTTACTTCTTATTTAACGTGAGGTGAAGGATAAGGAGAAGGATTTTAAGGAGATGCAGGAGACAGAGAAGAAAATTTATCAAGACGATGAGGAGATATATGAGGAAATTAATCAAGACGAGATAAAAAAGAGGAGAAGATGGATGTTCAGGAGATACTTGAAAAGGAGATAGAAGAAGAGAAGGAGGAGAATCAAAAAATAGATTAGAAGATCATTCCCGTCCTCCAACATCGCTCCTTCCTCCTTCTCTTCTATATCTTAATCTATCTGTCCGTCTATTTCCTAATTTATTTTATTCTCGTCACCTGTCTCCTCCTCATCTATAAGCCGATCCTCCTGCTCTTTCTTCACTTTTTCTATCGTCTACTCCTACATTTCGTCCCCTTATATTACCATATCTATCTCTTTATTTATCTTCTCTACCTTGCTCTTACCTATCATTTCAGCTATCTACCGATCCTCTCTTCCTCCGCTTATATTAGTTTGTCAACTATCTCTTAATTTATCTCCTCCTCATTTATCTTTAGATCCTCTTCCTCTTCTTCATTATCTTTCTCAGGTATATCCTAAATGTCCTCCTCGTGACCTATCTCCTTATCTATCCATCGATCTTCTTCTTCCTCTTAGTTTATCTCCTCATCTGTATCTTCATGTATCTCCTCCCTTTCTGTCTCATTATCCTTCTCTCAAATTCTATCCTCCTCCTCTTTCATCCCCTCCTCATATATTTGCCGTAACTCCTTCTCCCCTTTTACTATTTCCATCATCTGCCTCCTCTTCCATCCAATGATCCTTCTCCAATTCTATCGTCTCCTTACCAATTTCATATTTTTCCTCCTCCTTCTTACCTTTCTCACACTAATCTATATGTTGGTCCTCCTCCTCCTCCTGATCATTTTTCTTATCTATCTCTTATCTCTCCTTAATATCCTCTTACTTGTTATTTAGCACTACGTGAAAGATAAGGAGGAGGATATTGAAAAGATACAGGAGATTGATGAGAAAAATGATCAGGACGAAAAGGAGATATATAAGGAAATTAATGATGAATAGTAGATCAAAAAGAGGAGAAGTATGTTTAGGAGATAGTTGAGAAGGAGATGGAAGAAGAGGAAAAGGAGAATTAGGAGATAGGTTGGAGATCTATCTCATCCTTTAAGGTCGCCCCTTCCTCCTACTCTTCTACATCCAAATCTATCCGTTCATCTATCTCATAATTTATATTTCACTCGTTGCTACTTTTCGTCCTCTTATATCTCCTCATCTATCACTTTATCTATCTCCTACTTCTTCTCCCTAACTATCTTCCCATCTATCCACCTATCCTCTCTTCCTTCTCTTATTTGATCTCCTCAACTATCTCCTAATTTATCTCCTCCTCACCTATCTCCTTCTTATTTATTTTCTGATACTCTTCCTCTTTTCAATTCTCTTCGTCAAGCACATTTTAAATGTCCTTCTCGTGACCCATCTTCTTATCTATCTACCGATCCCCTTCCACCTCTTAGTTTATCTCGTCATCTGGATCTTCATGTATCTCCTCCTTTTCTATCTCATCATCCTCCTCCTTTATTCCCTCCTCTTCTGCCTCATCTAATTAATAAAAAAAAAGTAGATCAAAAAGAGGAGAAGGATGTTTAGGAGATAATTGAAAAGAAGATAGAAGAAGAGGAGGAGGAGAAGAATACTGAAATATATCAGTAGATCTAATCGTTATCCTGATCCTTCAATTTCGCCCCTTTCTCCTTCTCTTCTACATCCTAATCTATCTGTTCATCTATCTCTTAATTTATATTTTTCATGTTATTACTTTTCTTCCTCTGATATCTCCTCATCTATCTCTTTATTTATCTCCTTCTCACCCATCTCCCCCTCTTCTTAATTCTTTTTCTCAAGTATATCCTGAATGTCCTCCTAGTGACCCATTTCCTTATCTATCTACCACTCCTCTTCCACCTGTTAGTTCATCTCCTCATCTGTATCTTCATGTATCTCCTCCTATTTCATCTCATTATCCTCCTCTTTTCATCCCTCCTCCTCTTCTATCCCTTTCTCATCCATCTGCTGTAACTCCTCCTCCTCTTCTATTACCTCCATCTTCCACCACCTCTTCCATCTAATCATCCTTCTCCAATTCTATCGTCGCCTCATCTGTCTCCTTTTCTCTTTCCTCCTCCTTTTTTACCCTTCTCCTACTCATCTATCTGTTGATCATCCTCTTCCTGATCACTTCCCTTATCTATCTCTTACCTCTCCTTCATATCCTCTTACTTCTCTTTTAACGTGAGGTAAAAGATAAGGAGGAGGATTTTAAAGAGATGCAGGAGATAGATAAGAAAAATGATCAGGGCGAAAAGGAGATGCATGAGAAAATTATTGAGAAGGAGAAAAAAAGCGGAGAAGAAAGATGTTCAGGAGATAGTTGAGAAGGAGATAGAAGAAGCGGAAGATGAGAAGAATCGGGAGATAGATTAGAAGATCTATCTCGTCCTTCAATTTCGCCCCTTCCTCCTCCTCTTCTATATTCTAATCTATCTGTCTGTCTCTGAATTTATGTTCTTCTCGTCACGTGTCTCCTCCTCATCTATAAGCCGATCCTCCTGTTCTTCCTTCACTTCTTCTGTTTTCTTCTCCTACTTTTCGTCCTCTTATATCTCCTCATCTATCTCTTTATTTATCTTCATTAAAAAAGATGCATGAAAAATATGCAGGTGATAGATAAAAAAAAATGATCAGGGCGAAGAGGAGATATATGAGGAAATTTATGAAAAGTAGATAAAAAAGAGGAGAAGGATGTTGATGAGATATTTGAGAAGGAGGTAAACGAAGAGGAGGAGGAAGGGCAGAAGAAGCAGAAGATAAATAAGGAGATATATCTTATCCTTCAATTTCGCCCATTTCTCCTCTTCTTCTACGTCCTAATCTATCTGTTCATCTATCTCTAATTTATATTCTTCTCGTTACTACTTTTCGTTCTCTTATATCTGCTCATCTATCTCTGTATTTATCTCATCCTCCTTGTTTTCACCTATCTACCATCTATCTACTGATCCTCTCTTCCTTCTCTTATTTGATCTCCTCAACTATCTCCTAATTCATCTCCTTGCCACCTATCTCCACCTCATGTATTTTCTGATAATCTTCCTCTTCCTAATGCTCTTTCTCAAGATTTTCCTAAATGTCCTTCTCGTGACCCATCGCCCTTTCTATCTACCGATCCTCTTCCACCTCTTAGTTTATCTCCTCATCTGTATCTTCATATAGTGCCTCCTTTTCTATCTCATCATCCACTTTTATCCTCCTCGTCCATCTGCTGTATCTCCTCCTTTCCTTCTGTTATCTCCATCTTCTACCTCCTCTTCCATCTAATTATCCGGCTCCAATTCTGTCGTCTCCTCATCTATTTCATCTTTTTCCTCCCCCTTCTCACCTTTCTGCTACTCATCTCTCTGTTGATTCTCCTCTTCCTGATCACATTCCTCATCTATCTCCTACCTCCCTTCATATCCTCTTACTTCTCTTTTAACGTGAGGTGAGAGATAAGGTGGGGGATTTTAAGGAAATGCAGGAGATAGATAAGAAAAAATATCGGTACAAGGAGGAGATATATGAGGGAATTAATGAAAAGTAGATAAAAAAGAGGAGAAAGATGTTTAGGAGATAGAAGAAGAGGAGGATGAGAAGAATCAGGAGATAGATTAGGAGATTTATCTCGTCCTTCAATTTCGCCCCTTCCTCCTTCTCTTCTACATCCTAATCTATCTGTCCACCTATCTCTCAATTTATATTCTTCTCGTCACCTTTCTCCTTCTTATCTATACGCTGATCCTCCTATGCCTTCTTCACTTTTTCTATCTTCTCCTCCTACTTTTCGTCCTCTTATATCTCTTCATCTATCTCTTAATGTATCTACTCATCATCTTTAATTTCCTTCTCCTAATTTTCATTTATCTCTTCATCTATTTCTTGATTTATCTACTCTTCCTCCACCTCCTCCTTGCCCACACATATCTTTCTATCTATCTGCTTATTCTTCTCCTCTTATTTCACCTCCTCAACTATCTGTTAATTTATCTTTTCTTCCTTACCTATCTCCTTCTCATATACTTTCTGATCCTCTTCCTCTTCTCATTTCTTCTTCTCAAGTATATCCTGAACTTCCTAATTCTAGTGACCTATCTCCTTATCTATCTGCTGATCCTCTCCCTCCTCTTCTTTTATCTCCTCATATGTCTGTTCATATATCTTCTCCTTTGTTACTATATCATCATTCTCCTTTTTTATTTTCTCCTCGTCTCTTCTTCTATCTCCTCACCTATCTTTTTATCTATCTGCGATCCTCCTCCTCTTGTTTTATTTCCTCAACCATCTTTCAATTTAACTTCTCTTTCTCACCTATCTCCTCCTCATCTATCTTCGGATCCTCTTCTTCTTCTTATTTTTCCTGCTCAAGCATATCCTAAACGCCCTCCTTTTCGTGACCTATCTCCTTATCTATCTGCAAATCCTCTCCATCCTCTTCATTTACCACCTCCTTCTCGTTCTCCTCACCTATCTCCTCATCTATCTGACGATCCTCCTCCTCTTATTGTATCTTCTCATCGACCTATTCATTTATCTCCTCCCACTCACCTATCTCCTTCTTATCTATCACCTGATCCTTCTTATTGTCTTCTATTTCCTCATCAACTCCATCCTAAACCTCCACCTTCTCCTCATTTATATTCTTATCTATCTACCGATCATTCTCCTCTTTCACATTTTTTTATCTGCTCATCTACATCTTTACTTATCTTCTCTACCACATCCTCACCCATCTCCTTTTCATCTATCTACTGATCCTCCTTCTCTTCTTATGCCTCCTTCTCAACTATCTCCTAAACCTCCTCTGCTTCTATCTCCTTCTCAACAATCTCTTAAACCTCCTCCTCCTCCTCCTCTTCTTCTATCTCCTCTTTATCTCTCTTCTCATATATCTCCTTCTCCGCCTGTTCAACTTCCTTATCTATCCCGGAGGATGTTTAGGTGAGGCAAGAGATACATCAGGAAAATGATCAGGGAAGAAGATAAACGAAGAGAGTCGACTGATAGATGAGGGGAAGATAGGTGAGGAGTAGAGGTAATAAGTGATAGAAGAGGAGATAGAAGAAGACGAAAAGGAGGAGAGAGATGAGTAGATCTATTTCTTCCTTCTCCTCATTCTCCTCCTGTTCCTCTATCTCTTCTAACTATCTCTTCATTTAATTTCAAAAATTGAGGCTTAGCGGATAAACTAAGAGTAACTTTTAGGGAACCTGAAGTTACTTCTTTTAGTAACATAACTGTAACAAGTTACTTTGTTAAAAAGTATCGTAACTGTAACAAGTTGCTTGAAAAAAAAGTTACTGGCCCAACACTGATCTCTGCTCATTGGCAATTCATCAGGGCCTAAAATGTATTTTCCTATGTATTTCCCTAATTTCCCCTTTTTCTCGGGTTTCCAGTCAAATTCCAACTCAATTAACATACGATATTTTTTGGCTAAAATGTCATTATTACATTCTTTGTTGGTAGTTTATCTTATTTGGTTGAAAATTGAAATTACTTCGTTGAAACTACTTTTGTTAAAAAATTCATTTTTTAAGTTGAAAATTCATCACTTTAGTTAAAGTTTCACCTCTTAATTTGAAAGTTGCACTTCTTTCTTAAAAATGCATTCTTTTCATTGAAAATCCATATTTTTTGTTTTCATTTGATTTAAAATTAAACTCTTTCATTAGTTGAAGTAACAGCTATTCCTTTTTTTTGAGAATTTATCTTTTTTATTGAATTAAACCGTTTTTTATTTCAAATTAAAACCTTTTTGGGTTAAAAATTCAACTATTTTGTTAAAAATTGAACTATTTTGTTCAAAACTCATTTTTTTGATTAAAGAATGATGATTTCAGTTCGAAATATTAATGTTTTTTGAGATAAAAATTATGTTTTTCAACTGTACTATTTTTTTTTGAAAATTTATGTTGTTTAGTTGAAAATGCAAATATATTGTTAAAAATTCTTCTAGTTTCTTGAAAAATCGTCTTCTCTAGTTGAAAATTAATCTTCTTAGTTGAAAATATAATTATTTTCTTGAAAATGCATGTATTTTGTTGAAAATTCTTATTTTTTGGTAGAAAATTGATCATCTTTTTAGGAAATTCATGTTTTTGGTTGAAAATTCACCTGTTTTTGTTGAAAAATTAATTCTTTATTTTGATAATAAAATTAATTAATTTAATTGGAAATGTAACTATTCCATTTTTTGTTAAAAATTTATCTTTTTCAGTTGAAAATTCAACTATTTGGCTTAAAACTGATCCTTTTTATTTGAAAATTCCACTACTTGGTTGAAAATTCACATGTTCATGTTTTTGTTTGAAAATGCAATTATTTGATTAAAAATTAATCTGAGTTGTACAAAGCTGAACAGTTCTGTGCAAAAGTATTTTTTTATTGAAAATTCACCTGTTTTGTTGGAAATATGTTGTTTTTTGGTAAAAAATTAATTTTTTGAATTGAAAATGTAAATATTCCATTTTTGGTTGAAAATGTATCTACTTTAGTTGAAAATTCAACTATTTGGCTCAAATTTTTTTTTTTCAAAGTTGAAAATTCAACTACTTGGTTGAAAATTTATGTATATTGTTGAAAATTCGCCTTTTTCAGTAGAAAATTAATCATATTTGTAAAAAAAATATTCGTTAAAAAATTAACCTCTTTTGTTAAGAATTCATTTTTTCTTTTGATAAAAAAATTAATTAATTTCATCGAAAATTTAACTATTCCATTTTTGGTAGAAAATTTATATTTTTTAGATGAAAATTCAACTATTTGACTCAAACTTGATCTTTTCTTTTTGAAAATTCCACTACTTTATTCAAATTCACCTGTTTTGTTGAAAATTCGTTTTTTCTTTGGGTAAAAAAATTAATTTTTTTGATTGAAAATATAACTTCCATTTTTAGTTGAAAATTCAGCTATTTGGTTCAAAATTGATTTTTTTAAAGTTAAAAATTCAACTATTTGTTTGAAAATTCATGTATTTTATCGAAACTTCTTTTTTATGGTCAAAAATTTATCTTATTGATTGAAAATTCATCTCTTCACTTAAAAAGTGAACTATTTGCTTAAAAATGAATGCATTTTCTTCAATATGCATCTTTTTTTGTAGAAAATTAATCATTTTGGTTGAAAATTTATCTTTTTTGTCAAAAATTAATCTTCTTGGTTGAAAATTCATCTTTCTGTTTCAATATTAATCATATAAGTTGAAAAAATTGTTATGGTCAAAAATTTATCTTCTTGGTTGAAAATTCATCCTTTTGTAGAAAAATGTAATTATTTGGTTAACAATTCAGGTATTTCGTCAAAAATACTTTTTTTATTCTCAAAAATTCATCTTCTTGATTAAAAATTCATTTTTCAGGTTAAAAAGTCATCTATTTGCTTAAAACTGAACGTATTTGAAAATTCATCTTTTTTGTAGAAAATTATTCTTTTCGATTGAAAATTCATCTTTCTGTTTCAATATTAATCATATAAGTTGAAAATTCGAATGTTTGTTTGAGAATGCATGTATTTTGTAAAAAAAAATGTTATGGTCTAAAATGTGTCTTCTTGGTTGAAAATGTATCTGTTTGGTTAAAAATTCAACTATTTTGTTAAAAATTCATGTATTTCATCCAAATTTCTTTTTATTGACAAAAATTTATCTTCTTGATTAAAAATTCATCTTTTAGGTTAAAAAGTGAACAATTTGTTGAAAACTGAATGTATTTTCTGGAATATTCATCTTTTCTTTTAAAAAATTGATTATTCTGATAGAAAAATCATCTTTTTTTTATAGAAAATTAATCATTTTGGTTGAAAATTCATCTTTCAGGTTGAAAATTCAACTATTTGTTAAAAAATGTATGTATTTTGTCGAAAATTCTTTTTTTATGGTCAGAAATGTAGTTTCTTAGTTGTTAAATTATCTTTCTTAATTAAAAATTCGACTGTTTTCTTGAAACCTTATATATTTTGTTAAATATTCGAATTTCTAGTGAAAATCAATATTCTTGGTTGTAAATTTAACTTTCTGTTTGAAACTTCATTTCCTTGGTTGACTATTGAACTATTTTTTGGAAATTTTTCGTTTGTAGCAGAAAATTAATCTTCATGGTTGAGAATTCAACCTCTGATTGACAATTTAAAAATTTGGTTAAAAATTCATTTCTTTGGTTGAAGACAAAAAAAAAATTTTTAATCGAACATTATTTCTTTAACTAGAAATATTACTATTTCGTTCTATTCGTTAACTAATTTATCTTTTTTTAATAGATAATTCAACTACTTGGTTAATAATTTATGTATTTCGTTGAAAATTCGCCTTTTTTTTAATTAATCTTCTTGCTTGAAAATTTATCTTTTTTAGTAGAAAATTAATCTTCCTGGTTGAGAATTCAATTTCTGGTTTAAATTTCTTTATTTGGTTGAAAATTTAACTATTATCTTGAAAATTCTTTTCTTTTCTTTTAAATTATTCTTCTTGGTTGAAAATTCATCTTTATAAATTAAAATTAATTTCTTTGTTGTCAAATTTACCTATTCTATTTTTGGTTGAATATTTATCTTTTTTAGATAAAAATTTAACTCTTTCTTTGAAAAATCATATCTTTTGTTACAAAATCGTATTTTTTGGTAGAAAATTAATCCTCCTGGTTGAAAATTCATTTTTTGGTTGAAAATTCATTTCTTTGGTTGAAAATTCAATTATTTTGTTGAAAATTCGTCATTTTGGGTTGAAAATTAATTTTTTTAACCAAAAATTCAACCATTCCACTTTCGATTGAAAATACATCTTTTTATCTTTTCAAAAATTCAACTATTTGGTTAAAAATTCATCTTTTTTGTTAAAAAATACAATATTCTTTGTAACAAACTTCCCAATAAAAAATCTCCTAATTCCTGCTTAAGAAAGGTATATGGAAAAAAATGTATAACATTTTTGGCCCTGGCAACGATAAATTATTGTCCTTTATGTAATCTCAAATTAATTTCAAAGCACATTTTGACAGAAAACCAAGAAAAAGTAAATTGAAGAGGAAACCCGCCAGCGGAATTTTATGGCGTAATAAAAAACGCCCAAGCTCAAGATAGTGTTGTATAAAAGTGCTTTTAGCAGATTAGCATCTTATGTAAATAGGAAATTTTAGACGGAATTTCGACTGACGTGATTCTATATTATTTATAACATTTTTAGTTTATTCAGATTTATTTATCAATTTATTAATTTATTTAGGTTTACATTTATTCAATTTGCCTTCTTTTTGTTTTGAAGGTAAAAATATTAATTGAGGAGCATATCATGATTTTTTTTGTATATATAAATAAATAATAGACCTATATGTATCATCGAACATGAATTGCAAAGTTTTTACATGCTCTTAAGAATAGGTGAATATGTAAGAACTATATCGAAATTTAAGAAAAATTCAACTTGCTAATAGAATTTCGTGGAAATGTTAATGAAATTTAAAAAAGGTTTTTTTCACTGGCTATAAAGATGTTTAAAAAAGTCAGTCTAATTTTGAAGTAGCGTGAAATAAAATTTAGATAAAGAAATAGTAATTATTATACTATATAAAATAGTTGGAACATAATTAGAAATTTCATGTAAAAGTGAATCTTGCGTTTTTTTTTAACATTTAGAAATTTCTCTTTGATTGTAGACAAATCTAATTTATTAATTAATTTATTTAGTTATTATCCTTTTGTTTTTAGTATTCTTGGGGTTTTCGCTTTTTTATGTAAACAATCTCTAAATCTGAATTAGTTCAATTTAAAATTGTCAACTGAATTTTGAAAATAATTTTTCTTTTAGATTATTAATTAAATATTAGCTAATTGAATCAGTGATTGATTTTGTTATGAATTTATGTTTATAAAATATCAATAGGTAAATTCTTGTGTAAATAGTGTACATATTACCATAATTTATCACATGTTGTTAAATCACATATTATCTGTAATACCCACTAGATATTAAAATTTTTTTACGATCCAAAATTGATTTCAGTGACACATATGTGTCATAGAATCCGTGATAGAAAATAACGAAGAATTCCGTTTTTTTATATATAGAGAATTAACCTTTTTTTAAAAAAGAATTATGAATAGAAAATCGATTTTTAAAAATTGCGACGGACAATAATCAAATTTTGTTTCTTGTCCCCAAATTACAACGAATCGTCGCATATTTTGTAAATATGTGTCTTCAGTGAAATTAGTCATGAATGCTGTAAATATATTGCAATTGAATATTTAACGTACGATATAAGAATGTATGGGTGTCATTAAAAATGGCGAAAAATATGATCGACAAATTGTAAATCAGAGTGGAAAAAGTGATTATTATGGAAAGAAATTGTATACAATATATATAAATAAACATATATTAATGCGTTAATTATGACGATAAAAATGATGTTAATTATTGCGATGAAAATAAAAAAGTGATCATAATTGTTTTATTGAAGCATATTTACTTTCCATATTATTGTAATAATTATTGCACTATTATTGCAATAATAATAATATTCCAAGTGACGTTCCACAAGAAAAGGTAATTTCAGTTATTATTATTATTTTGTTAAAAATAATAACATTTCTGCAAAAAATCGCAGAAATAGGTATTAGCTTGGAACGACTGAAAAATCCTAAAAAATGAAATTCCAGAAATGTAAGCAATTGAAATTTTAATTTTATTGATTTTATAAATAAAAAATTCTAATTGTTTAAATTCGTGAATTTTATTATTCGGGAATTTTCCGATTCCGTAATATTATAAACTGTTCGGGAATTTCATTATTCGGAAATTTTATAATTCGGGATTTTTTCATTTCTGAAACTTTCCAATTGAGGAACTTTATTATTCGGGAATTTTATCATTCGGAAATTTTATTATTTGGGAATTTTCCAATTTGGGAATTGTACAGTGTCTGAAATTTAATTTTTCGGAATTCTTCAGTCGTCCCATAATAAAATTCCCGAACGAAAAAATTCCCGAATAATTATATTCCCAAAATATGAACAATTAAAATTTTAACTTTAATAATTTCATTAATTTTATGATTTAAATAAATTTTATTTGCTTAAATTCGGGAATTTTCCAATTCGATAATATTATAAACTATTCGGGAATTTCATTATTCGGAAATTTTATAATTCGGACATTTTCAAATTCTGGAATCTTTCAATTCGGAAATTTTTTAATTCGGGAATTTTATTATTCGGAAATTTCATTATTCGGACATTTTATTATTTGGGAATTTTCCAATTCGGGAATTTTACTGTGTCTGGAATTTTATTTTTCGCAATTTTTCAGTCGTCCCATAATAAAATTCCCAAACAATAAAATTCCCAAGTAATTAAATTCCCGAATTGGAAAAATTCCGAATAATTATATTCCTAAACAGTTTATAATATTGCCGAATTGGAAAATTCCCAAAAAATAAAATGCCCGACAGTTTATAATATTACCGAATTTAAAAATTCATAACAGAAAATTCCCGAATAACAAAATTCCCAAAATATGAACAATTAAAATTTTAATTTAAATAATTTCATTAATTTTATGATTAGAATAAATTTTAATTGCTTAAATTCGGGAATTTTCTTTCGGGAATTTTCCAATTCGGTAATATTATTAACTATTCGGACATTTTCCAATTCTGGAATCTTTCAATTCGGAAATTTTTCAATTCGGGAACTTTATTATTCGGGAACTTTATTATTCGGAAATTTCATTATTCGGACATTTTATTATTTGGGAATTTTATTTTTCGGAATTTTTCAGTCGCCCCATGATAAAATTTCCAAATAATTAAATTCCCCAATAATTATATTCCCAAACAGTTTATAATATTGCCGAATTGGAAAATTCCCAAACAATAAAATTCCCGACAGTTCATAATAATACCGAAATTAAAAATTCATGACAGAAAATTCCCGAATAACAAAATTCCCAAAATATGAACGATTAATATTTTAATTTCAATAATTTCATTAATTTTATAACGAAAATGAATTTAAATTGTTCAAATTCGTGTATTTTCTTTGGGGAATTTTCCAATTCGGAAATATTATAAAATGTTCGGGAATTTCGTTATTCGGAAATTTTCCAATTTGGAAATTTTCCAATTCGGGCACTTTATTGTTCGGGAATTTTATCATTCGGAAATTTCATTATTTGGGCATTTTCCAATGCGGGAATTCTACGGTTCCTGGAATTTTATTTTTCGGAATTTCTCAGTCGTCCCATAATAAAATTCCCGAACAAAAAAATTCCCGAATAATTATATTCCTGAATGGGAAAATTCCCGAATAATTATATTCCTAAGCCGCTTATAATATTGCCGAATTTGAAAATTCCCAAACAATAAAATTCGCGGCAGTTTATAATATAACCAAATTTAAAAATTCCCGACAGCGAATTCCCGAATAACAAAATTCCCGAAATATGAACAATTAAACATTTTGATTTCGATAATTTTATTAATTTTATAAATAAAATAAATTTTAGTTGTATAAATTCGGGTATTTTCTTTGGGGAATTTTCCAATCCGGTAGTATTATAAAATATTCGGGAATTTCGTTATTCGGAAATTATATAATTCGGGAATTTTCCAATTATGGAATATTCCAATTCGGAAATTTTCCAATTCAGGAACTTTTTTATTCGAGAATTTTATCGTTCGGAAATTTTATTATTTGGGAATTTTCCAATGCCGGAATTTTACAGTTCCTGGAATTTTATTTTTCGGAATTTCTCAGTCGTCCCATAATAAAATTCCCGAACAATAAAATTCCCGAATGATAAAATTCCCGAATAATTATATCCTTAAACAGTTTATAATATTTCCGAATTGAAAAATTCCCAAACAATAAAATTCCCCATCAATTAAAATATTACTGAATTTAAAAATTCCCAACAGAAAATTGCCGAATTATAAAATATCCAAACTAGAAAATTCCAGAATATAAGCAATCAAAATTTTTATATTATTAATTTTATGAATAAAAAAACTTTTAGTTGTTTAAATTCGGGAATTTTCTGTCGGGAATTTTCCCATTCGGTAACAATATAAACTGTTTGGGAATTGCATTTTTCGATAATTTTATAATTCGGGAATTTTCCAATTGCCGAACAATAAAATTCCTAAATTACAAAATTCTCAAATAATCATATTCCCGAATTGGAATATTCCCGAATAATTATATTTCTAAACAGTTTGTAATATTGCTGAATTGAAAAATTCCCAAACAATAAAAATCCCGACAGCGTATAATATTACCGAATTTAAAAGTTACTGACAGAAAATTGCTGAATTATAAAATATCCGGAATAGAAAATTCGCGAATATAAGCAATTAAAATTTCAATTTCAATAATTTCATTGATTTTATGATTTAAAAAATCGAATAGTTTGAATTCGGGAATTTTCTTTGGAAATTTTATTATTCGGGAATTTTCCACTTCGGTAATATTGTAAACTGTTCGGGAATTTCATTATACGGAAATTTCATAATTCGGGAACTTTCCAATTCGGAAACTTCATTATTCGGGGATTTTACTATTCGGAAATTTCATTATTCCAAAATTTTATTATTTCGAAATTTTCCAATTCGGGCATTTTACAGTGTCTGGAATTTTATTTTTCGAAATTTTACAGTCATTCCATAATAAAATTCCCGAACAATAAAATTCCTGAATTATAAAATTCCCGAATAATTATATTCCCTAACAGTTTATGATTTTTCCGAATTGGAAAATTCCCAAACAATAACATTCCCGACAGTTTATAATATTACTGAATTTAAAAGTTCCCGATAGAAAATTGCCGAATTATAAAATATCCGAACTAGAAAATTCCCGAATATAAGCAATTAAAATTTTGATTTCAATAATTTCATTAATTTTATGAATAACAAAAATTCTAATTGTTTAAATTCAAGAATTTTTTTGGGAATTTTATTGTTCGGGAATTTTCCCATTCGGTAATATTATAAACTGTTCGGGAATTTTATTATTCGGCAATTTTTAAATTTGATAATTTTCCAATTCGAGAATTTTCCAAATTGGGGACTTTATTATTCGGGAGTTTTATTTTTCGGAAATATTATTATTTGGGAATTTTCGAATTCGGGAATTTTACAGTGTCTGGAATTTTATTTTTCGAAATTTTGCAGTTATCCCATAATAAAATTCCCGAACAATTATATTCCTAGATTATAAAATTCCCGAATAATTAAATTCCTAAATTATAAAATTCCCGAATAATTATATTCCCAAACAGTTTATAATTTTGCCGCAATAGAAAATTCCCAAACAATAAAATTCCCGTCAGTTTATAATATTACCAAATTTAAAAATTCCCGACAGAAAATTCCCAAATAACAAAATTCACGAAATATGAACAATTGAAATTTTAGTTTCAATAATTTCATTAATTTTATAATTAAAAAAAAATCGAATGATTTAAATTCTGAAATTTTCTTTCGGGAAATTTATTATTCGAGAATTTTCCCATTCGATAATATTATAAGCTGTACGGAAATTTCATTATTCGGAAAGTTTAAAATTTGATAATTTTCCAATTCGAGAACTTTCCAATTCGGGAACTTTATTATTCGGGAATTGTATTATTCGGAAATTTTATCATTTGAAAATTTTCCAATTGGGAAATTTTACACTGCCTGAAATTTTATTTTTCAAAATTTTGCATTTATCCCATAATAAAATTCCCGAACAATTAAATTCTTGAATTATAAAATTCCCGAATAATTATATTCACGAATTGGTAAATTCCCGATTAATTATATTCCTAAAAAATTTATAATATTGCTCAATTGGAAAATTCCCAAACAATAAAATTCCCGACCGTATATAATATTACCGAATTTAAAAATTGCCGACAGAAAATTCCCGAATATCAAAATTCCCGAAATATGAACAACTAAAATTTTATTCTCAATAATTTCATTATTTTATAATTTAAAAAAATTCTAATTGTTTAAATTCAGAAATTTTCTTTCGGGAATTTTATTATTCGACAATTTTCCCAATCGGTAATATTATGAACTGTTCGGGAATTTCATTATCCGGAAATTGTATAATTTGGGAATTTTGTTCTTTGGACTTTTATTATTAGGAAATTGTATTATTTGTGAATTTTCCAATTCGAGAATTTTACAGTGTCTGACATTTGTTTCCCGGAATTTTTCAGTCGTCCCATAATAACATTCCGGAACAATAAAATTTCTGAATTATAAAGTTTCCGAATAATTGAATTCCCAAATTGGAAAATTCCCAAACAATAAAATTCGCGACAGATTATAATTTTAAAATTCCCAACAGAAAACTGCTGAATTATAAAATATCGGAACTAGAAAATTCCCGAATTTCAACAATTAACTTTTTTTGTTATAATTATTTATTTATTTAAAATATTGTTATCAGAAAAAAAATTATTTTTAAAGTTTAAAGTTTCTAAAATTTTAGTTTGAATTTAAAATAACAATAATTGAAAAAAAATTATCCAGAAATATATATTGTTTTCAATTATTGTTATTTTAAATTCAAACAATAATTTCAGAAGTCTTAAACATTAAAAATAATTTTTTCTGATAAAAACGTTTGAATAATGTGTGACATGATGTAACGGCCTAATTTTATTACTTTTACGACTTGGGGAAAACATTGCTGAAGAACTCGTTATGAAATCCTGTGCGGAAGGTCAGGAGCTAATACAAGGGTCAGGTTCTCTAACCACTGAGCTACTAGAGAGATCAGAGGAAGAATTCTTTTTTCTGAATCACGTTTTATTTAGCAAGATGTTACATATCAATTTTCAATAGAAATCTGTATCATCATCGGAGAAAGTAACGGATCGAGAAGAGAAATCCACACATAAAATGGAAATCTACAATTTCGACCAAAGTTATATTCTCCTATACAGAAAATATTATTTTCCACTGACTTTATAATAATATTTTAACACTTTTTTAGAGAATTTCATTACCATAAATCAAGAATTGCACAGTATTCCACAGGTTCTTACAGTATCGAGAGTATATCCGAAAAATTCTTAAATCACGGGAATAATGATGATGATTTTTCACTGAATTTTATAACAATATTTCAAGACTTTCAAAGAATATGATGACAATACATCAAGAATTGCGCGGTATTCCACAGATTTTTTCATTATCGAGAGTATATCCGAAAAATTCTTAAATCATGAGATTAATTATAATAATTTTTCACTGAAGTTTATAATAATATTTTAACACTTTTTAAAAAAACTTGATCGCAATCAATCAAGAATTGCACAGTGTTCCACCGAGTTTTACATTATCGAGAGAATATCCGAAAATTTCTTAAATCATGGGATTAATTATGATGATTTGTTACTGCATTTTATAATAATATCTAAACACTTTGTCAAAGAATTTTATTACAATAAATCAAGAATTGAGAAGTGTTCCACAGATTTTTAAATTATGGAGAGTATATCCGAAAGATTCTTAAATCATGGGATTAATTATAACGATTTTTTACTAAATTTTATAATAATATTTTCACACTTTTTCAAAAAATGTGATTACAATAAATCAAGAACTGCACAGTATTCCACAGAGTTTTACATTATCGAGAGTATATCCGAAAGTTTCTTAAATCATGGGATTAAGTATGATGATTTTTCACTGCATTTTATAATAATATTCGAACACCTTGTTAAAGAATTTGATTACAATAAGTCAAAAATTGCACAGTATTCCACAGATTCTTACATTATCGAGAGCATATCCGAAAATTTCTTAAATCATGGGATTAATTATGATGATTTGTCACTGCATTTTATAATAATATTTAACAATGTTTTGAAGAATTTTATCACAATAAATCAAGAATTGCACAGTATTCCACAGATTTTCACATTATAGAGAGTATATCCGAAAAACTCTTGATAAAAAATGGGATTAATTATAATTATTTTCACTGAATTTTATAATAATATTCGAACATTTTGTCAAAGAATTCGATTACAATAAGTCAACAATTGCACAGTATTCCACAGATTTTTACATTATCGAGAGCATATCCGAAAATTTCCTAAATCATGAGATTAGTAATAGTGATTTTTCACTCAATTTTATAATAATATTTTAACACTTTTTCGAAGGATTTGATTACAATAAATCAAGAATTGCACAGTGTTCCACAGATTTTTGAATTATCGAGAGTATATCTGAAAGATTCTTAAATCATGGGATTAATTATAATGATTTCTCACTGCATTTTATAATAGTATTCGAACATTTCGTAAAAGAATTCGATTACAATATTCAAAAATTGCACAGTATTCCACAGATTTTTACATTATCGAGAGCATATCCGAAAAATTCTTAAATCATGGGTTTAGTCATAGTGATTTTCCACTTATTTTATGATAATATTTTAACACTTTTTCCAAGGTTTTGATTACAATAAATCAAGAATTGCACGGTGTTCCACAGATTTTTAAATTATCGAGAGTATATCTGAAAGATTCTTAAATCATGGAATTAATTATAATGATTTTTCACTGAATTTTATAATAATATTTTCACACTTTTTCAAAAAATTTGATTACAATAAATCAAGAATTGCACAGTTTTCCACAGAGTTTTACATTATCGAGTGTATATCCGAAAATTTCTTAAATCATGGTATTAGTCATAGTGATTTTTCACTTAATTTTATAATATTATTTTAACACTTTTTCCAAGAATTTGATTACAATAATTCAAGAATTGCACAGTGTTCCACAGATTTTTGAATTATCGAGAGTATATATGAAATATTCTTAAATCATGGGATTAATTATAATGATTTCTCACTGCATTTTATAATGATATTTTAACACTGTTTTAAAGAATTTTATCACAATGAATCAAGAATTGCACAGTATTCCACAGATTTTCACATTATAGAGAGTATATCCGAAAAATTCTTGATAAATCATGGGATTAATTATAATGATTTTTCACTAAATTTTATAATAATATTCGAACATTTTGTCAAAGAATTCGATTACAATAAGTCAAAAATTGCACAGTATTCCACAGATTTTTACATTATCGAGACCATATACCGAAAAATTCTTAAATCATGGGATTAGACATAGTGATTTTTCACTTAATTTTATAATAATATTTCAAAAATTTTTCAAAGAAATTAATTACAACAAATCAAGAATTGCACAGTATTCCACAGATTATCACATCATCGAGAGTATATACGAAAATTTCTTAAATCATGGGAATTAATATGATGATTTTTGACTACATTTTATAATGATATTTCAACGCCTTTTCAGAGAATTTGATTACAATAAGTTAAGAATTCCACAGTATTCCACTGATTTTTACATCATCGAGATCATATCCGAAAAATTCTTGAATCATGGGATTAATTATAATAATTTCTCACTTAATTTCGTAACAATATTCTAACACTTTTTCAAAGAATTTGATTGCAATAAATCAAGAATTGCACAGAATTCAATGGATTTTTACATTATCGCGGTTATATCCAAAAAATTCTTAAATCATGGGATTAATTATAATGATTTTTCACTTGATTTCATAATAATCTTCAACAATTTTTCAAGAAATTTGATCAAAATAAATCAACAATTGCGAAGTTTATTCACGAATTTTGAATTACATCAAGATATTTTAATGATATGTTGAAGATTCAGAGGCACTTCAAAAGATTTCAAAAGATTTTGAGAAACCTCAATGTTTTCTAGGAGACATAAATGGATTTTCAAGATTTCAAGGGATCTGGTAAGATTTTGAAATTTTTCACGATCTATCAAGGATTTTAACTAATTTTTAAATATGTAGAGGGATTTTTATGAATTTTCGAGAATCATAATAGATTTTGATGGAATATGAAAGACTTCAAACGATTTCAACAATGTTCATGGACTTTAAGAAAATTTAAGGGATTTGGAAGGATTTATGAGGGATCGTTATGGAATTTTAAAGATTTCAAGCGATTTCAAGGACTTTCAGAGACTTTAAAACGTTTTAAGGGATTCCCAGGAAGCTCAATCATTTTCAAGGGATTTCAAGCATTCCCACAGTTTTTATAGAGTTTTGAGGGATTTGAAGAGATTTTAAAATAAGTCACTAAATTTTAAAGAATTTAATGCGATAGCGAAGTATATTCACGAATTTTGAATGATATCAGGGGATTTTAATGAGATGTTGAAGATTCAAAGGGACTTCAAAAGATTTCAAAAGATTTCAAGAAATCTCAATGTTTTTTAGGAGATATAAATGGATTTTCAAAATTTCATGGGATCCCGTAAGATTTCGAAATATTACACGGTACATAAAGAATTTTAACTGATTTTCAAATATTTTAAGGGTTTTTAATGGATTTTAAAGGACCATAAAATATTTCCGTAGGGTATGAAAAATTTCAAACAATTTTGAGGATTTTTATCGATTTTCAGAAACTTTAAAAGATTTCGACGGATTTCACAAGATTATAAGGGATTTTTATAGGATTTATAAGATTTCAAGTGATTTGAAAGATTTTTAGACATTTCAAAGCGTTTTTGAGGATTTTGAAGATCTTAAGCAATTTCAAAAATTTGCACCGACTTTTAGAAATTTTGAGTTTCTTTTTTGTAGGATTTTGAAGCATTATGGGGAATTGTTATGGAATTTTTAACATTTCAAACAAGTTCTAAGAATTCTAATGTTTTTAGAGCGTTTTTAGGGCTTTTCAGAGAGCTTGAGAATTTTAATGGTATTTCAAGCATTTTCACAGTTTTTAAAGAGTTTTGAAGGATTTTCAAAGATTTTGAAATATGTCACTGAATTCCAAAGAATCTAATGCGATAGCGAAGTATATTCACAAATATTGAATGATATCAGGGGATTTTGATGAGATGTTGAAGATTCAAAAGGACTTCAAAAGATTTCAAAAGATTTCAAGAAATCTCAATGTTTTTTAGGAGACATAAATGGATTTTCAAGATTTTAAGGGATCCCGTAAGATTTCGAAATATTACACGGAATATAAAGAATTTTAACTGATTTTCAAATATTTTAAGGGATTTTTATGGATTTTGAAGGATCATAACAGATTTTCATGGAATATGAAAGATTTCAAAAGATTTCAAGTATTTTCACAGTTTTTAAAGGCGTTTGAGGGATTTTAAAAGATTTTGAAATAAGTAGTAGATTGCAATGGATTTCATGTGGTACCGATATATTTTCACGAAATTTGAAGGATATCAGGGGATTTGAAGGAATTTATAGGGATTTACAGGGATTTCAATGAATTTCAAGGGATTTTAAGGGATTTTCAGGTATATAAAAGTATTTTTATGATTTTAACGGAATTCGAGGACTTTTCATATCCTTTGAATGATTTTAATGGATTCTAATGGATTTTCATGTATTTTAAGGGATTTTAAGAAATTCTGAAAAATTGTGATAGATTTTGATAATTTCATTGATTTTAAAAGGAATTCTAAAGATTTCAAGGAATCTATCAGATTTAGGAATATTTCACAGAATTCTAGATATTTGAACCGACTTTTGGAAACTTTAAGTGATTTTGAAGGATTTTATAGGATTATGCGGGGTTGTTATGGGATTTTCTAAATTTCAAGCGAGTTTAAAGAATTTTAATGATTTTAAAGCGTTTTTTGATATTTTCAGGGAATTCAATCATTTTAAAGGAATTACAAGCATTTTTACAGTTTTTGAAGTGTTTCAAGAGATTTTAAGAGATTTTAGAAAAAGTCACTGGATTTCAGAGGATATTATGCCATATCAACGTCAGGGGATTTCAATGGAATTCTTAAAGTTTTGTGAGGATTTAATGGGATTTCAAAAGATTTCCAAGATTTACATACATGGATTTCTAAGATTTCAAGGAATCTCCTAAGAATTCAAAATATTTTATGGGGCATATAAAATTTGAATTGACTCTCAAAGATTTCGAAGAATTTTTATGGATTTTTAAGGACCATTAAATATTTTTGTAGGATATGAAGAATTTCAAACAATGTTGAGGATTTTTATCGACTTTCAGAAATTTGAAGAGATTTCGACCGATTTTACAAGATTATGAGGGATTTTATGGGATTTTGAAGATTTGAAGCGAGTTCAAAGATTTTGAGACACTTTAAAGAGTTTTTAGGGATTTTAAAGATTTTGAGCGATTTTAAAAATGTTTACCGACTTTTAGATATTTTAAGTGATTTTACATGATTTTAAAAAATTATAGGGGATTATTATGGGATTTTCAAGATATCAAGCTAGTTCAAAGAATTTCAATGATTTTAAAGCGTTTTTTGGGATTTCCAGGGAACCCAGTCATTTAAAAGGAATTTCAAGCATTTTCACAGTTTTTGAAGGGTTTTAAGGGATTTAAAGAGATCTTAAAATGAATTACTGGATTTTAGAGGATTTCATGCCATAGCAAAGTCACGGGATTTTGATGAGATTTTTAAGTCCTGAGAGGATTTAATGGGATTTCAAAAGATCTCAAAGATTTGAATACATGGATTTCCAAGATTTCAAGGAAACTTCCAAAAATTTGTAATATATCATGGGGTATAAAAAATTGTAATTGATTTTCAAAGATGATGAGGAATTTCTATGGATCTTGAAGGATTATGAAAAATTTGTATGGGATATTGAAGATTTCAAGCGATTTTGTGGATTTTTATCAACTTTTAGAAACTTCAAGAAATTTCGACGGATTTTATAGGATTATAAGGGATTTTCACAGGATTTGTCACATCTTCCGCATCTCTTATTCGCGGCAAGTGTCCTCAGCGGCATCTGTCGGACAAGAAAATTTTCTACATAGCTGTAAAGATATAAAAAAATGCAGGAAGTTTCCCCAGCTGCATCTCTCGCTCAAGAAAATTTTTCAATTAGTTTGTATTCGTATTTGTATTTATTCATGAGAAGTTCCTAGGGCTAGATAGCTCTACAAGAAACAGGTGATACATATTACAATCAAAAAGTGATGGTGATCAATATAACGAATAAAATCAAAAATAGATATTCAACAAAAGTAAAGAATTGAACGAAGATACACATAAGTAGATTTGGTCTATTATCAGTAATACTGTAAGTGTACATGCACAAATATACATGCTCAAAAGTAAAAACATACATGTGCATGCTTATATATGTATTAAACTCAAGGATTGAAGTGTTGCCGATGTGTAATTTCAAGGGTAGGATTTGATACGTTGAATAAGTAACCCAAAAGGAGCTTTCTGAAGTGAAATTGTGAAGGTGCATATCTAATGTTCATAGGTAGTTTGTTCCAGAGGCGAGCACCAGGAATAAAAAAAGACCTTTGCATTTTACAAGTGCGGTGTGGCTGAATTTTTAGTACTGTTTTCCTTCTACGGAGTTTGGAATGTGTTGGTTGATCTTTGTCAATAAAATGGAAGAGATTAAGAAGATAGTGCGGAGCTTCATTGCTGAATAGGCTATAAAGCATGCTACCCATGAAAAATTGTCTTCTTTTAGCAACGTTGAGAAGTCCTGCTCTTTCTCTAGACTGGGTAATATATTCACTTTTTTGGATGTTATAGATGAACCGATTCAGTTCATTAGTAACATCATCGATGAACCATTCAGTTCATTAGTAACATCATCATATACAACACAGCCGTAGTCAAAGAAAGGACGGATGAGGCTTTTGATTAGAAGGATACGCGTTGCAGTAGGAAGTGATTCTTTATTCCTGTTAAGCTGTCGGAAGACTGCAACCGTTTTCCTTGAAATATCCGCGACTTGATCATTCCAAGTAAGCGAGCGATTGAGGATATAGCCTAAATCTTCCACAGAATCCGCAAAAGGGATAAGATGCCCATCGATCAAGAGAGGAGTCAAGTTTGCAATTGTTGCAAGTGAAGAAGAGGAGGAAGGTCCTATGATTATAGCTTCAGCTTTAGCAGACTTAAGAGTGAGACCGTTTGTCAAGGCCCACTGCATCACCAAATCAATATCCTCCTGTACCTTTTGAAGTAAGCTCCTAAGAGTGGCAATATGCCCGGAAAGGTAAAGGCTAAAGTTGTCAGCATATTTGTGATAGTTGCAATGACGAAGTTCGCTACCAAGTTCAGAGGTATAAATATTGAATAGAGTAGGTGCAAGCATGGATCCCTGAGGGACACCACTCTTGACCTCCCGACAATCAGAACGCTCACCATTGCTGATTCGTACTCTTTCAGAACGATCACTAAGATAAGATTCAAACCATTTCACAGCCATATTTAAGAGGTTAAGTTATTTGAGCCTAGTCAATAGTAAATTATGGTTAACTGTATCAAACGCCTCAGAAAAGTCTAAAAGGACAACAACAGTTATTTCCCTTCTATCAATTGCCAGTTTAAGCTCAGAAGTTACTTCAAGTGTAGCTGTAAGAGTACTATGCCTGGCACGAAACCCAGATTGCATTTGACCCATTTAATTGTTAGTTTCAATATGCGTAGTGAGTTGCTGATTGACAATGCGTTCGAAAGGTTTAGACAAGGCACAGAGGATGGCTATCGGGCGGAAATCTTTGGGAGAGATAGGGTTGGATATTTTATGAACATGGCCAATAATCGCCTCTTTCCAGGTATCAGGGAAGATTCCCACCTGTAGAGATGCGTTATAGATATGCGAGAGAATAGGACAAATGACTGGTAAAGCTAAGCGAATCATTTTAATTAAGATACCATCAGAACCTTGAGCATTTGATTTTACCTTTAAGAGTTTTTTATTCCGGCTTTTTGTGATATGTCAGGAAAGACTAATTAAGTATCATCAAAGGTAGAGAGAACTGCGGGCGAGAAAGAAGTGCTGTTCGCAAGAAGTGTGGATTTTGTGGTAAAGGCCCTTAAAAGATCTGCGGGGGAAAGATTGTTATCAGGAGTCAAGTGTTTAGGAGGAATAAGTCCAAGTCGTCTCCAGAGCAACCAGATGTTTTCATTTTCATTCCTGTTTTTAATAGAATTGCAATTATATTGGTCCTATGGATCCCTGATTTTGGTTTTAACTAAGTTTCTCAATTGACGAAATTCGGCTTGAATAATACTATTTTTTGTTCTTTTAGCCAACCTACGTTTGTTTTCTCTTTCTTTCATCAAGTCTTTGATATAAGATGTAATCCAAGAAGTGGACTTCTTTTCTGAATAAAGGGTATGAAGAGGCGCAAATTTGTCAAAAGCTAAAGATAAAGATTTGGTTAGACCAATAACCTTTCTATTTAGATCCTTTTCAATGAAAATACTTATCCGATCATAGGTAGAGAGATGCTCAAGAAATTCAGCTTCATTTGTATTTTTCAGATTCCGTATAGACAGAGGAGATATGCTAGAGGAGGGGTCAACGTTGAACTGGTATTGAATGCTGATAAGGTCGCGGTTTGAGAGAAATGACATTGAGTGTTGGGTGGAAGAAATTACCTTGTCTAGATCATCAGCGATCATCAAGTCAATCCATGTACTAGAATGATCGGTGTGGAGCGTGGTAATATGGGGAACTATAGATAATCCGGCGGAGAACACTACTGATTTCAAATAGTTAGGTTAATTGTTGATGTCATTAGGATTTGTGTTTGGGTCACCAGTAAGTACAATCTTATAATTAGGTACGAGGTCAAAACTGTCAGTCTAAAGTTCCCTACAGTAGGAAGCATTGGGAGGTTTGTAAATCACACCCACCAACATGCTCTCATAAGAAGGAGATACCTTGATGAAATGGTATTCAGCAATAGGGTAATTGGCAGGAGGACTCTTTCCCACCTGTACACCCCTCAAGTTCTTACAATAAAAATATGAGTTTACCTCCACTCCCTTACTCTCGAAACAAAATTTAAAAAACATTTAACACTCTGTTCAAGCCTCGACTTTCATATGGTATAACCATAAAAATAATATAGAAGAGCACGACTGTATACATTGAGCCATAATATAATTGGATTTGAGTTGAAATGTTATCACTTGGTAAAAGCGCCATGTACAAAAAAAAAGATATGTTTAGCAGAAACTTTTACAACTTAAACCCCACCTTTCTGATGCTTTTTCTATTATTATTGCCGCAGATGTGACATGTCGCAGATCTGATATGCCGCAAATGAGACATGCCGCAGGTGTGTCTTTTTGCAGAGAGACTTGCCGCATGTGAGATGATATGGACCCTTTTTTTAAATTCAAAGGAGCTTTTCTGGTTTTTAAGGATTTCATGGGATTTGGACGGATTTTTAAGGATCACAAGTTTTTAAGGGATTTCAAGAGATTTACAGGGAGCTTAATCATCTCAAAAGGCTTTCAAGAGATAAGGTAGAATAGCCATTGAATTTAAAGTATTTCATAGAATTTGTACATGATTTGAAAAATTTAAGGGGATTAGCAAAATTATCAAAAGAATTCACAGGATTTTAAAGAACAGCAAAAGTTTTTTTATTATACTATTTAATTTAATTATACGACTATTATATAATATTTCGTATCACATGCATACAATAAATATGAAGACAAATATATTGATATAATGTGTATAACAGATAGTACAAAAAGTAATTTCAATCGCCAAAACAGATGTTAATAAGAATGTTTGAAAAAAAACACAAATAGGAATTTTACATGAGAATTTTTTTTATTTTGGATCAAGAATCAAACTTTTGAGAACGGCAAAGGAACCGAACGCTAGAGAACGACATAGGGCCTGTGGCCTAATGTTGATTTAAAATCACACTTATGGAGGCGGGCCGAAAATTTGTTCGAATTAACACAAAAATAATTCTATTTTTTTTCATTTGTTGAAACAATTATTTTTCTTGATCCTCATCAATTATTAATTAATTAGTGCCAAAAACTCGTGAAAACCATTTTTTCACTCATAGGGTTTTTTTGGTGCCCTATAAAATTGACATCTGGTGTTGATATTCGAAAAGTGATATTATATTCGTATTCTATGGCTCATTCTGAAGCAAAATGTAGAGTTTCAACTCGATGGATATAATTTTGAGGATTTTGAATGAAATTTACAAAAACTTCTTTTCTCACGGGAAAGTACCTATTAAACTTCATGGAGCTTACGGCACCTCTAAATATCATTTTTTTGAAAACAAAATCTCGATGTATTTTTGTGAGGATTGAAAAAAATTCCCGAGCTGTCCCCATAAAAATTCGAAAAAAATTGTATAATGCATTTTTGGACCACCCTAGTGTGCATCAAATTTCGACGTTCCGTAAGGTTTTTTTTGTGCGATCAAATATGCTTGTTCTGGCTGAGTGAGTTCCCTACCCTTAGCGTCTCCGTTGATATTTATTGTCCACCACCTTCCTCCTGTTTGAGAAAGTCTATGAAGACCCATGTGGTCATAGATTCCCAAAACATCACCTTCATCATTTATTTGTACATTTGATACGACATTAGTTGGTACCGTTACGTAACTATGCATCATTTTTTTGCCTTGACGTTCCATTTTGATGTATTTAAGCGTACAACCAACAGGAAACTGGAACTGACCTTCTCCAATTGAGCTCTGCATAATAGAAGAAGTCTCCGCCTCTAGCGGAGACTTCGCAGGACTATTTGTTAATCGGCTCGGCGTCAAACCCTGCCAACTTAATTCTGCAAGATATAATAAAAATGGATGAATTTTACCACTTAATAGTACATTAGATTACAAATTTTTCCAACGAGTTAAAAAAAAGTTAATAAAAAAGTTCAAGCCTTCCCTTCCCATAGTCCCCTACTTCCCCTCCTCACATCCACATCCACTCCCACCACTTCACCTTTCGCATAACATTCAAGAAACTTGTCCCTCCTCTACTTTCTACTCTCCTCACTTCCCCAGCTAACATTCCCTTTCCCTCCTTTTTTCCACAGCCATCACTTTTCCTCCCATAGTCACCCTTAGTATCCTTCTGGTTGTCTATTTACTCCTCTTACTACTACTTACTACCTCACTCCCAATCATTTGCCCTACTACCCTTCACATCCCCGTTCTGATTTCACCTCCATCTCTACTTCGTCCCCCCTTTTCCTTATGCTCCAACTACTTCCCTTTTTTTGCCCGCGCTCCCATACTTCCGCTCTGCTCATTTATGTTACTTTCCCATTTATAATTTGCCCAAGCTCCCCATACTTTTCATAATTTTTTTAAAATAAAATATTTTTCATTTTTTATAATTTTTCCTTACCTCCTCTACTACCCTTACTTTCATTTACCCTTACTTATTTTCCACAGCCATCACTTTCCCTCCGATAGTCACCCTTACTAACCTACTGGCTCTCCATTTACTCCTATTATTACCCTTTCTCACTTCCAATCATTCTTTTTTCAATCATTTCAATCATTCCTGATTTTACCTCGATTTCTCTACTTCCTCTCCGCCTTTTTCTCTTGTTCCTTCTACTTTCCCTCTTCTGCCCGAGCTCCGATCCTTCCGCTCTACTCATTTCTGTTACTTTACTTTTTATAATTTGCCCGAGCTCCTCATACTACATCTATGCTCATTCCCCCTACTTTCCTTTTTATAATTTTTCCTTACTTCCTCTACTACCCTTACTATCATTTACCCTCACTTCCTTTCTACAGCCATCACTTTCCCTCCCATGGTCACCCTCACTATCCTACTGTATCTCCATTCACTTATTTTATTACCCTCCTTCACTTTCAATCATTTTCTTGTCATTCAAGTCAATAATTCCTGATTCAACCTGAATTTCTCTACTTCCTTTTCCCCTTTTCCTCTTGTTCTACCCACTCTCGCTCTTTCGCCCAAGGTCCCATACTTCCGCTTCACTCGTTTCTGCTACTTTCCTCTTTGTAATTTGCCCGAGCTCCCCATACTTCTTCTCTGCTCATTTCCCCTACTTTTCTTTTCATAATTCTTCCTTACCTCCTCTACTATGCTTACTTTCATTCACCCTCACTTCCCCTACTTTTTTTCCACACTTCATCACTTTCCCTAGGATAGTCACCTTCACTATCCTACTGGCTTTCCATTTACGTCTCTTACTACCCACCCTCACTTCCAATCATTAGCCCTACTTTTCCTTACTTCTTCTTTCTGGCTTTACCTCAATCTCTACTTCCTCTCCTCATTTTCCTCTTGCTCCGCCTACTTTCCCTCTTTTTCCGACCTCCCATACGTCCGCTCTGCTCGTTTCTGTTACTTTACTTTTCACTATTTTTCCTTACCTCTTCTACTACCCTTACTTTCATTTACCCTCACTTCGACTACTCATTTTCTCCACCTTTTCTCTAACTTTACCCATTTTTATTTCCCTCATTTTGCCTCACTTTCTCTCCTTCTCCATCCCTTACTTCCTCTCCTTATTTTATCCCCTCCGGTCACTCCTACTTTTTTCTAAGAATAAGAAGTGACGGGAACTCATAACTTCCAACTCGCGACTGAGAGAACTCATGAAAATGATTGGAAGCGAGAGGAATAGAGGAAGTCATAGAAAATGTGGGGTAAAGTGAGAAGAGGAAGTAGTAGATGAAGAAGTTAGGAAGTGAGGAAAAGTATACGACACCTTCGCCCGTTCTCCCTACTTTCCATGACATAACTTTCCCTTCCCCCCTCTGCTGCCCTTACTTTTATTTACCCTCACTCCCCCTACTTATTCCTCCTACCTTTCCCTTAACTTTTTTTACTTCCTCCTTCCTCATTTCCCCTTAATTTCTCTCCACCTCCATCCCTCACTTTCTTTCCTACCCCTCTCCTTATTATGTCCTCTCCCGTCTGTCCTACTTTTTTCAAAGAATAAGAAGTGACGGGAACTCCTAACTTCTAACTCGCAGCTCAGGGAATTCATGAAAATGATTGGAAATGAGGGAGAGAAAGGAAGTGATGGAAAACGTCTGGTAAAGTGAGGAGAGGGGTTAGTATATGTAGAAAAATTTGGGAAGAGGGGAAAAGCATACGAGCCCTCTGCTCATTCCCCTACTTTCCTTTTCATAATTTTCCCTTACCTCCTCTACTAACCTTAGTTTCATTTAGCCTCACTTCCTCTACTTATCCTCTCCACCTTTCTCCTAACTTTTCCTACTTTTTCTCCCCTCATTTCCCCTGACTTTCTATCCACCTCCATTTCTCACTTTCGATCCTTCTCCTCCTATCCTTATTTCACCCTCTCCTATCTGTCCTACATTTTTCCAAGAATGATAAGTGACGGAAACTCCTAACATCTAAGTCGCAATTCAGGGAACACTTGAAAATGATTGGAAATGAGGGGGATAAAGAAAGTGATAAAAAACGTGTGGCAAAGTGAGGAGAGGGGGTAGTAGATAGAGAAGAAGTTGGGAAGAGAGGAGAAGCATATGAGCCCTCTTCTCATTCCCCCTACTTTCCTTTTCATAATTTTTCCTCACCTCCTCTACTAACCTTGATTTCATTTACCCTCACTTCCTTTACTTATCCTCCCCACCTTACCCCTAACTTTCCCTACTTTTCCTCCCCTAACTTCCTTTAACTTTCTCTTCTTCATTCTTCACTTCCTCTCCTCCTCTTCTCCTTATTTCGTCCTCTCCCGTCCTACCTACTTTTCTCCAAGAATGAGAAGTGCCGGGAACTCCTAAATTCTAACTTGCAACTCAGGGAACTCATGAAAATGATTGAAAATGAGGGGGTTAGAGGCAGTAACGGAAAACGCATGGTAAAGTGAGGAGAGGGGATAGTAGATGAAGAAGAATTCGGGAACAGAGGGGAATCGTACGTTAAAGTGTTGGTAGGGAAAGTAAGGGTAGAGACACGAAGTAGAGAAAATTGAGGTGAGTAAGGGAGGGAAAGTATGGAGAAGGAGATTTGAATTACTTATTTTCTCAAATATTTTGAGTGAATAAGGGGTGTAGAGGGGCAAAGATGTACAAAAAAAGTGTGACGTATTTTTTTCAAATGGCTGTTTTTGTAAACTTCTTAAAACTAAATTTTCTCAAAAGCCTCACGTTCAATGATTCTAATTTGTGTTTGATATGTACAATACAGTTTTTAGAGGAGAAGTTTGGTAGGTGAGAGAAAATGAGGAAAGATGAAGTATGACAAATTAGGCGAGGGAAAGTAGGGGAAGTATGGGAAGGAGAAGTAGGGAAATTCGGAGAAATAAAAGGAAATTGAGGGATAGGAAGTAGAAAAAATGACGTAGAATGGAAGAAGTGAGGGGAAATTAGAAGTGGCGCAGTAGGGGAAGTAAATGAAGGAAAAGGATGGGTAATAAGAGGTGGGAAAGTATAAGAAATTAGAGTAAAAGCATGAGAAACTGGAGGGAGAGATTTGGAGGAATGAGAAGTGAGGAGAAGTAGGGGAAAAGATTAGAAATTGGGGTGAGTAGGGAAGGTGAAGTAATGGATAGGAAAGCGAGGAGAGGTAGAAGGAGAGAATCGAGAAATTGAGGTGTTGGTCGAAGGGTGAAGTGGAGGAGGGGGAAGTAGGGGAATTTTTGAAAGTAGGGGGGAGAGTATGGGAGGGGCAGGTTTGAACGACTTTTTAGGTAAGAGATTATTGTAAAGATACTGATATTTAGAAATGTATAAAAACAAAGTATATATTAGAAAATGGCTGAATTGTTTATTCGTTCATTTAATTTTTTCAAACAATCAACAATTTGAACTGAGAAAGAAGTTCATGTCAAAAATTGTTATTTAAAAACAATTTTTAGACCATGTGATGAAAAAACCCGAAAGTTTTTCTATTGAATGACAGATAAGAAGTTAATTTGTTTATTAAATTGTATGACATATTGTGCAATTTAATTATTATGAAGAATTTCATAGTAGTTTCAAATAAAAATTTTTTTTTTCAACAATAACAGAATAACAAAAGAAAATAAATTTTAAACATTTATTTTTTCCTTGCCTTTCTGAGATATTTCTATTTCTCAAGTCAGTTTCAAGGAAAAAAATAATTCACTAAACACTTTTGAAAATAAAAAAACGCGTATCATTCTTCCGCAATGCTCTTGCAACTTTCATTGTTTGATACTGCGCAAATATGAATTTCAGTGGCCTATTTAGTCTTTTATCTTTTTTCAAAGATGAAATGTTTTCTGGATCTTTAATTTTGTAAATAAAAATTTCCAAGCGAGCAATTTTACTTCCTGATAAGAATTATTTCAAAAATTTTCTAAATATTATTGATGAGAGAGCACGTTTTTAATGTAAATGATTTTTTAATATTAAAAATTATTATTTTCCTAATATTTTGCCAGCAAACTATACGGAAGGCAGTACCATTTGAATAAAAAATTGTTTGAACCGGTAAAAAGTAAAAGATTTTTGAGAAAATTTGTAATAATTTCAAAATTGTTAAAAAATAATATGGAATTTTTCAAGGCATTTTTTTCCTCTTGCAGAACTTAAAAATAATTTTATGGCCAATTTAAATAATTTGAAAAGATATTTATGAGGTTTAGCAATGTATGCAGAATTTTCTTGCGAATTTTAGAAAAAATTGGAATAATTTTAAAAGATATTTAGAAGTTTTAAAGAGATTCAAAAATAATTCAAAACTTGAGAAGATGTGAAATTTTTTAAGCTTTGATAAAAACACATAGAACTTTTCTACAAAATATTATAGCTTAAAAGGTAATATTCGATTTATTTAGCAAATTTTCTACAATTTAGTTGAAATAAAAAATAATAATAATAAGTTTCAATTTATTTGGCGAATTTTCTACAATTCAATGGAAATTCTAGAAAATAATAGTAATAATTTTAAATTTATTAGGCGAAATTTCTATAAATCAGTTGAATTTTCAACAACAAAGATTATTTCCAAATTATTTGGCAAATTTTCTACAATTCAGTTGAATTAGAAAAAAAAATCATAATTTTTTATTTATTCGTTGAATTTTTTAAAAATAAATTGAATTGTACACTAAAAAGATAATTTATAATTTATTTGACAAATTATCTACAATTCAGTTGAATTTTCAACAACAAATATCATTTCAACAAATAAGATAATTTGCAATTTTTTTTGCGAATTTTCTTCAAATCATTCGAATATTCTACAGCAAAAATAATTTTTAATTTATATTGCAAATTTTTTATAATTCAGTTGAATATTGAAAAAAAAATCAATTTGTTTGGCGAATTTTCTACAAATCAGTTGAATTTTCAACAAAAGAGAGAATTTTTTAATTTATTTCGCGAATTTTTCACAATTCAGTTGAATTTTCAACAGAACAGATAATTTTTAATTTTGTTTACGAATTTTCTACAATTCAGTTGAATTCTCAAAAAAAAAGGACTATTTTCAATTTATTCGGCGAATTTTCTACAATTGAGTTTAATTTTAATCAAAAAATATAATTTTCAATTTATTTGAAGAATTTTCTACAATTCAGTTGAATTTTCAAAAAAAAATAAAAAATATAATTTTTTTGGCGAATTTTCTACAAATCAGTTGAATTTTCAAAAAAAAAGATGATTTTCAATTTATTTAGCGAGTTTTCTACAATTCAGTTGAATTTTCAACAAAAAAGATGATTTTCAATTTATTTGGGGAATGTTCTACGATTCAGTTTAATTTTAATCAAAAAAGATAATTTTCAATTTATTTGAAGAATTTTCTACAATTCAGTTGAATTTAAAAAAAAAAACAAAAAAAAACATTCAATTCTTTTGGCGAATTTTCTACAAAACAGTTAAATTTTCAAAAAAAAAAGATGATTTTCAATTTATTTGGGGAATGTTCTACGATTCAGTTTAATTTTAATCAAAAAAGATAATTTTCAATAATAGTATACACCCAAGATTACAATTTACTGTTGAAATTGAAACTGAAGGAAAATTAAATTTTCTCGACATGACTTCAGTTAAAACTGATGAAAGACATATTATCACTGATTGGCATAGGAAAACTATTTGTTCAGGAAGAATACTTAGTTTTCTCTCAAATCACTCTATTCAAAATAAAATAGGAATTATTAAAAATTTAATTGTCAAAACAAAGTAGACAGAGCAGATTATAATACACTTAATACTGTCGTTCTATATTTTGGCAAAATCTCGAAGATCTTGAAGTCAATATTGGGAAAATTGGGTTTACATAATATTTATAGAGTTCCTTTTAAGAACAATATGATTGTAAAATCTGGAAAGGATAGATATGAAACACTAGACAAAAAAGGTGTAATTTACAAAATTAACTGTAAAGAATATTATATATGATACTTCACACTATATATAAACTATATATAATATTTCCGCCTGGAATGTTATGCTATGTAATGTTAATTGTAAAATAATGAAGTGCATGCAAGATTCGAAGTGAATCTTTTGTCTTTAAGAAGACCTTGACCTAGAAGTGGGACTCTCGACCGGAACGGGAAACATGTAACATAGCCCACCCAGCCTGGAATATGCATATTGCATAATACCTATATAGCACCGTGAAAGGTTAATATCCGAGTTACAACGTGAACAAGAGATCTATATCAACAATTATGCAAATCTTTTCACCAGATTCACCCGTTCGTTCTATGCGGTTATCAGAAAATAAGTAAACATCAGTCAAATGTCGAGATTAATTATCTTTTATTTTATAGTTTATTCACTTCATTGTATAACAAGTTATCCTATTATTGTTTAAACAATCTAAATTTGTTGAAACAGTTAAGAGTATTCTTACAAAATAAATTATTACTTAAAAATATTAAAACCGGTCGAAAATTCTGTGAGATGAAATGGTTTCCTGCTTTTTTTTAGTTGAACAATATTGAACAAATACACATTAATTAAATAATTGTAAAATTATTTTTGAAAATTATTTCATTGTTATAATTAATTGAAAAAATCATAAAATCTAAAAAATAGGTTAATTTCGGAACTTACTCAAAAAAACAAATGTTTGAACAAAGTAAAATTGTTTAAACGATTTAGAATTCATTAACAGATTAACGGGCATTCTGAAATTAGTGCAATTAATGATCCTTGTCAAACTTTGAAAAAGCGTTATTAAACCGCAATATTACGTAAAATTCAAATTTGTCAAATTTTGAGATCATTTTTTTGGAAATTCAAAAAGCTGGGAGGATGCGAGTGGATAAATTCTTTTTAAAATCTCTATTTTTAATGATTTTTGACTCACCCCTCCCTTTTGTTACAATTTGTGAAATTTCAGTATTTTTATTTGAGAACATTGATATAATTTGAAGATTAGCTTACACGGCAGATTAACTTAACAAATTAGGGGTTTATTTTATTTATTTATTTTTTTAAGTCTACTGTTATATTCTAAGTTCGGAATTTATCTCGTTTGGTTAAAAATTCTTTAATTTGATTCAAAATGTAATTATTTTGTTGAAAATGCAAATATTTTTTAGAAAATTCGTTTAATTTTTGGTTGATAATTAATTTTCATGACTGAAAATTTAACTACATATTTGTTAACAATTGATATGTTAAATTGCTAATGGATCTTTTCTGGTTGAAAACTCATATATTTTGTAAAAAATTCGTCTTTTCCAATACAGGATTCATCACTTTGGTTAAAAAATTTTAACATTCTGGTGAAAATTTGTTTCATTTCGGGCTAAAAATTAATTATTGTTAACTGAAAATTTAACTATTCCATTTTTGGTTGAAAATTTATCTTCTTTAGTTTAAAATTCAACAATTTGGTGAAAAATTCATCTACATCAATAAAAAATTCAACTTTAAATTAAATTTTAAACTTTTTTCTTAAAAATTCATTTTTATTTTATGAAGAATCATCGGCTTATTTGAAAATAAATCGCTTTAGCTGAAAATTGAATCATTATGCTAAACATTTTTTTTTTGGTTCAGAATTAATTTTCTTGACACGAAAATGTAACTATTACATTTTTTGGTGAAAATTGGTTTTTTAAAATGAAAACTGGTCTTTTCTCGTTTAAAGTTTAAAGTTAAAGTTTGAAGTTCTTTGTTAAAAATTTATTTCTTGGTTGAAGATTGATCTCTTTCGTCAAAAATTTAAATATTGTGTTGAAAATTCGTTTCATTTTTCGTTCAAAATTAATTTTTGAACTGAAAATTTACCTGTTCCATTTTTTGTTGAAAATTTATCTTTTTTAGTTAAAAAGTTAACTATTTGGTTGAAAATTCATCTTTTCCAGTTGAAAATTTAAGTGCTTATTCATAAATTCATGCATTTTGTTTATAATTCGTCTTTTTTGTAGAAAATTATTCTTCTTGATTAAAACATCAACTTTTTGGTGAAAATTCAACTCTGCTTGAATTTTTAACTCTTTTCTTGAAAATCCATTTTTTTTTTTAGAATTTAACGTTTTGGTTAAGGTGTCAACTATTTTGTTGAAAATTTATCTTTTTTGGTTGAATTCGACTGTTTTTTATTCAAAATTAAAATATTTATGTGCTTTGGTTGAAGATCAACTTCTTGAAGTTGAACTACTTTATTAAAAAATTCCTTTTTTTTCAGTTAAACAGCAATCACTTAAATTGAAAATTAAACTACTTTGGTAGAAAATTCAATTATTTATTTGAAAAATTTGACTATTCCATTGGAAATTCTTTTTTTTTGAAAATTAGTTTTTTGAACTGAAAATTTAACGATTTCATTTTTGGTTGAAAATTAAACTATTTTGTTGAAAATTCACCTTTCTTTATTTAAAATTACATCTCTTGTTGAAAAAAAATTTCTCAAGTCTATAGGAATACTTTTGGAAAAAAAATGATTTGAGAGTTAAATATTAATTTTTTTTTGCTGAAATATAATTTTTTCGACTGAAAGTTTAACGATACCAGAAGATTCACCATTTTAGTTGAAAATTTATCTCTTTGGTTAAAAATCCAACTATGATTGATTGAGAATTTGTCGATTTTGATTAAAAAGATTATTATTTTATATTCTACTCGGTTAAAAATTTAACTGTTTATTTGAAAATTCGTCTTTTCGGGTTGAAAATTTAACTATTTTGGTAGAAAATAACAACCATTTGGTTGAATTTTTTGGTTTGAATTAACTTTCTGAGTTGAAAGTTTAGCTCTTTTACTAAGAATTTATTTTTTGGTTGAATTAAACCCTATTTTATTTACAGTAAAAATATTGTTTCGTAAAAATATAAACTATTCCATTTTTTGTTGCAATTTCGTCTTTTTTATTCAAAAATTTAACTGTTTTGCTGAAAATTAATCTTTTTTGGTTGAAATTACTATTATTTTAGTAGAAAAGTGAAATTTTTGGTTGAACTTCCATATCTGAAAATTTGATTTATTAATAACCTTTTAAACTAATTCCAGAAATAATTAAAACATATGTATAATATAATTCTGAAAATTGAATTCAGATACTCATTTCACAAAATTCCAAACATTAAAATTAATTATATAATTCGAACAGGGATATTCTATATATAAATATATTTTTATTATCCAAACTATAGCGAATATGTAACTAAATAACATTAAATTAAATACTCAGTTTATGGTAATTAATTGAAAAAAATTCAATTTTTGGGTAATTTAATATTGTGAACAATATAATTAAGGTAATAATTAATTAATCAGTTTAAAGCATGAAAAGTTTCATTTAAAAATTAAAATAATTTTGACTTGAAATTTGTTCAAAATTTAAACTTTCATTTATGAAAATTCGATTTATTAATAATCATTTAAACTAATCCAGAAAACAGATAACACATATGTACATATAATTTTAAAAACTGAATTCAGCTACTCATTTCACAAGATCACAAACATTAAAAAAAAATTATATAATTGGAATAGAGGTATTGTAAATATTAACAAACTTTTATTATGCAAATCATAGCAAATATTCAACTGCTTAACCTGAAAGCAAATAATCAATTTATGTTCATTGATTAACACAAAATTAAAATTCAATCTGTATGTAATGTAATAGTGTCAAAGAGTGAATCAGCTAATAATTAATTAATCAGTTCAAAAAAACAAATTAAAATAAATTAAAAATTCATTTCAGATACTCATTTCACAACATCACAAATATTAAAAAAAATATATATATATATAATTGGAATATTGGTATTTTAAACATGAATAAAAGTTTATCGTGACTGGACAAGAAATATAGAAAAAATTGCTGAAATACATTTTACGAGGTGTATTGAGAAAGTCAGAATTCATCTAAATTAAATAAACCTTAAAATATAAATGAAATTCGTTTTACGTATTAAGCAAAATGCTAATTCAGTAAACAATATTAATAATTTTACCTAATTATTGCATCGCTTATGTATTAAATAACAAAGATATTGTTAAATAGATCTGGATAGTTAGAGCTGTTATTGAAAGTAATAGTAAAAACACATGTTACCCTATAAGTAAAAAAATGGCCGCTACCATACTCTCCGCCAATGGAGGTTATCTACTTTTATATGAAGGGTAACCAAGAAATTTAGTTGGGTCAACCAAATATTTTGTTGGGCCAATAAAATATTTTGGTTGTCCATAAAATAACAATATTCTATTGGTGAAGCAACACAAATTTTGATGGTTCAACCAAATCAATTCTGAGTGAATGTTTTTAACATTACCTTTCTATTTTGCATTGCGTCTATGAATATTCTGAATGGAGGGCGTAAAAGATTGTGCTGTTCTAAATTCTCTGTATTTAAATTAATGTGCAATGTGCAACAATTCGTAATGAAGTAAGTTTAATGTAGAATATCTTATGCGAGACTATTATTATGGGGCTCGAGATAATGGAATGGAATACAGACACTGAGTTCATCTATTGTACCTGTAATGACCAAGCTCGGTACTGGTGGATAATAATACCCGTCATAACATTAGCGCTTTGGTGTAACAAAATACCGCGATAATGGTTGTTGGAACGTAAATAAGATAAGGAGAGTCTGAGAAAAGGAGTTTCTCATTCTGGGATTCAGTTATTGTACCACATGCGTTCAACTGAAATTACAACTCACATCATTTAAAGAATCGGTGCAGCTTCTATCGGAAAAAATAAAATTACCATAATTTTATTACAGTTTTGATTATTATTTCAGGGCCTAAATATGACCTGACCGGGTCTCTACACGGCTCGCAAGTTCGAGCGCGCACAGGGCGCGCGTCTCTCGCATTTCGCGCTTCGCGATTATTCGGGCATGACTGAAAAGCCAAGAAAAATGGAAAAATATCAGAAAAAACCGCAACTTTCTAGCATTACTCTAGGAGAAGATAATTATAAGCAATAATTTATTGTTTAAATAATGATTCTAGTTAACATGCATAGTCAGGATACATAGGGACTGTGGAAGCACGGCCTATCTATTCTTTAAATAAAATAACACATATATACATATAATTTTTTTAATTGAATTCATATACTCATTTCACAACATCACAAACATTTACACATTTAATATTTTTCAAAACCATTACCTCACTCTAAATCAAAAACTGAAAATATTTGGAAATTTCAGAAAATACCGCCATTTTCTA
The DNA here is from genome assembly GCA_011634705.1 of Andricus grossulariae. Taxonomy (NCBI): domain Eukaryota; kingdom Metazoa; phylum Arthropoda; class Insecta; order Hymenoptera; family Cynipidae; genus Andricus; species Andricus grossulariae. The sequence continues at coordinate 108,597,053 of JAABKJ010007545.1, read as the reverse complement.
CCTTTGCTCCAAGAGAATATTATTAAATATAATAATTAATTGTTTAAAGAATTACGTTTGTTAACTTGAATTATTAACTCACTCTTATTGAAAAGTAAATAAAAAGCAGAAAATTTCAGAAAAAACCCTATATTTTCTAGCATCGTTCTAAGAGAATATTTTTATAAATAGTAATACTACATTGTCTATACAATTATTTTCGTTAAATTTAATTGTCTTTTGTCTCTCTCTTACTGAAAAGTTAAATGCAAGTTGAAAAATACAAAAAAAACCGTGACCTGCAAACTCTATTCGAAGAGAAAAGTGATATAAAGAATAATAAATTGTTTAAACAATTTTTAAATCATCTGATTTATAATCAAATTTACAATAAAGTTTTTTTTTATTATGGGAAATATCCATAAGTTAAAAATTCTACTATGAAATTTTTGGGTAAGGATTACTTTTTTTTAAATTTAATTATTTTGTTCTAAATTGAATTATCTTGTTGAAAATTTAACAATTATGTGAAAGAGACATTCTTTCGTCGTTTCATTTTTTTAGGTCAAACATTACAAAATTTGAAACATTTTTGCGTCAAAAATTCAACTGTTGAACATTCCTAGTTTTGGTTTGAAAATTCATCTCTTTGTGTAGAAATTTCATCTTTTATCGTTAAAAATGCAACTCTGTGGTTGAAAATTAATCTGCTTCAGTTTAAAATTAACTTTTTTTTTAAATTAACTGTTTGTTGAAAATTAATTTTGTTGTTGTTGTAAAATAACTCCTTTGTTGAACAATTTGGTATAAAATCAAACCATTTGTTCGAAAATTAAACTACTTTCTTAAAAATTAATTTCTAATTGAAGATTCATAATTTTAGTTCATAGTGCATTTTTTTCTCGAAAATTTAACTATTTTCTTGAAACTTATTTTTTTTAATTAATTTTTTTAACTAACAATTCACTCGTTTTTTAATTTCTCGATTTTTAAATGAATTAGGATTAAAGGGTTATTCAATTATTATGTTATTAAAAAAAATGGTTATTGTACTAAATACTAATGTGTACATTTATTTTGTGTTTCAGGTACGTATGACTCATAGAGTGGATGCTTTTCTATTCCAAAATAGAATTTGATGATCGTATTGGTACGTAAAAGATCTTCTTGGAAAATTTCATGTTCTTCAACTCAGGAATTGTTAATTTTTACTTTTTTCAATTGAATTCAATTGAATTTTTGAACGTAAAGTCAGTGTGTCGACCCACATCTTGAACCTAGAATCAGCACATTTTTTCAGAATTTGAATAGAAACCCTACATCTGCATTTCGGATGTTGTATTTGCGAAAGAATTGTTTTGTTAGAATTTGCAAAGAGTAAACTTTGAATCTTGAGTACATGAAAATTATTATCAGATAGGATATTAATTAGATCATCTGTGGCTGGACGAGAAATGTAGAAAAAACACTGAAATACGTTTTACGTTGTGTATTGAGAAAGTCGATCATAATTTATCTGAATGAAATAAACTTATAAAAATGAATGAAATTCATTTGACGTATCAAGAAGAATGATAATTTAGTAAACTATATTATTCATTCAGTTATTTATTATTTAGATGTGATATTATAATTATACAGGCCGAAATAGGTCACGCATAATGATAAATTAGATCATTCGTGAGTGGACCAGAAATGTAGAAAAATTACTGAAATAAATTTTACGTTATGTATGGAGAAAGTCGATCATAATTTACTCAAGTTAAATAAAGTTAAAATTTAATTAAATGCATTTTACGCAATAAGCAGAATGACAATTTAGTAAACAATATTATTCATTTATTTATTTATTATTCAGAGAGAATATTATCATTATTAACAGACTTAATAACGAAATAACTGTCAGAACACTATTCAACTTTAGAACGAAATTTGTCAAACTTTATTGAAAATCATCACCACTTATGGAAACTGATTATTTGGCTATCCGTATGGGATATTTTGACCCTCATCGGCCATCAATGTTCGATTGAAATCGATATTCTCTTTTGTGAGACGGTTCTCTCGATAGCACAAACAACGATAACAATCGATACTCCTTTGAAATTGATTCTTGGAAAGTGTCGTTGGATAGCAGGCGGTTAATCAAGCGTGTGCCTGGCATTCGCCAACACAAAAATGTTGAAAAGGCTGTCGATTGAAGTGAAACTTTACACTCGATAAACTCCCTTTTTTATATCAATTCAAATATTAAATTGAAGCCCTGTCAATTAGGGTGGATCGAAAAAACTGAATTATGGAAATCGAAATTGGAACTATGTGGGAAAATAGTGTATGGGGACCCTGATAAATAATTAATTTGGTGTCGATTGAGAAAAATAGCGTATGAGGACCCTGGAAAATATTTTTAATAGAAATCTGTATTATCATCGGAGAAGAAAAATTCTTCTCCGATGATAATACAGATTTCTATTAAAAATTGATTTGTATATAGCATCTTGCTAAATAAAGCGTATTTCAGAAAAAAGAATTCTTCCTATGATCTCTCTAGTAGCTCAGTGGTTAGAGCACCTGACCAGAAATCAGTTGACCTAGTGTTCGAATCCCAGCGGCGGAGTGAAAGAAAAAGATCTTTTTTCTGAATAAAATTTACCTGAAAAATAATTATTTAGTGTCGATTGAGAAATATATCGCATCAGGACCCTGAAAAACAATTAATTTGGTGTCGATTGAGAAATGTAGCTTATGAGGACCCTGGAAAATAAATAAAGTTGGTATCGATTGAGAAAAAAAAACGTATGATGCCCCTGAAAAGTAATTAATTTGTTGTCGATTGAGAAAAATAACCTATGAGGGCCTTTAAAAATAATCGATTTAGTTTCGATTGAGAAAAATAACGTATGAGGACCCTGAAAAATTATAAATTTGGTGGCGATTGAGAAAAAAAGCGCATGAGTACAATGAAAAATAACTAATTTGGTCTCAATTGAAAAAAGTAGCGTATGAGGAACCTGAAAAATAATAAATTTGGGATCTTTGTTCAGAAAAATAGCGTATCAGGACCCTGAAAAATAATTAAGTTGGTGTAGATTGTTGGCCTTTAATTTGCGCATTAGAATAATGTGCTTTCAAAAATTCTTTTTTTTTTTATAATTTTGAGATTTTCGGGTATGTAAATTGTTAAAAATATTTTTGGAGGTCTTAAACTTCTCTCCAAACTTTTGAAGCTTTTTAATTGAAGTTTTCTATTTTATTTAAAACAAAATGTTAAGCCTTGAAGATTTTAAAAGACTTTAAAAAAGAATCTGCAAGATCTTAAGACAATGTTTTTCATTTTGGCAGGTTTTGAAAAAATTTTAGGAAAACTTTGAATTATTTCCAGAGATATTTTAAAGTTTTCGAAGTTTTAAAAGATTCAAAATTTAGATTTGACAAGATTTTGATATAAAATATCTTTTTAAAGATTTGAAATGATTTACGTAATTTTCGGTAAACAATGTAGAAGAGTTTGGAGGAAAATTTTTCAATATTGCAAGTTTACAAAATTATAGAAAAAATTCGAATAAGTTTAAGAGATATTTAGAAGTTTCCGAAAGATACAAAAATAATGCTAAGCTTAAAAGGATTTCAACAAATTTAAAACAAAATTTAGATTTTTGAAGATTTCGAAATAAAAATTGAGAATTTTTTAAAGAATTTCTGGGATAATTTAAAATGATTTTTCATCTTTAAAAATTGATTTTAAGAGGATATTTAGAAAAATACCAAAACATGCCCCAAATTTCCAAAATTGCAAAAAGAAGATCTGGAAGATTTTAAGGAAATTTTGTTTAATTTAGCAGAATTTTTTTTAATTTCGTGAAAAATTCAAATGATTTGAAAATATCAAATTTGGAAAATAATCAAAAATCTGAAAACCCTTAAAAAAAAACTGAAAATAAAATGTAGATTTTTCAACATAACGAAATAAAATTTTGAGTTTCTGAATAATTTTGAAAATTTTCGTGACAATAACAAAACGTTCTAATATTCCTGGAAATCTATTTGCTTTTAAATGAAAATAAACATCTTTTTTGCTGTTAAATTTTTTTTTTTTATGATTTTAACTCTTTTTTATTTAAAATTAAAATAGTTTTCAGTTTTAATATCAACCATCATATTTTTCGTAGAGAATTCTTATTTGTTGGTTGGAGATTCGCCTATTTTAGTAGAAAATTATTCTTCTTATAAAATTCATGTCCTTGGTTGAAAATTAAACTATTTAGTTAAAAATTAACTTTTCAAAAAAATGCATATTTCATTAATTCTTATCATACTGTAAGTGAAAAGTAGACAAAGCTTGAAAAGTTCCGAAAAATTCTCAACTTTCTGTCATTATTCTAAGAGAATATTATTATAAATAATAATAAAATGCTTAAACAATTTATTCTGAAAAATTTAATTTATAGGTGTCTCGATCTGACGGAAAAATTTAAAATAGGTCGAAAAATTGAAGAAAAAAAACAGAGATTTTCTAATTCCAAGAGAAAATGGTTAAAAACAATAATAATTTATTTAAGCCATTCATGTAAACATATAATTATCAGCAGAAAGTAGAATTTGAAGTATTATTAACAATTTGTATTTAAAGAGTTATTAAAAATCATAATTAGGGCTAAAAACTCGCAAAATCCCATTTTTCACTTATGTGGTATTTTTTGGGACACTATAAACAGATTTATGGGGATATTAAAAACATAATTATTCAATTTTATTCCATATCTCATTGTGAAGGGAAATGTTAAGTTTCAACTCGATTCATCTAATATTGACGATTCTGAATAAAATTTACAAATAGGTATTTTTTTCTTATGGAAAATAATAATAATATGAGGAAAAAACTCATATTTTTTGTGTGGATTCAAACAAATTTGGGCACGGTATGCATGAAAATTTAAAAAAAAGTTGGACCACCCTAACGATGCTAGTTATTTAAAAGGTTTATAGAACAGAATGAAGAACTTTATATACTGACTTTATGAAGCTCTTCGCATGGGTTGCTTGCTAGAGAGATTAATCAGCGACCTTGGACGAAGCAGTGTTGCGGCACAAACTTGTTATGTAAGAAAAAAACAAGGCAATGCTAGAATGATCTAAAAATCTATACCCCCCTCCCTCTTTATGTGACCTTGTACAATTCTGGTGGTTTGGATTCCACCTTAAGCCGTAGGTCCCCTCATCATGCAGTTGGCTGCAGCCTAATGACATATACGGGGACAGCCACGTGGAAACTATTTAATTATCCAACTCCAAAGAAAATGCATTGGGCTGTAGCTATCCTAATTCTGAGAGAAAAATGAGCTTCCTCATTTTTTAGTGTATAATAATAAATAAACACCTGTCGCATTATAAGTAACTTCCTAGACCATCAGGAAGCAAGGGACTAAAAACCTATGGAGTGGTATATGGTAGCTATATGGAATCATCCAGAGGCGACTGTTGTCACCTCCAACGCTCCCTGTCGCTGTTTAAGGACAACAGCGGCAAAAGGCGAACTTAAAACCACACCACACTCCTAATTTTGTGTCTACAACATGATCGTAAAAGATTTCAAAGATCGTATTAAATAAATTTGTAATATCCTTATCTTATTAGTCAACTTGACTTATTGTTAGTCCGTCGCTTATGATGAAAAACCGGGTTCACCTGAGAACAAGTCGAGAAAAAACATCTGTCACACTGCCAGAAACTTTCTATAGAATCCGGAAGCAAGCGACTAAAAACCTATGAAGTGGTAGATGGTAGCTATATGGAATCATCCAGAGGCGACTGTTGTCACCTCCACCGCTCCCTGCCGCTGTTTAAGGACAACAGCGGCAAAAGGCGAACTAAAAACCACACCACACTCCTAATTTATTGCTAGTCCGTGGGTGATGATGAAAAATGGGGTTTACATGAGAAAAAGTTAAAAAATAAAATTAAAACAACATCTGTCACATTGTAAGTAACTTTCTTGACCATCAGGAAGCAAGCAACCAAAAACCTATGGAGTGGTAGATGGTAGCTCTAAGAAAGCATCCAGAGGCGACTGTTGTCACCTTCAACGCTCGCGGTTATCGTGTAAGGACAACAGCAGTAAAAGACGAATTCCAAACTGCACCAAGCTCCTAATTTTGTACCTACAACATCATCGCAAAAGATTTCGAACATCGTGTAAGCGTTAATTTATAATATCCTCGTCTTATTAGTCAAATTGACTTATCGTTAGTCCGTGGCTTATGATGAAAAACCGGATTCACCCGAGATCAAGTTGAAAAAAAACACCTGTCACATGGGAAGTAACTTTCTAGACCGTCAGGAAACAAGCAACCAAAAACCTATGGAGTGGTAGATGGTAGCTATATGAAAGCATCCAGAGGCGACTGTTGTCGTCTCCGCTGTGTTAGGACGACAGCAGTAAAAGACAATTTCCAAACTACACCATACTTCTAATTTTGTACCTACATCATCACAAGAGATTTCAAAATTCAAGATTTTCAAGATTTTGCAAAATTCAAAATGGCGGATCCAATATGGCGGACTAGTTTTCAAAAAATTAATGGATTTCAATAAAAATTGGCATCTGGGGGTTTTTGGGGCTTCTGATAACAAATAAAAAGTCAGATTTGAAAAATGCAAAATGGCGGATCCAATATGGCAGAGGAGTTTTCAAAAAATAATGGATTTCCATAAAAATTGGCATCTCGGGGTTTTCGGTGTCTCTGATAACAAATCTGAATTCAAATTGTAAAAATTCAAAATCGCAAATCCAATATGGCGGACGAGTTTTCAAAAAATGGATGGGTTTTCCTGAAACTTGACACCTGGGGTTTTTTGGGGTCTCTGATAACGGATCCGAAGTCAGAATTAAAAAATTGAAATCGCGGGTTCAAGATAGTGCACATATGCTTAAGAAATGATTGTATTTTCATAAAACTTGTCACTCAGGGATTTTCGGGGTCGCTGATAACGAATCTGTTATCAAGATTTAAAAATTCACAAATCCAGTATGGCGGATTCACTATGGCGGACTAAACTCTTATGATCTTGATAAAAATGTTATGTGTAGTTTTTCCGGATCGCTGATTTGAAATTTGTTATCAGATTTTCAAAATTCAAGATGGCAGATCCAATATGGCGGACCGAACTCGTGAAAATAACCTTGGTTTTGATAAAAATTAGTATACTTAGGTTTTCAGGGTCAGTGATTTCGAATCTGCTATCAGACTTTCAAATTTACAAATGGCGGATCCAACATGGTGGACAGAATCTATATAATGGACTTTGATCTTGATAGAAAGTAGTATATATGTGTTCTTGGGGTCGACTATTTCGAATATGTTATTAGATTCTCGAAATCCAAGATGGCAGACTTTATATGGTGTACCAAATTATGAAATTAACTTTGATTTCCAGAAAAATTCGTATTTTTGAGCTGTTGGGGTCGCTAATTTTGAATCTGTTATCAGGTATGGAGGCATCCAGAGGCGACTGTTGTCGCCAAACTACACCATGCTCCTAATTTTGTGCATAGAACATCATCGCGAAAGATTCGAAACATCGTAATAAATTAACTTATAACATCCTAAATTCCTCATCTCATTAGGCACTTGACTCAGCCCCTGGCTGAGAATGAAAAACCGGGTTCAGCCGAGAACAAGTTTAAATTAATAATAATTTAGACTGCTTTTTGTCGGCATGAAGACTATGAAGATGTTGAAGAATTAAGAGAATGGGAGTTAATGGGATTGTAGGAGAAAATTAGAGCAATGAAAGTGGCGCTGCAGCAAAGCTCGTCGGGAAATTTCTCAACATATTGGGTTAGCAATTTAACATAGAAAGACCCGATATAGCGAGTGTTAAACTTTTTCTTTCTAATTACGAGCTACATTAAGCCACTTTATCCGAGAACTCGCTTCCTACTACTATGCCACTTAGACCTTGAGGATGTCTGCGAGGAATGTAGATTCTATCGATCGGATAAATGAGCAATTAGATAATGCGATGATATAATGAATAGCTGCACTGCGCATCCTTGATATCGTGCAGCAAATGCGATGATCAGAACCTCGCTAAATGGAAATTTAGTCTTAATTTTAATTAGTAAAATTTGACACCATTGACACTATTGACACTATTGACACTATTGACACTATTTGACACTTTTTTAAAGCATTGACACTATTTTACTACTATTTTGAAAAAAAATTCACAAACAGTTGAATTGAACCAAAAAGGATGAATTTTCAACACAATGACTGAATCCTTAACAAAAACAGCTCATTTTTTTAACCAAATAGTTGAATTTTTAACTGAGAAGATGAACTTTTTAAAACCAGTGGAATTTTCAACCAAATAATCAAATATTACACTAAATGGAAATTTAATCTTGATTTTAATTGATAAAATATAACTGATTTGATACTATTGACACTATTTGACACTTTTTTAAAGCGATGCCACTATTTTACTACTGTTTTGAAAAAAAAATAAAAAAAAGTTGAATTGAGCCAAAAAGGATGAATTTTCAACACAATAGTTGGATCCTAAAGAAAAATAGATTATTTGTTAACCAAATAGTTGCATTTTTAACTAAAAAGATTAACTTTTTCAAAATAGTTGAATTTTCGACCAAATAGTCAAATATTCCACTAAATAGAAATTTAATTTTAATTAATAAAATATAACTGATTTGATACTATTGACACTATTTGACACTTTTTTAAAGCGATGCCACTATTTTACTACTATTTTGAAAAAAAAATCAAAAACTGTTGAATTAAACCAAAAAGAACGAATTTTCAACACAATAGTTGAATCCTTAACAAAAAAAGATTATTTTTTTAACCAAATAGTTGTATTTTTAACTAAAAAGATGAACTTTTTAAAAACAGTGGAATTTTCAACCAAATAATCAAATATTCCACTAAATGAAAATTTAATATTGATTTTAATTGATAAAATATAACTGATATTATACTATTGACACTATTTGACACTTTTTTAAAGCGATGCCACTATTTTACTGCTATTTTGAAAAAAATTTCAGAAGCAGTTGAATTAAAGCAAAAAGGACGAATTTTAAACACAATAGTTGAATCCTTAACAAAACCAGATTATTTTTTGACCAAATAGTTGCATTTTTAACTAAAAAGATGAACTTTTTAAAAACAGGTTAATTTTCAACCAAATAATCGAATATTCAACGAAAGCGATATTTAATCTTAATTTTAATTAATAAAATATAACTGGTTTGACATTATTGACACTATTTGACACTTTTTTTAAAGCGATGCCACTATTTTAATATTGTTTTGAAAAAAAAATTCAAAAACAGTTGAATTGAACCAAAAAGGATGAATTATCAACACAATAGTTTGATCCTAAAGAAAAATAGATTATTTGTTAACCAAATAGTTGAATTTTTAACTAAAAAAATTAAATTTTTTAAAATAGTTGAATTTTCAACCAAATAGTAAAATATTCAACTAAATGGAAATTTAATCTTAATTTTGATTATAAAATATAACTGATTTGATACTAAGTTTTTGCTCAAAATTTATATTTTTGATTGAAAATTCAACTATTTTATTTAAAATTCAACTATTTTGTTGAAAATTTATCTTTTTGGTTGAAAATTTAACTCCTTGGTGAAAATTTATGTAGTTTTGAAAATTCATCTTTTTGGTTGAAAATCAATATGTTTTCGTTAAGGATTTAACTATTTTATTGAAAATTGAACTTTTACATAGAAAATTTGTTTTTATAGCTTGAAGATTAATCATCTCATTTGAAAATAAATTTTGATGAAAATTCAACTTTTTTGTTGAAAATTTATATTTTTGTTTGAAAATTAAACTATTTTGTGGAAAAATCATCTTCTTGGTTGAAGATTCAACTATTTCGTTGAGAATTCCACTATTTGGTTTAAAAATCGTCTTTTTGGTAGAAACTTAATCTGTTTTGGCAGAGGATTTATCTATTTTGTTGAAAGCTGTCATTTTTGTTAAAAAATGCATCTTTGTGTCTTAAAAATTAATTCTCTTCCTTGAAAATCGATCTATTTAGTTGAAGATTCAACTTTTTTGTTTAAAATTTATATTTTTGATTGAAAATTCAACTATTTTTGTAAAAATTCATCTTTTTGGTTGAAAATTATTCTTCTTGGATGAAAATTCATCTTTTTGGTTGAAAATTTTACTACTTGTTGAAAATTCATGTATTTTGCTTAAAATATTATTATTATTGTTATTCTCTCTCAAATTTCGAAAAATAAGGTGGACAATTTTAAAGCGAAATTTTTCAATTCTGCACGTTTATAACATTTTGCAAAAAATTCGCTTTAGTTCAAGAAACATTAAAAAGTTTCAAAAAGATTTCATAAAATTTAAAACAAAATGTCGATTTCATGAAATTAAAAAAATCTATTCTTAAAGATTTCCAAGAAAAAAATTTAGTCTTTTCAAGAATGAAAGGTTTCAAGAGAATTAAAAACTTTTCTAGATAAAATTTAACAATATTTTAAAACATTGTTACAAAAAATTCTTTTCATTTTGAAATATTTCGAGAAGTTTTTAAAAAATTGCAGAAATAATTTAAACCTTGGAAAGACTTCAAGAAATTTGAAACAAATTGTAGATTTTTGAAGATTTCGAAAAAAGATGCTTTTTAGTAATTTTGAAAGGTTTCAGGAGAATAAAAGTTTTTTTTTACAGATTTCAAAAGATTTCAAAAATTGTCGAAAAAGAATCTGGAAGATTTTGAAGCAATTTTTTAAATTTTTTAGTTAAAAAAAATTATGAAAAATTCTAATCACCTTGAAAGATAATAAGAAGTCTTGACAAAATTTCAAAAAATGACTTGGAGAAAGAATGTAGAAGATTTTAAAGCAAACATGTTGAATTTTGCAAGATTACGAAATTTTTTTAATTTTTCAAAAAATGATTTTTAACTTCGAAAAATTAATTTAAAAATAAAATTTAAGATTATTTCGAAATATTTCCAAAATTTAATACCGAAGATTTTAAGGCAATTTTATTCATTTTGCAAAATTTTGAAATATTTTAGGAAAAATCTAACCCATTGTAAACTATATTCAGAAATTTTTAACAATTTCCAAAATAATTTATGGTGGGGGTTATGAGAGAATTGTCTGGATATTGTATTGTAAGGATGAGAAGTTGGTATGAAGATTAAAGTAAGGTAAGAATACTGTAGGTGAGAATACTGTGGATAGCAGGATGTGAGAAGTTGGAAAAATTATAAACACTGTTTCAGCTTATATGGCGAGAAAATGTAAGGGCTCGGGGCTTCCATTCCTATACGGTCTATAAATTGAAGAATTGGAGATGATGGTTATGAGTTTAGATGTGAGAGTAGATGGAAGGAGGTTGTATTGGATTGTTAAAGACTCCAAACCCCGAAAGGGAGGAGTATAATAAAGACTACTACACTCAAAAAAAAAACTAGTATGATTTAATTGCGTTTTTAAAAATAAAAATAAGTCAAAGTCGGCGCCGAGCGCCTGCAAATCAAGGTTTTGCAGCCTATTGAAACGTTAATTAAGTCTTGATAAAATCTTTAAAAAATAACACCGAAGTTTTCAAGAGAAAACTTTTAAACAAATTTTGCAAATTATTCTTTGGAATTATTTTCCTTGAAAGAATGTTAATTAAGTCTTTCAAACCTCTCCTTTTCATACTTTCCCTCTCCTATACCCCCACTTTCCCCTTCCATCACTTTTCACCGTGGAAAAAGTAAGACGGAAGTCGGACGTACGGACGGACAACTGCCCGAAACTATAAGGGTTTCTGCCTGTAGCTACAAAACCCTAAAAATCGTTATTTTGAGGTTGGGTGTCTATTGTACATTTTCTCTAAAATATATTTCTGCTTGAAAATATCATGTTCTGCGGACGCCCATATATTTCTTAGGGGCATCACTAATTCATGTATTCACCTACCTGACAAATAATATTTTTAAATAAATGACGATGTTGTCCTTTAATTTTCAGTCATAATAAAATGTTGATTTTACATAATATAACGGCAAAATCAGTATAAAGATTGCATTCAAACACCGAAGTTGGAGGGTTTTCTTCATCAAAGAATTGACAAAATTGATCGACCCTTCTTTCAAGTGTAGATGTATGTTTTTATACAAAATTAATTTTCTTTTGTTATTAAATCCGCAAAAAAGAATAAATATTTCTTTTAAATTAAGCCACTAGAAATTTTTGAAGTTCATCGCGACGAGTTCAAATGCTTCAGTTTACGAAAAAACAGAAGCTAAAGTTTATATTGATTTTAGTTCAGAGATTCGCTGCAACAGAAACTAACGTTATCAAATAAACTTTAAACCAAACTGAGATAATTTCGTGTTTTTAAACTGTCTCGGAATAATTTCTCATTGATAAAGTGTTGTCTGCTATAAAGTTGACAGCAGTCCGAAATAAAACCGTCTGGTCTGGAAATCAGGACAACAGATTTAAAAAAATATTGCACTTATTGAATTTTTATTTTAAAAATAATTGAACTTTTTGCAGACGAATGAAAATATATTTTTCGTTACTGAGAATAAAGCACTTGACACCAGTCAAAAAGTCACCATATCTACTATGATCTTGACGGTAGTTCACAAGTTGTGAGGTAGGAATTTCCGTCCTGACATTTTATGCTAAAATAAATGAAAAATGCAACTTATTTATCACATGAGAAATCTTGTTAATACTTCAACCACATTACGCCTGCTTCACGTGCATGCAAAGGCGCGTTTTCAAGGGGGTCGGACAAAAAATACGTTCCAATACGTCCGCGATAAGTCTTATCATTTTTAAAATAATAATTTAGTAAGCGAAAAGTTGTTTTAAATCTAGTGTCCTAATTTATAGCATGAATTCACTCATACTTTGCCGTTATCCCATTGATAATATGTACTTAGCAGACGACAGCTTTTATTCCATTGTAGGTTGAACTGTCGCTAAATAGCATGTAAACTATTACAGCGGAAAACTTTACATGCCACCAAATTTAGCTTCAGTTTATTCAGCGATTCATTTGCATTCAAAATATTTGCTGAAAATGTGATAACACAAAATTACTATTAAACTGAGAGCTCCAAACATGTGTTATCATTAATATATTGCATGCATGCTTTTACGTGTTCCCAGAATCCTAACAACCTTCTTTTTGTAACCATCAGTCTTGGCATTACCAAGATTTTTGTCAAATATTTTTTTTTATTAAAATACTTAAAATGCTTGAAATAAAAGTGTTAAAATATCGCATACTGAAGCTTTTTAACCCTTCACGTTGAGCTGCAAAGAGTTGTAGTCGCTTCGTTTCAAACAAAAATTTATTTGGTCATACGGTACAAATTAACAAATAATGTGTGTGTGTGTGTGTGTGTCTGTGTGTGTGTGTGTTCCAACAAAACCTCTGCACTTGAAAGAACGGTTTGTAAAAAGGTAGTCTTGATTACATCACATTTCCCAACGAAAAAAAATAGCATGTGCATTTTCGGCATTTGAATGCATTCATTTTACTAGTTGTCAGTGTTAACCCTAAGGGCAGTGTTAAATAAAAAACGGGCTGTGGCAAACCTCGGTTTTGGGCAGTTTCAAAACTTTTTAGTTGAATAGTAAATAATAAATTATAAATTATATAGTAATGAAATATATGGTTAGTTCATTTATATTAATATACTTAGAAAAATAATTTGTTGACGAGTATGTTTGGAAATACACAAGTCTAAAGAGAAAACAGTTTCCAACATCTTTCTACGTTTACTGTATTTCAAAATTCGCACTACGATGACTTTGGTTTTTAGCTCTTGCGGCAGTGTTAAAATTGTCTCAAATATGCCCTGGAGTAATCATGAAAAATAATTATTTGTGAAAGAAAATTTTTGCGAAGGTAAAAATACAAGATTGGTCGGTTTTCAGATCCAACTTCAGATCCGAAAGCAGAGAGCTTTTTATATACATAGCATTTTATACATAATTTCTAAAGTTTTCCGGTCGGAATTAAACTTCGGCAACGTGGATATTATATATACGTCATATTGGATGATGATTTTTCGAAAAAATATTTACCGCAAGAAAAGTGCCGACATTTTTTGCATGTACCGTCTACTTTAGGGATTTCTAACTTTATTTATGAAAGTCTAATATTTATTTTTTCAAAGAGTGAGTGATAACAAACTGATACGTGCTACGAATCTCGTATTTTTTGGCTTCGCAGAAATGTCCATAAAACTGGTAAACATTTTTGATGTTTACTCAGCAATTACGTGATATTTATTCGTGTCCTTGGTCCAAGTTGAAAAAGTATCATGTGCTCTTGATTCCGTCAATCAAAAAAAAAAAGTTGGAAAAAATCACTTGATTTGGTGACGAGTTGAATGCAAGATTTTGAAACCAAGATGTTGCTGAGAAAACCTTGGACTTTGAAGCTACATATATTCTCAAGCATACAATCAAATAAGTGCATCCCATCGGCGGATTGAACGCCAACATTTAAACTTTCAATCGGTTGTTATTTTAACGTTGTACGATTAGTTTCTGCACAAATACGATTGAAAATGTACTTACTGCAAAATCATTTCTTCTCATCTACAGTGGGACTCGTCGCATCGGAACTCGCCTCATCTAAATCCGCGGAGGGGAATAATTTCCACTCGTAGATTTCTCCGCCAGCCTTGATGGGTAGGCGCACGCGCACGGGATCGCAGCAGATGCCATGCGATGGAAGTTAGTGCTGTATACGAAAGTTCACCATCCAGTTGTATTGTTTTCAAACGTAGTGTATATGCATTGAATCACGATAGCAAATAAAGAAAATGAAATAAGACTTTATGATCAAATCAAAATACCTCAGAAAATTGAAATTATTGATCGATCAGAGGCAAGCGAAAGTCGCGAATCACTTGCAACAAGTTCAACGTATCGAAATCCGCTCTCCACAGGATTATCTGAGAAAAGGTTAGAATCTGAGATTATTGGGAGAAAATCAAAGAGTCTAGGAATGACAAGAATGAAGTTGTTATGAATTATATAGAGAAGACACAATTTGAAAAACGTTTGTATTAGTGGTTCCAGAGAAAGGAAGTACCGGGAAGCCTTCTTGTGGCTCTATTTTGAAAGAAAAAGCTCTCGAATTAAATAAAGAACTCGGCGGGTCAAAAGATATTAAAGCTAGTAACGGTTGGCTTCACTATTTTAAAAAACGTCATCGTATTCGCCAAATAATAGAGCAAGGAGAAAAACTTGCTGCAGATCACGAAGCAGCAGAAAAATATTGCCAAGAATTTTCTCAAAAAGTTGAAGGTTACCATAAGGACAATATTTATAACGCAGATGAAACTGGAGCTTTATGGAAAGGATTGCCTCGGAAGTCTTGGCGATGAGACAGAAACAGAGGTCAATGGAGGTAAATATCAAAAGAGCGTATAACTGTCATGACATGTGCCAATTTCAGCGGTTCTCATTAAATACCGTTGCTTGTCATTGGAAAATCTCAGAAACCACGCGTACGCTTATCATGCCTATATTTGTAACTTAATAGCAAGAAATGTAATTAACTTAAAAAATTACTGATTATTGGAAATGATAGAGTAACTCAAAAACTATCGATTCGCGTAAGAAAATGAAAATCGATTTTTTCCGCATTAGGTCCATTTCTTCGCGGACGGTCACATATATATAATGACCATCATAAAATCTACATTCAAATATGACTGAGACTGGAAATAATTTATTACTGGAAAGAAATGGGCTCCAGATAGAAATTGAGAAAAAATCGAGGGGAACATCCCTGAAGACAAAGGCACGAGCAAAGACCTACTTAGAAACTTTATTACGTTAAGACTAAAGAGACCTGTTAATGACCAAACCCACATCATACTAACTAAATAGTTCCAGATAAGTGCCTCTACCAAACAGATTTGTAGGCAATTTTTCAATATAATTTACTTCATCATATTATACTTCAAAACAACACGTAATTGAATAAAGGATTCACTGTTTGACACGTCACAAGTCAAAATTAACGAGATAACGTTACTATTTGGTTGAAATTTTATCTTTCTTGCTTCAAACTTTGTCTAAAATTTATATTTACGATTATAAAATTACTTCTTCATTGGAAGCGCATACTTTTTGGTTAGAATGCCACTGCTCCATGCCGATGGAATGGCACTGAAACGGCACTCAAATGGCACTGGGCATTGCCGTTTCAATGATGCTCGTTTGAAGCTACTCAGATTCTAGATTTAAATGCCTGCAGAAGTTTCCTTTATACCTGCGACTAGGCTACCAAGTAGACCAGCTGAAAGGGATTGAAAATTAAAAATTAAGATTTGTAACATTTTGAAATTACAGCTGCAAAAGTTAGAAATTCAGAATCTATAAATTTTGATAATTTCAGATATCTAACTTTTTTTCGAAGTTTGAAATTGAAATTGATATAATGTATCTTGTAAATGAAATAAGATACGCTAAGCTAGACAATGTTTTTGAATTCAACTGCAGAATAGTATAGTAGTATATAATTTATAATTATAAAATATATATAATGCCACTCTGCCCGCCCGGTACATGACGAATACAATAGGACTATTATATGACACTCGCATCACTCTCAGTGCCGTTCAGGTGCCAAAATCAGTCAAAACAGGCACTCAAACGACACTGAGGCCCTTTTAATGCCAAGGAAGAGACCAAAGTACATACGAGCCTCATCTGTTCTAATCAGAGGAAAAACTGATAAATGTACTAATAAAGAATTTGATTCAGAATGTGACTGATGAATATTCTAATGCTTAATCGGCTTATGTTGTATACTGTAGTCGTTATCTATTGGGTTAGAGGCGTGAAACTTATCCTTTTGAGATATTTGAATTTGATAAGAGTCAGCTTCAACCAACAAAATTTGGTTACACATTTCTTTGAAACTCATATCACCATTTATGAAATCTTTTATGCTTAAGGGAAAGCTGGTTTTTACATGGCATATTGAAATATTGTCGACTATAACGGCCCATTTAGCGCTGTAAAATACTATTATAGATTCTACAAAATATTTTAAAATAATTGGAAAGAAGGACTTCATTCTTCATATTTTTGATATGTTATTTTAGAAATTACTCAGAAGTATTATAGCGGAAGGGCTACTGGCCCACGGTTCTGTTACTAGTTAAACGACAGTAAAGCAAAGACTGATCATAGGGTATCCTAAAAAACGCAATGTTCCTTTTTTTTTAATGAGGCAACCCCCAATCTTGTTCAATTTGGTGAAACAATAAATGCATATTTTTCTTTTCTCTTTAAAATAATTCTAAATCGCGGTCCTGGAAACTTTAAGTGTCCCAACATGATTAAAATGATTAATTATTGCAATTTTCGTTAATATAATAATTGTTTGCCAGGAAATGCAACTTTTGGTAACATACGCTCAAGCTTACAAACGAGAAGTGAGGTTTGAAAAATTTTTTTCTGATTCAGTTTTTTTATTGAATGTGTCTTTCTTTTTAAAGGATATTTTATCGCATGCAGGAAATGCTTCAACGTTTTTTTGGATACCCAGATAAAGTCCCTGCAGCTGATTCTCATTTTAGTCAGCGACCGGTTGAACCGTTGCATTAAAGCAACGGCTCTTTCTGCAGAGTCGCCGACAAATTTTAATCTATCAACGACGGTGAAAGCCTCAATGTAGTGTTTGTTAACAACCCAGAGAGCAGGAGCTGCATTCAAGAATGTCGAATTCATTTGGATAATATCAAAAAATCGTAATGATTTTGAAGTAACAAAATGTTCTATATCATTCTTCACAAAATTTGTCAGATTTTGACCTGAAAGATGTTTTGCTGGTTCGTCCGGGCCTTCTCGCGTTTTTATCACAGCCACCATTGCCCTTTTGTGTTCGAGTGAAATTCTAGAATCAAAGAATGCCATGGCCACAAGTTCATCTGAGAGATACTACAAGTGCCCTTCAAACTTTTCACAAGCGACTTTTGATAATTTGACATTGGCGGAGTTGTAACTCACCAATTTTTTAATTAAATGTAAGTCATTGTATGCAGCAGCAACCAGCAAAGGAGCTTCAAACCAAAATCGGATGTGAATTTTGCTCACAAAAAGGCTCAATTATTAAGAAACTGAAAAAATGTATTTTTCAACATGTTTTAAGTATTTTTTTAAATGGAGCAAAGAAAATTGTTTTCTTATGTAATTCAAATTTTTTAATTCCAATGCGTTAAAAATGAACTTTCTAACAGTGAAACAATAATTCAATAGAATTTAAAATGAAATAAAACCGTTCTATTAGTGAGCAGATTCAGAATTGTCTTGAGAAATTAATTATTGTTAAATTTTTAATATTCGAAATACAACTCAATTTTAAGAATCAATTTATGTTTGGAGTTAATCACTGTAAAAATTTTGTTATTAAAAGTTTTTCATTTTTTATTGTTCAAGTAGTTTAAATTGCATTCTGAAATTCTGTACGTTGAAAATGTTGAATCAGATTTCTGAAGAAAACATGGCTTTTCGTAATTAAAATAATAATACTGATGATGTCATTTTACATAAAAATAACATTATTTCTAATCGAAGAATTTTGAAACTGTCAAAAAACATTTATTTGAACAATGTTTTTTGTAATTGAGTTTTATCTTGCTATCGCTTCTTACCTGAAATAATTAAAACAATTTTTTAGAATGTCTTGTCAAAAAAAAAAGAAAAGACAATGATTCATTACAATCTATCTATTTCTTATAGATTGTTAAGAATCGACTGTAAGAAAAAATTCCATTACAAACTATACCTAAACCATTGATTAAGTAATTATTTTTCGTGAATTTCAAACTTCTTTCGTAATAAATCATGCTTTTTTCTTGCATAGGAAATAACTGATAATATCTTCTCAATTATTAAAATTATAGAAAATCTTATTTTTCCAGAGACCTGATTTTAGCACAAAAACTGCACTAAAATGAAGATTTAGAATGGTTAAGCGGCCATCCAGGAGACCGAATTTTAAATTACAAAAGTCACTGTTCAGACATACAATTTTAAAAGGCCTATGTATAAACGTGGAATAAGCATAAATCAAGCACAAAGCGCAATATCTGACAGACGCGCGTGCATTTTTCCTAATTTTTTTATTTGTAGTATGAAGAACTGTGGTTTACACACGTAATACTCTATAATAATTCGCGATTGAGTTTCTAAAGCCTACTGGGCATTCCGCGAGTTCTTCGGTGGTCAAAGCTTTAACCGCGCCGCTATTCATGTTTATTTTTACTCGTTCTGACGCCAAAAAGACACCAGGACTAAGTTTATATATTCCACGAAAAATCGTTTGTCTGTTTGGTGCTTTTTCTAGTATTGCACAGACGTCACCACTGGACGTTGATAATACAATTTGTTCTTCGGTTGGTACAGGCCAAATGACATTATTTCTGGATCTCAATTGAATTTGCTTGTCTGCGTCAAAAATGTATCTTCGAAGTTCGAATAGTCGGCTTGTATTATTGTGGGGAATAAGTCGAACGAATTTTAGATCTTCAAGTTTAAATCCAAGAACGCGAGAAAAAGTTTGCGTGTTAGGAGGAGACCTGGACCTGGCACGAAGCGGTGACTCGGCAGGTGGAGGAGACCCCACAGATGAATTAGGTCTAGCAGGAGAAAGAGGCCTGATAGGAAAATGTCTGTCAGCAAATGAAGAAGAAGGTCCGCGACGAGGAACGCC
Organism: Andricus grossulariae; assembly: GCA_011634705.1. NCBI lineage: Eukaryota > Metazoa > Arthropoda > Insecta > Hymenoptera > Cynipidae > Andricus > Andricus grossulariae. Next base: position 108,577,308 of record JAABKJ010007545.1, on the reverse strand, counting down.
AGGAATAGGGTCGCCATTAGGCAAACATTCGAACTGTAAACTAAATTCTGCAACAAGAAATAGAAGAGTGCATTTTTTTTATTACACAATATTATGTTACTATATCTTGAGTTGTACATGTGATTGCAATAATGGTCAATGTAGTTTCAGCATAGTTGTCAAGACTGAAAAAATGGCGGCTTCTGTTAAAAATAATTTTTTGTCTCAGTAAGGGAGAGCTGAAACAAAAAGGAACCTCTCTGGTTGAAAAAGGACTCAAAATGATAAATTGTTCCAAGGACAGTTCCAAGGTTATGTTGAAAATCTGAAGTTATCAACAACGAATGTACCGGAAGGAGCGGGCCTACTTAAAATCATATAAAACATACTTGAAATATTACGTTAACAATCAATCATTTTAAGAAGATAGGTATTTCTACCATCCAATTTGATCTATTTTCAACACAGTGAAAAACATTTGCTGGCATTTATCTTCATGATTATTCAAAGTATTTATTGATTTTAAATAGGTCTGCGCTTTTTCAACACATGCTCAGTTGACAACGTCGGTACTCATCCCTGGCTATCTATCGAATGTCAAGTAGCCAAAAATGTTCCCTCAAAAAGAGATTTATTGGAGTCTCAGTTCTAAAGGATGACAACTTCTACTTGAGTCGCAACTTTACCGAACCCTAGTTTTTTTGTGAACTGTACCGAACGTTTTCATCCAATTTTGCTAAGAAGTCTATTATTATATTTTTGGTGGACAATTTATTCTTTTTTATGAAAATTTTCATTGTTGGCTTGAAAATTCGCTTTTTTGACATCAAAATTTAACATTTTTGTTGAAAGTTGTTTCAGTTTTGACTGAAGAATCTTTCTTGCTTGAAAATTCTACTATTTGGTTGAAAATTCTTCTTTTTGCTTGTTAAACTCCTCTATCAAAAACACCGTTGTACCAGTTAAGGACTAGCATGATTTTTTTCAAATGAAAATAATAGTGATTGAAAAATTTATAACTGAGAATTCCAAACTCTTATATCTTGAAGCAATTTCTTGAATTTTCTCTTAATATTGAAAAAAATATATAAATGAAAATATTTTACTAGTTATTAAAAATGGAATTCTTAAGTTTAAATACAAATGTTGTATTTGTCAAGTATTTCCATTCAAACGATTATTTTCAAAACATTTTGTCATGTGCTGCATGCGCCAATTTTCGGGTTAAAATATAACATCATTAAATTTTTTTATAAGATCGCGACACCGGTCATACAAACTATTCTGGAATTATCCATGTAGTGTTTGTGGCAGTTTATACGCCTGCGCAGTGCGCTGTCTCGTGCATGCATGCAAGAGAGAGACTCGCATTCGAGCCGCCGGAGAGAGCGGTTGTATCTCGTACGTCTGTGCGTTGCCGAGTTGGTAGACTACCCGAGTAGTCCTTAGAAAGGTTGACTTAAAATTTGACTTACTAATAATTCATTATTATCTATTGGTTGCATCTTAAAAACTTGATTGTTGGAGTCTAGATGGTATTGGTCCAACAATGCCGGGTCATTGAATTGACGAATACAAATCATTAACTTGATATCAGGCAGACCAAGTCAGAACTATAAAGTAAATCTCATAGCAGACAAGTTCTGATCATTTGATTGATATTGGAAAAACAATGCCAGGTCTCAAATTAATGAACACAAATCATTAATTTGATATTAGGCTGACAAAGTCTCACCTATAAAGTGAATGTCATACAAAAGTTCTGATCATTAAATCAATTGACCTTCACATAACCAGAATACAAGCAAAATGTCACAATTTATAAATATCTATTCCAATTGGCAGTTGCATATTTTTTAATATGAATTGTTCCCTGTGAAATTGAAACAGCACTTAAAACAGGATGAAAGTACCTGGGAAAAGATGTTTCTAATTAGATTAAATATTCATTTTTTTCCTTAGAAAGTATCCGTTTTTTTTCGGTTATGATAACCAAGTCATAAAAATATTTGAATATGGGCTTCCATATTTTCACAGAATATTTTTTACAGGAATGAAGGATTCAAACTAATTTTCAAGTGTACTGCAATTTTCAGAAAAATCTGCGGTATTTAAAAAAGATATTATTCGAAATTTATGCAACTACTCTATTCCAAAGTATGAACAAAGTTCATTGTTTTTTACAGAAAGTGGGGAAATGGTGGAGGATTGAAATCTTTTAAATAACATTAGTGTAGGTATTAAGTTTCTAAGATTTAAAGCCGAAATGTATAGCATCTCAATCAAATACCTGAATCTTCACCTGCACAGATGAGTTTTCAACAAGAATGGAGTTTTCAAGCTACAAAATGGAATGTTTCTGAAATCATTAGACTCCTCGACCTGAATTGATCAATGCTGAACAAAGAAGATAGTTTTTATCTAAGGAAGATGAATTTTCGGACAATTACTTGAATTTTCAATTAGTGGAATTTTGAACCCGACAATATGCATTTTTAGCGAAAGACGAGAAGAACATTTTTAATCAAATGGTGAAACTTTCTACCAATATCGCGAAATTTTTAACCCAAAAATGTCAATTCTCAACCAGGAAAATTGATTCTTTATCAAAAAAGATAAAGTTTCAACAAGCAAAAAGTAGAAATTTTCAACAAAATTGGTTAAATCCCTAATTACAACAGGTGAATTTTCAACGACACTACTGCATTTCAAACCAAAATAGATTAATATCCAAACCGTAAAGGCAAATTTGCAACTAATAAGGATTCTTTAGTCAAGAAAAAAAAAATAAACTTTCAATCAAATTTGTTAATTTCCAAGCCAAGGGGACGACTTTTGTGCAGAATAGTTGAATTTTGAACTTGGACATGAATTTCCATGCAAAACTATCAAGGAATTCGGAGTATTTCAGAAATTCAGAGAAATCAAGAATTTAAGAAAATTCAGGGATTTTCGAGAATTCAGAAAATTCAAGGATTTCATGGAATTCAGAGAATTTCTTGGATGTTAGAGCGCTTAACAAATCAAAGAAACTTCAGGAGATCAGAATAGTCCAGGAATTCAGGAATTTCAGAAATTTGAGGATTTTAGGGAATTCAGAAATTCGAGGATTTCAGAAAATTCAGAAATTCGACGATTTTAGGGAATTCAGAGAGATGAAGCATTTAAGAGAATTCAGGGAATTCAGAGAAATCAAGAATTTTGGAGAATTAATAGAATTCAGAGAAATGAAGAATTTCAGAGAATTCAAGGAATGCAGAGAATTTTACTAATTCAGAGAATGCAAGGAATTTAGTATATTCGAGCAATTCTGAGAATTCAAGAAATGCAGAGAAATCAAGACATTTAGAGAATTCAACGAATTACAATCAATAAAGGAATTTAGATAATTCAGGGAGAATGCAGGGAATTAAGAGAATTTAGAAAAATTAGGCAATTTAGAGAATTAAGGAAATTTAGAGAATTTGTGGAATTTAGAGAATTCTAGGAATTCAGAGAGTTGAAGGAATTCAGAGAATTAAAGGAATTAAAATAATTAAAGGAATTTAGAGAATTCAGGAGATTTAGAGAATTCAAGAAATTCACAGAATTCGAGGAATTCAGAGAATTCGAGGAATTTAGAGAATTTGAGAATTCAGAGAATTCAAGATATTAAGAGAATTCGGGGAATTAGAAGAAATATGCTGACAGGAAAAGAAAGGCTGCTGATTCCGCTATATTTGAGGGAGATAAAGTGTATGTGAGAACTATGGACACACCCAATAAGATCAGCTCAAACTTTAATCCAGGTCCGCGTACAGTGTAAGCCTCTCATAGCGCAGACACGATTATAAGAAACGACGAAACCGGACAGTGATATAGGAGAAATATATTTCACCTTTGAAGAGTTGAAGGCGAATGGAAATCATTTGGGAAGGCTGCTGAGGGTGAAGATTCATAAAAAAGGGAAGAATGAGTGATCTGGTTTCACGAAGAAGTGTTGAAAGTGTTGTGTGATAGTGTTGGTCCCAATACAGTATAAAGAAGGAAAGGCGTTTCTTGCGTGATTTAATTATCTTGCCTACATGAGTTTAAAAAGGATTTTTTTGAGTTATCGACATTCGAGTTCTATACAGCTCTATTGTTGAGCTATTGATGTTCCAGTTCTGTACAGCTCTATATGTGAAATTGGCAAATTGCCATTTATCAGAAATTGATTATTGTAATTGAAACGTAAAATAAATATTGTTGAGGAACGGATGTATTGTTTATGGAAGTTTTCTCATGCGTGCATGCAAGAGAAAGACTCGTATTCGAACCGCCGGAGACAGCGATTGTGTCTCGTGTGCGTGTGTGCGTTGCCGAACCAGTGGACGACCCAAGTGGTGTTATAAATGGATATTGCAATCCATATTTATAAAAATATATGTAGCATTGAATCATTCTTCAATACATTCAATCTTTTATTATATAATAGTATATTATACTCGGTTTCTACGCGTCGTTATTGCAAACTCACGCTCGGATAAGGAGACTGTTTCACTCCTTGGTACATACCATCTTTTATGTAACAAAGGGATGATTTACAAGTTTATCACATCTGACATTTGAGGTGAGGTTGACGTGTTCCATAATCGCACAGGAGCGACAGCGAAGGTGCATACGCAGAGAACTAATATTCTACTCCTCACTACGCCGCACATGCGCATTCGCTATACAGCCCTCCTGTCGTATGAACGGCTACTTTCAGAACTAAAAAGGCGCTGATAAAACGCGTAAATCATGTCTGCGTTGAATGAACTAACCAATAAATTGAAAATTTTTTTCATAACCTCTAATCGGTTATCTCTGAAGGATTTTCAGGGACTTATATCGCATGCACTAAAGCCGCTATTAACTATTAATAAACTATAAGTATGATGTATGAACTCTATTAAATATACGTATATGTGGCAGTTAGGAGGGCACCATAATTATATTCATGCGGACTTGTAAGTTGGAAATCTGATCGCATTTATTGAGACGTGCAGAGTTAGAAGTGTTCCATCTGTGCACGTCGAAATTTAGACGTGCGCAGATGAGTCGGTGAGGACACAGATGGTCAGAGTTGGGCATATGTAAAATTGCTCCATACAGATTACTGTGCTAAAATTTGTATTTGCGTAGAGCTTTAAAAAACTTCACCTCCAAATATAGATATATTGAATTATTATATTCACCAATAGAATTGAGGATAACGGCCAAGGATATGATCAGAGTACAGATAAGCCTCATCTTTTCCAATCAGAGAGAAGACTGATTGATGTATCAATGAATAATTTGACAAATAATTTAACTGAAGAATATTTTTGTGCTTAATTAGCTTATATAATCAATTATATAGTAGTCGTCTCTTAGGTTGAGGGCGTCAGACTCATCCTTCTGAGATATTTACATTTGATAACAGTCAGTTTCAACGAATACAATTTGATAAAACATTGCTTCAAAACGTATGTCACCATTTATGTGACCTTCTACATGATTGTACGTTCTAAATCGAAATTACTAGAATCGCATTGATTTCACAGTAATCAGTGTAATCATTATGATACCAGAAATTTCGATTTAGAGCCTAAAATCGTGATAAACCCACACTGATTTGGCTCACGTATCAAAGTTTGTGCCTGAAAATCCAAGCATTCAACTGAGTCCTGGAAAGTGCCATTAAGGCAACTTTGCTTCGAGGTTATTCTAAGGATTCTCAAGTTATGCTATTGACCTCCTCTATTTCTTAAATTTAGCAGCTCAAAATCGCTAATGAAATCATGTTTTTACATTACATACTGAAAAATGCGGTTTTCGAGGTTTTGTCGAAAATCAATCGCGAAAGGTAGTAGTTTGACCTCAGATTCGGGTTCAGCGACACGAAATACATGAGAAAACATGTGTCTGGTGAAAGATTCCGGACCTTTTTTGTGTTCCTGTGTAACTGGAAATACGGTTTTCATCCTGAAATATTCTTGATCAAACGTTTTAGAAATTATTTAGATAAAAAAATGAAAGAATGATTTTCAATCACTATCACAGTAGCCAACAACCTGGTAACTAGTATGATTCAATTATGTTTTTGAAAATGAAAATAAGTCAGAGTAGGCGCCGAGCGCCTATAAAAGAGGGTTTCGCAGCCTATAAAAACGTTAATTAAGTCTTGATAAAATCTTTAAAAAATAACACAGAAGTTTTCAAGAAAGAACTTTCAAACAAATTGTCCTAATTATTTTTTGAAATTATTTTCCTTCAAAAAATGTTAATTGGGTCCTTCAAATCTCTCCTTTTCATACTTTGCCTCTCCTACATCCATACATTCTCCTTCCCTCACTTTTCACCGTCATAATAAATTGTTTATTTTACATAATTTAACGGCGAAATCAGTATAAATATTGCATTCCTACACTCAAATTGGAGTTTTTTTTTAATCAAAGAATGTGACCAAATTGATTGACTGTTCTTCCAAGTATAGATGTTTTATTTTATGCAAAATTAATTTCATTTTGTCATTAAAACCACAAAAAAAATGTTGCTTTTGAACTAAGCACTAGAAATCTTTGAAGTTCAAATGCTTCAGTTCACGGAAAAACAGAAGCTAAAATTTACATTGATTTTAGTTAATAGATTCGCTGCAACAGAAATTAACCTTATCGAATAAACTTTGAACGAAACTGAAATAAATTCGTGTTTTTAAACAGTTTTGGAATAATTTTTCATTGAAAAAGTTTCGCCTGCTATATAGTTGACAGCAGTCTGAAATAAATCCATCTGGTCTGGAAATCAGGCCACCAGATTTTAACAAACATTTCCCTCATTGAATGTTTATTTTAGAAACAATTGCACTTTTTGCAAACGAATGAAAATATATTTTCCGTGACTAAGAATGAAGCACTTGACACTAGTCGAAAAATCACCATATTCACTAGGATCTTTACGGTAGTTCATAAGTTGTGAGGTAGGAATTTGTGGCCTGACATTTTATACATGAAAACATTTTTTAAATTGAAATTTGAAGCATACTCTCACATTAGATTGAGTTTTAATTATTGATATTTAAACCTAATGTTATGCTAAAATGAATTAAATATGCAACTTATTTATCACATGAGAAGTCTTGTTATTACTTCAACCTCGAAATTAATTCGATTCCCATTTTTCGTTTTGTTCGAAAACAAACAATGGTTGTTGTTATGCCAAGTTCTTTATTTTCATTCACGAAATAGTACATTGTTCATCAAAGGCATAAAGAAAGTATTATGAAGAGGTGAACTTGCCGCCTCAGCAAAGCAAAGGCGGCAGTCACACGAGGAAAAATAGCCGTACAACCTTGATACACACGATACTTTTGGTCCCAGCCTCCTTGAAAACAAGCATGTGGAGCAGATAGAGGATGTTCGGTCGTTTTTGAATGAAAAAATTCTAAAGTGAACCCTCTTTTGGGAAGGGAAAGAATTTATACAAAATACCGAACGCACAAACAGAAGTTTCTCTCTAAAAGAAGTTTCTGTCTCTCTCTTACAAGTATACTTTCTATACCTTCTCTCTGTAATCGCGTCTCCATTTTTTGCGGCGATTTGCAATTGTTCTGAAGACTCCTCTTCGGTATCCCCACTACTAGACGCTAAGCGAAACATTTCGCTGTTCTCTCTCTTTCTGCAAACTTTTACTATGAGATATCCTCACTACTCTACAACTATGCAAGCTCCTTTGCACTCATGTGCGTCCTAAATGTATCATTGTACTCTATATAACGCCAAGCGCACGTAAAGGTTCACATCTGCCATATGGCGCCACTGCTACATACATTTTTTTCTGCAGTCATTCATTTTTATTTGAAAAATAATATCTCTACATAATGGATTGCGATTCAACAACAAATCATCATTGTCTTTAAGAAAGTCTTAGAGACAATTTTACGGTTTAAACTTGTTTTTCTCATAAGTTTCTTCTTCTCGACGAAATCACTTATTCTTGTCTCAGAAATTATATTTCGCCGAGACAAAGAGCCTTATAGATTATGAAACAAGGACAAAAGCAGTGATATCATTTCTAAGAAAATATAAATACAGTGATAATTATTACTATAATTATGTTGTCGAATGACCATTTTTTGGGAACAATATTATTCTTGAGGGAGTCATCGTGGCTCAGATGGTATAGTGATTGTCCAATGTTTCAATACTGCAGCCTTGGCAGCCACGCTGGCTAAATATATTAGAGCGATAGACGTTAGAAGGGACGATTTTAATTTCGTAGTACATTCATGCTTAGAAGGTATCGCTACGGAATGGTGGAATCTCATAGCTACTCCAGGTGAAAATGAATTTACATTCAGAAAAAAATTAATTGCAATATTCTTTAATGATAATCGTCTCTAGATTGTCGAGACACTTCTCAGAAGAAATTCGAACTGCATATTTAATTCGAGATATTAAAAGTTTTTATAAATTTATTTAATTATTAGAAACTTTTGATCAAGCAGACTCAATAAATTATATGGGAGGTTATGATCCTCGTAAAAATAGCGTTTACCAGAAAAATGATTTTGGCAGATTTAATCGCGATAATCGAAATATGAGAAACAATAGGTGAGGTGGAAATAACTTCCAGAATTCCTATCAAAATCAAGAAGGGTTGCTACATCGTGAGAATGAATGTTTTAGACATTCTAGCTTCGAATCAAACTATCCACCTCTATATTGAAATAATGATCAATATATGCGACAGGATAAAAATCGATTTGGAAATAATTATTCTTCACGACGGGCATATAATAATTATCCACGTCAGAATTATCAAAATCAAGGATATTTTAATCCAAATAACAGCGCTAATCAGAGAAATAATTCTTTTCATAATCCAAATCGTTCAAATTTCGATTTCGAAAATTCGCAAAATCGTGGTTCATATCCAGATTATAATGATCAAATTAAAGGTTCATATAATCAATCGAAACAGATCTCAGCAAAATTATGTAAATGGACGGGTAGAGGATGATGTCTACAAACGAAATCCTAATTATGCAAATCGCGTAAGCTTGCCTAGAGATACGAATGATCAATCACAAATTAAAAAAGGGGTTTAAAATCAGCATAATACTCTGCCACAAAATAATATAACTAAACAAACTAGAGTTATAGGAGTCGTTGAAAATATAGATAAACGCGATGAATATTATTTTAATCACGGAAACGCAAATGCCTCGGTTCATTAGAGAGTAAAACGAAAGAGGCAAATCCGGGGCCAAAATATTTTAAGAAGCCTCTACCTTTAGATATGAGGGGTGAACTTTTAGAAAACAATAATAATACGGTGGATAAAGAATTAGATAAATGTCCAATAATGAGTTTAAATCGCGAGGACATAAAAACAAATGCATTAATAGATAAAGGTAGTGAAGTAACTTGTATTTCTGAGACCTTTTATAAAGGTCTCAGGAATGTATCATTGGAGTGAACTTATTAAAAAGATTAAAAAGTAAAATTGATTTCGAAGACAATATTATTGAATTAAAATATAAAAATAGATCGATTAAAAGAAAACTGTTAGAAAAAGATATACGAAGAATTCGCATAATAATGGATACGGAAAATGTCCAAAAAGAAAGATACATAGAATGTTTAGGGAAATATTTAAAACCCGAAGAAGATCTTCCAAACGTTATGAAGGAAATTAATACAATTGAAACTTGTGATAATGCCCAGGACGAATATGCACTAACTGATAAACAAATTATAGAAAAGATAGCGCATTGTACTTTATTAAATGCATTAGAAAAAGAGCGATTCTACAAACTGATATCTCGATATAAAAATATATTTTCTAGAAAACCGATTAGGATAGCAATAAGTAACAAGCGTAGGTTCGAAACTGAACTGTATGAGGAAAAGTACTGTAAATTTCATTCTCGCTTTTTCGCTTTTGGATTAACTCTAGTAAGAAGTTTGCGCACACAATATGGGGATATGGAAATTGGTTTAAATTCCCTTCATGACCCCCAGATTTTTAATAAATTTAAGAAGGTTGGGAATTAGGTACGACCTAATCGTTACTAAGGATTGAAAAGCAGCGATAGAAAAATAAGTAAAAAAATAAATAAAATAAACAATTAGATGAAAAAATATCTATCAATATAATGAGTTAGCAGTTAGTTTATAAACGAATGAATTCAATTTCATTAAACGCATTCGTTTAGGGGAGCGTTGATATGTTATCAATTTCTTAAAATTGAAGAATCATATATTGATTTTTTTTCTTTCTTTCTTTCAGTTTAGGGGGGCATTATTCGATATGTATATATATGTCTCTAAGATCGATATGCTATTTTCCCATAACAATTCTGAAAATTTTCTCAACAAAAGACAAAAACTAAATAAAAATAAAAAACTTCAATTGCTAAGCTATTTACGTTATTAGTAGTGTAAGCTGACTCACAAATTCGTGAAATGAGATTTTTTTTGTTTGAAACGCATAGATCTTTTAAAAGATAAAAGCTCTATCCGTTTAGGGGGGGCGTTGAGACGGTCTAGCCTTTTCTCAAAATCTTATAATATGAAAATAAGTATAACATATAAAAACAACTATCGAATTTAATATTTAGAATATTAAAGGACGGGCGACAAATAAAATAGGTACGCCCGTGACTCAAAGAAGAATTTGTAATCTAGAAAATCAAATGGAGTGTAACGATGACTGCAAATTATACAATCGATGAATTATGTGTGCAAACGCAGAAATAAGTGGGCATGGCGTAGGTCCGATGTAGGCAGCCACCAGGTAATATATTCATAAATCAAGCACTTCTTCCAATCACTTCTTCCAAAAGGCTCGGGGTGGAGAGACGTGCTTGACCTCTGCTCCAATAAGAAGGAAAACTGTCAACGAAGACAGCGTTCTTCATTTTAAGTACATACTAAGATTCAGAAAGGAAAGTGCACTGTCTGAGATTCTCCTTCAAACATTAATAATTTATTTTAATAAATTATTTTTGAATTAAAATAATAAACGTGAGTTTGTGGGGTAAAAAAAATACTTAACTTTGTGTGTGATGCCTGTAACGACTCTGCACCTTATTTAATTATAAGGACCTTGTTGTACATGCTTACATATTGAATTATAAATTAAATGTTAACTGGGAATTTCTTTTATTTTAAGTAAAAATAAAAATTATGTAGCTTCTCGTAACGCCCCTGCACCTGATTTAAACATTAGGAGCTCGTTGTGCGAGTAGGCGTAAAGATAACTAATAAAATAGCACTACTCGTAACGACCCTGCACCTTGTGTAACAATAAGGACCTCGCTGTGCGAGTGGAGCTTGGGGTTTTAAAGAAAAAACTAATGAAGGAGAATCAAAGAATTAGGCTAATAAATTTGAATAAAATCAAAATTGTGCATATCTGTAACGACCCTGCACCTTGTTTAATTACAACGACCTCGTTGTGCGATTATGCACAATAAAAAATAAAAGATATGATTATGTGCATTGATATCAAATAGATCTTTTGAGAAAGATTCATGAAATATAATTCAATTGATCATTAAAATACGCAATCATCTCTCCCTTGAGTGAATCCACAATCCGTCACTTTTATCGTCAAATATCGATTTAAATTTTAGTGGGAATTTTTATTGTGAAAATTAATCTCACTCAATTATTGTTTATTTAATTATCAAGTTTAGTTATAAAATGGTAAGGTCTAGTTTTTATATCCTATCAGTATTGAAATCAACTCATATAGTTGGTTGAAATTTACTGGACAGGAAAAAGTAAATGCAAATTGAACGAATGTCTCGATGAAAATAAATATTATTGAGATACGTTTAAAATGCAAGATTACCATTACTAAAAATTTGTGTAATTTTTAGTGAATTAAGATCTTTAACTAAAATCATCCACTGCAGTTATAATTAAACTGAAAATATTAGTGAACATAAGAACGATCCCCGGTTAGGAAATTTGATAATGTTACACTAGGAATGTTAAGAAAAATTTTGTATTGTCTTGAAACGTTGCCAAGTCATTAAATAGCTTCTGAATTTCATTTCATAATCTTCAAAACTCTAGATTTTGTTTCAAATTTTTTGAAATCTTTTTCAGATTTGAATTATTTTCGAATCTTTACGAAACTTTTAAAACTTCTAAATATTATTTGAAAGAATTGAAAGTTTTCTTTAGATTTTTGAAATCCTGCAAACCTAATAAAATGTCTTAAAATCTTTCAAATTCTTTTCAAATTTTTCAAACAATTTTTTTTAAATCATACAAAATTATATAAATTGCCTAAAAAATGTCAGATTTTTTTTACATATTCTGAAACATTCAAAACTTGAAATTAATAATTTAAAATAAAATCATTCTACAATTTTCCAGAAGTCTGGAAAAAAATTGTGTTCTCTTTTGAAATGTTTTAAAATTCTTTTTAATTATCTGTAATCCACCGTTTACAGGCAGGGACTTTTAGGGCAAAAACGATTTTTTAAACTGGAACATCTTATCTGCGGGAAAAAAATGATGTTCAAAAAGTTTTCTAATAACACCAGAGAAAATTCGGTCATATAGAAGATGCTCAGGGAAGTAAACTTAGGGCGAAAGAAAATTAAAAAGCATATAAAAACATTTCAAAAGAGAATACAATTTTTTTTAAAGGACTAGGTACGAAATGTACATAAAATGGATCCCTGTCGATCTGTATAAAACATTGTAAAAATATAGTTCTCATCGTCTTGACTGAAAAAGCCAATGGACATGAAGTCCGAAAATGGACAGTTTTCGTGTTACAGAGCTTCAAATTTCGATCCACTCTAAAAAAACCTAGGCCAATATCTTAAAAACAGAAGATCAGAGAAAGAAATGCTCCCAACAAAAGTTAGAAAAAAATGCTAATGAAGTCATAGTCTTAGGACAAAGGTAATTTTTCCAAGTCGTTCCGGTTGAACTCCTCACTTGTTGTTGATAGCCAGCCAATAAAGAGAAGATATGGGCTGGAAATCAATACTTAGAAAAGGAAGGAAAGATTTTATAAATATCCAGCCAATAAAATCACGACGATGTGAGCAGGCTATTGCAAATATTCATCCAATGAAGGCAAGATATGATCAGGGTATAGTAAACAGTCACCCAATGAAGGCAAGGTATGCGAAGTTTGTTACCAATGCATATTGAAATAATTATTTTGGGTTCGTTCGCTCAGGTTGATTCATTCATGTTAGTTCGTTTAGGATGGATGGCTTGGTTTGCTTCGTTTAGGTTTGATAGTGTGGGTTGGTAAGTTTTGGTTGGTTTGTTTGGTTGGTTGGGGTTATTTTGGATTGCTTTGGATTTGTTGGTCATAATTAGTTTGTGTTGGTTGGTTTGGGTTGGTTTGCTGGGGTTGGTTGGTTGTTTTTTGTGTGGGTTGGATGGGTTTGATAGTTTGGGCTGGTTCCTTTGGCCTGGTTCGTTTGTGTTGACTAATTTGGGCATTCTGGCTTGCGTCAGTTCTTATGTGTTAGTTTTTTCGGGTTATTTCGTTTGGGTTGATTGTTTGAGTTAGTTTGCTTGGGTTCGTTTGTTCTGGCTGGTGCGTTTGGTTCAATTTGCTTGTGTTCGTTCGTAAGGGTTGGTTGATTTAGTTCGTTTGGGTTTGTTTGGGTCAATTCGTCCAAGGTAGTTCGTTCGGGTTGGTTCCTTCTTATGAGTTCATTGGCCACAAACTCCTCATATCTTGCCTATTATTTCCTGCTCATATCTTGTCTTCATTGGCTGAATGTCAACAACAAATAAGAAGTTCACCTTGAATGACCTTGAAAAATGGCCTGTGCTGTACAGTCATGACTTCCCTGGAATTTCCACCTTTGAGCGGAATAACTTTTGCAGAAAACATTTTTTTCTCGGAACCTCTGTTTTTAATATACTGGCCTAGGTTTGTTAAAATTATTCGAAGTCGAACTCTCTGTAATTGGAAAACTGTCCATTTTCGGACTTCATGCCCACTGACTTTTCAAATCGAGATGATGAGATCTACAATTGTACAAAGTTTGATCAAAATCGACAGGGGTCCATTTCATGTACATTTTGTGTCTGGTCCTTTCTGGAAAACATTTTGAATGATTTTTTCTCTACACAGAAGCCGCTTGGGCTGGACCCGTCAACAACTTCCTCGAAAGCGCCAGTCACACCTTTCGAGCTGTCTTCCACTCCCTCATCTGATAAGGAGTAAAATCACAACCTGAAAAATCAACCAGTGACAAGGTGCAAAATTCCGGAGAAGAGTTTTTCCCATGGCGGGAAAAAATTCGGAGGAAGCAGCCATCATCTTCCAGTGAGGTCACAAGCGCGCCAGTCAACAACACAGTTCCCACTCCCTCTCACTCGAGAGGGAGAGTCAGCTGAGCGTAACACGGAGCAACTTCAACTTCCGAACATCCTCGCAAGTGTATTCATCGTAAGCCTTTGTAAGTTCGTAAGTTTTTTCTTAAATCTTTACCCCTTACAGAGATGTTGCTTATTGGTACCGTGTGAAAAAATTTCTGTTTCGCCTAATAGCAACAGGTAATCGAAGTACAGTTAAATTTTAAACGATAGTTTTGTGAGAATTTACCAATAATTAATAACAAAACTGTTTCGTACGAATCTTTCACTCTCGCCTTACAAAATCACGAATTCATTAACGTCACATAAACTAAACGTCACAATTCCTTGGAGAACCTTCATAAATTGACAATCACTTTGCAAACCCTTTTCACTCTTTTCTCAATAGGAAAGTTTTAACCACGGTACCAACAACTTGCAACACAAAATTTCCTCTAAATTTGACCAATTACCCTGAGAGTTAGATAATCTATTATATCTAGCTTATGCTATAATATATATTCCATAATGTGTTCTACATGTCATAATTATAATGTGCTCTATATGTCATAATAATTCTATATGTCATAATGTGTTCTTTTCGTCATAATTCGTTCTGTGTCATAATCTGCCTCTACATATGTCATAATCTGTCTATATGTCGCAGTGTGTTCTGTGTCGTAACTCTCACTATATGCCATAACCTATACAGCATGTCATGATTTTTTTACTTATGTCGATAAATACGCATACAGAGTTACGAACACCATGTTCTTTCGTTCCGTCTTGGGACACTCGAGTTACATCTTCGCGGGATTCCACGCATGCAGGCAACATTAAAATGATATTCTCTCTTCTGTCGATTCTCGCGTATAAATGATAGAGGAACTACGATCTCAAAATACCCCACGCGTTGCGTTGATTCCTATCGCGTGCCAAAGATTCCAAAATTCATCCAAACTGACCCAAGTCTCTGGTTCATGCAAATTGAATCATATAATTCAATTCCGTGGGTATTTCTATTGACGAAAAAAAGGTCGACCACGCGATCGCTCAACTTGACCCCAAGTTCATAGTCACTATCCGGGACATCATGCAGTTGCTCCCAAGACCGAACGACATGTATAGTCGCATAAAAAAGAGAATCATCGGCTTCTAAATGGGAAAGTATGAAGCTCCGGGAAACCTTCCCTAATCCCCTAGCGTCTCTGGGCTCTTAACGATCATGCTTGTGGCGGCGAAGTCATCCGGTCAATATTGATGGACCCGAAGTGGGTTGGCAGAAAAAAATCGACCGTCACATCGCTGAAGTGTCTGCCCTGAAAGTAAAACTCGAAAAGGGAAACGGAACGTCGCCCTGTTACCGACCTCGATCTAGATCGCGCACGAAAGACTTTAGAAATCGGGACCCATCGAGCCCATGCTGGTACCATAAAAAATACGGGAGAGACGCCTTTAAATGCATCAAACCGTGCTCATGGGTCAACAACCATTCAAAAAAAAGAACTAGAAAATTCTGCCCATATAGATACAGTGGGCTTCAGTAACAAAACAAAGCGTCTCCATATCTGGGATCGAGAAACATTCATGATTTTTCTGGTTGACACAGAATCGGACATATCTATCCTCGCTGCCAAAACAGATCCTAAATCGACATGGCCTAGGTGCTCTACGCAACAAATAACTGTGGCCTACCCCATTATAGGGGCCGACCTACTGGCACAATACGGCCTGCTTGTCGATGTACGCAATCGCAGACTTTGTGTGATGGGCTTTGGTAAAGGAGCTCCTCTCCGTAGCATCAGCACCATAGATCGCTCCTCGGCTTACTCTCAAATTCTAGGAGAATTCCCAGAGATCACTGGATTGGCTCAGGCACCGTCGAGGCTTCCGGACGGCGTTTCTCACATGAAGTCAAACACGGGATCTGCAGACACTCAAGCAGTCCTTGGGCCTCGCCCATCCATATGACCCGAAAAAACAACGGGCAATGGTGAATTTGTATCGACTACCGGCGTCTCCATGCCGTGATGGTTACATTGGTAAATATTGTAAAATGTCAGCATATATGGCGGCCATTTCAATACGTGTACCACATTAGCACCAGACTCGGGTAGTATTGTAACTATTTTCATGCGACAAAAATTTGCTCATTTTCGGTTACATTACTTTGGTCTCCTTATGTCTATTCTTCATGCTTGACATATCCAGAAACACGACATGAGATATAAGACAGATTTCTGGAAACCGACAGAAGATCGCGACACTTTTGTTACCAGTAATATTAACCAGAATAATTTTAACCAGAAAAATCAACCAGAGGTGATTAACTAGATTTTTCGAGTCATATTAACCATAATTATCGATAAAAATAACTAGAAATTTTTTATCCAGGCGTTTCTAGTAACTTTAACTATAAAGTCGGGGTCAAAAGTCGAGGCCCCTTACTTATTTCGATTGCTATTCGCTCAGAAAAACTCTGAATTGTTTACTAAAAAGCACCTGAAAGCTTAAAATATTCTGAATGCGACAATATGATCACTTTCATCCTAAAAAAATTTTGTCAATAGTTAGAGGATAAAACATTTCAACAAAACAGGATTTTTGGCCACCTTTTTCAAGCATCGACTTACTTCCACCTGGACCCAGAAAGCGTTCGACGTTAGGAAAAATCTGAAATAATTCGTAAATATTCTTTTAACATTTATTAATGTAATACATTTATCAAAATTCTGAAATATTCAATAATTTACTTCTTAAGGGGATTTATTCACAAATATTTCACCTTGAGAGCGAATGAAGATAGAAAGACGTTTAATGACACCAAATGTGCAGTTTCGTGATGCGAATGCAGTGCAATAATTAAGTTTATGATAAACTAATTGTTACACAAGAATTGTCATTTTGAATATTTTTTACTTCAATCAGTGTTGACGTGTGGGCCGGCACAGCGGGACAAGTGATAGAAAAAATACCCGTTTAACGAAAATACTAACTCCAAAAGGAAGCCGATTACGCTAATATCGTCATCGAAGGGGGACTTTTTTCTACCACTTGTCCTGTTACGCCGACCCACATGCCAAGACTAATTAAAGTCAGAAATATTCAAAATGATGTTTCTTGCTTAACAGTGATTTTATCATGAATTTGATTATTGCACTGCACTCACAACACGAAATTGCACGTCGACCGCTTTTTGGGACCAGGTGAATTCGACGGCTGAAAAAAGGTGGCCAAAAAACCCGGGTTTTTGGATGTTTTGCCATCCAACTATTGACAACATTTTTTTAGCATGAAAGTGATCATTCGCAGAATTAGGAAGATTTTAAGCTTTAAGGTGCTTTTTATTCAAGAATTCAGAGATTTTTTTTAGCATGTTGCAATCAAAAGAAGTCAGGGGTCTCGACTTCAAAACTTTTTTTGAGTGTTCTAAATACAAGAAAGCATTTCTTTTACTAAAATTATCCAACAGGAAGTTGAAATTAATTGTAAAATTGGATGTGAGGTACTAAATTGAAATTTTTGTAATTGCTACCAACAATATCTCAATGTGACATTCTGTCGTAGAAAAAAATATATATATTCGCTAATTGTTGTTATTGATTGTTTTATTATGAAAACTTTCCAGGTAATTATAGCTTTGATCAATACATATAACTGTTATGAATAATGAACAAATAATAATTTTTATAATTTTTCATGATAATTCCTCGAAATGCTTAACTGAAAAATCCTGTTGTCGAAGGAATTTTCTTCTTAACTAAATTTTATTACAATCATAATTATAATTAGGTTCAAGCAAGATATTACAAATTACAAAAATATTGACGAATTTTATGAACAATTCTATAAATAAATGGGCTGAACTTTTTTTTAACTTTCCACATGACAAATGTTTATGTAGAGATGATGATAATTCTAAATTTTTGTCTATGAAATTGGTGACAACAACCTCATATATTAATTTTTAATGAATATTGTTGGTTCAATATCACAATCAAGCTAACTTTAACAACAATTAAAGAAACATATGTTTTTTCTATGAGCAAATGCCAGATTCAGACGTTTGCTTATACAAAATTTTATTAACAATTATGCAGATTGTTATCTAATGCCTAATGTCCAATTTAGCAATCTTTATTAACTTATTTCCGGCTATTGTCAGTGAAGTAACGGTTCTTTGTATTTAGCAATGATCAATTCGAGTTTTTTGTGAATAAAAAGGTTTATAAAAATGACATTATTGAATTCTTGGTCATTTATGTGGGTCAGTTGTTACTAGCATGGTAATTTCACCAATGCTTGCAGAAAAAAAATTTCTGAACGCAATTGGCCGATTGAGACATGAGTTTACGGAAATTGTTGTTAAAAAATGTATTAATTTTGCTTGATGAAGCTTGAGGTTCCAAAATTTCTTTAAACATAATATAAAATATATGCAAATATTTTATCATAATTACCTTAAATATTAATAGGATGCAGTTGTAATAAATTGATTGAAAAAAATTAAAACTCGCCAACCACAGATATCCTAAAAATGGAGTGCCGAACATTTCTAAGAAGTAAACATCAAATTCGGTTAAGAAATACGACCTGTAGCCGATCACGAACAGTTTTCTTTCTGTCAACGCATAAATGAAAATGGCGACATTTCGTGTGGGAATTGTTGTTACATAATACACTATTATACACAAACATACCTTCCCTGCATAGTTCATAGTAGCACGCGTATTCCTGTCTCTCGTAGGTTTTTTCTGTGCCTTTTTTCTTATAACAAACTGGGTCGTTAGTAGAAATCATTTCCTGTGGAAAAAGTTGTCATTTATTGCCGAATTTGATACCTGAAATCTGACTTCGGATTACGGTGAAGCGAACATTCAGAGAAAAAGTTGGCTTGAAACAAAAACATGGTCCTCTTGCCTGTTTTTCTTCTGAAGTACCTGAATGTATTTTTCACACGAACATAATTATTAAGCTGCAAGATTAGGTGAAGTTAGCCGCATACGGATCATTCTTGGCTGCAAAAGGATTCCTGTTGAGACTACTACTAAATAAAAGTCAGGAATCACCAGAAAAAAGTCAGGACTTCTGATCACGTCTAACCACTTTTGTTACGTTTCTATACACAAAACGTAAAGGTATTTAGGGGCTTGATAGTTGGTGGGGGATGTCAGGAACCAAATGCATCCTCGATCCGTCACGTCCGAGCATTTTCGGAGTAAATATCACGCGAAAAGTAAATCCTTTTTTTGACTTTCGTCACACTCTTAAAATAGACCGCACGCTCGAGCAGCACTGCGCGGTGAAGTTTTGTCTTAAACTTGGTAAGTCTGCAACCGAGACTTCCACCATGATTGAGCAAGCGTACGGAGATGATGCAATGATTAGATCAGCTGTTTTTGACAGGCGCTACTCGAGGGTGTGGTCCATTATGAGAGCATGA
Source organism: Andricus grossulariae (assembly GCA_011634705.1). Taxonomy (NCBI): domain Eukaryota; kingdom Metazoa; phylum Arthropoda; class Insecta; order Hymenoptera; family Cynipidae; genus Andricus; species Andricus grossulariae. Next base: position 108,557,550 of record JAABKJ010007545.1, on the reverse strand, counting down.
CGGAAGCTAAAAAGAGGGTTTACTTTTCGCTAAATATTTACCCCGAAAATGCTCAGAGGCGACTTTTCGAGCATGCACTTGGTTTCTGATACCCCCACCACCTATACTGCCCGTAGAAAACTCCCTCTATTACTCCGTCTGGGTTGTAGAAAGTCAGTCCTACTACTTCACGTCTGATACCCCCACCACTCATACTGCCCGTAGAAAACTCCCTCTATTACTCCGTCTGGGTTGTAGAAAGTCAGTCCTACTACTTCACAGTACTTTCACTATGTGAACCTTGAAGGAGAAATTGCAGAATTTCAACGAATGCGATTCCACCCTACCGAAAATCTAGACGATTTCTAGATAAGATTGGCTAGGAGCACATCATCTAGAATTGACCCCTTTCTACATGATACTAGACGAATGCTAGACTCAAAAGGTTCGCAGGTAAAACTTGCTACACGAAACTAGATGAACTCTAGACGAACCCTAGACAAGGCGTCTGTCATAAAATTTGCCTAGACTTTCGCTAGAGGAGCTGAGTCTAGAAATTATCCAAAAATATTCTAGATTTCCGGTAGGACAAGGGGGAATAGAATGAACTAAATTGCGCTGAACAAACCTCTCCTTGCCTCTTTCCCCCTAATTATAATTTTCTTTTCATAATTGAAGCATCACTTGTTTTATTTCAAGTATAATTTATATTAAAGAAAAATCATAATTTAAATATATTTGTAGAAATTTATCTTCTTATACCACAATCTTATCAAATTGAAATACAAGTTTCGTTTAAGTCAACACATTTCAAGTTCGGCAATGATGTTTGAACCTCTTAAAATATATACTGCAAAACTCGTATCACCAAAAAAGAGATAACACCCTAATTTACATCATCAGGAGAAAACATTTTTTTTAGTAATCACACTTCTTTAATATAAAATATACTAAAAATCGTAAAATATTCTCGCGTTCTACCACGTGCTATCGACACGCCGAGTTGAGAAGTCCTCTGGTCCTTATCAGTCCGCAACCACTTTTGCATATTTTTGAAACGCATGCACCGCCTTTCGGGAATAGGAAACACAAAACACGGTCTCATTTTTCCCCATTTGTATTAACGCACTGGGTACTACTTATGGAACAGACCCTGCATGCTTTACAGAAACCGTGCGAGGTCCAGAGGCCGCCTCATTCCAATATATTTTTCTCAGTTTTCTAGTTCTTTTAGTTAAATAAAATAGCTCAAATTATTTTTCTATGTATTTATAGTTTTTTGATTATTTTAGTGCGATCAATATTTTTGCCAGCTTACAATATTTACTGCATAACGTTCACGATTTCCATTTTCTTGACTGGCTAGAAGAAAAGGCATATACTTTGCAACTGAGAACATGTGAGCCATGGCGATCTGGACTTTTCAAAAATAGATGACGAAATCTGTGGAACACTCAGATTTTGCACTAAGATTCGATAATCACATATCAAGGTTTCAAAAAGGAACCTGATTTTTTGAGGAACCTTTGGCGCGTTCTAACAGGATTCCAACAGTTATTGGCGACGCTGAAAAAATTAGGTTTCATGCATCTCAAATCTAAGCATTGTAACCAGGATCCAATTGATAATTTCTCTCGCATGAAACGCGATAATAGAATACAGAGCAACAACCCAATATTCTATCAGTTTACCGGACACTCCAAGGCTCTGGTTATTAATAGCTTGACGTATTACCACACTCTAGATACGAAATGCGAAGATTATGCAGGTGCTTCTCTTTTGGCATGTCAAAAATATTTAGAGTTTGTGGATAAATCTGACGAATCTGGTGAACCTATACGCTGGTCAGAAAGAACGCGACAGAATCCATCTAGGGATCTGAAAATTCTTGGTTGAAAAAAGAACATTCCTGAGAGAGGAAACGTTTTGGCAACGACTGCTTTAATGCTGAAGTCATTGAAGAAGAAGTGTAAATTTCTTCACCCTGGTTCCATCTGTACGCCACATTACTCAAAACAAAGCGTTCAGCATTATGCAACAAACTTTATTAGCAGAGAAATTCGGTTTGATATTTTAGCCGCATTCATAAATATGTATTAATTGTGACTTTTTATATATGCAGTATTGAATTACACATTCTTTCAACGACATCTTACTTGAACCGGATTTCGCGAGGTTAATGAAGGCTAGACGACTCGGATGAGAATATACAGAAACCTTACGGATGCAATATATTCATACAACCAGCCGCGGCGAAGCGTCAGCAGTCTTTGCACAGAAATAATATGACTGTAAATAAATTTAAGTAAAATGCGTGGCTAAAATAGCCGAAGTACGCGACACATTGATGCATTCTGTTTCTGCAATTCAGCGTTCAAGGATTGAAATATTTCAAGGTGTTTCCGAAGAATTGGCAAGATTTTAGGATATTTCATAAGATTCCGAAAAATTTTCGAGATATTTTAAAAGATTTAAACTTCAAAAAAATAGTATGATTTGAATAATAATTTTGCAACAATAATTTCAAATGAATTCAAAGGACTTTAAGGATTTTACAGTATTTTTTAACATTTCAAGGAATTTTCAAGAGTTAAAAAAAATGTCAAGGGATTTAAAAGAGTTTGAAGCATTTAAAATATCTAAGGGTGCTTATAATGTATTCCAATAATTTGAAGTTTTTCTAAAGGATTTAAAAGATTTCATTGTATTTTTCATATTTTTGAGTATTTTTCGAGATTCCAAGGAATTTTCAATAGTTTTTAAAAATGTTCGGGGATCTAAAAAAAATGAAAGGATTTCAACTATTATAGGGTATTTTGAAAGATGTCAATTTATAAAAAATTATATGATATGATTAATAATTTTATTACAATAATATGAAATGATTCCAATGAATTTGCAAGATTTTGTAATATTTTTAAAGATTCCAAGGAATTTTCAAGAGTTTTAAAAAATCATCGGGGATTTGAAATATCTTAGCGTATTTGTAATATATTTTTATGATTTTCTTACTCAGTTCAAAAGATTATTATTCATAATCTTGTTTAATTTCTCATACATTTAACAAAATACTCCACATTGTACGGATGAAGTCATTGACTTTATTTTTCTCTATTTTACTATAAATAAGTCAAATGTTATAATTAAGTCACATTTCATGTGTCATGTGTCAAATATTAGGTTGCTGGACATTTTGAGATACGTCACTACCAGGAGGTGTAACTAGGTTTGTTTCTACGACCTTCGTGAAACAAAAGTGGATCGTGATCAAAAGTGGACAAGCAGGCTTTTATTTTACATGCCAAAATTACACGAATCCGCAGTCAGGTTTCAGGTATCGATATTTTTCGGAAAAACAATCAATTTCCCATATGAAAAGGACCGTGTGAAATTATGTTTACTCACGCGGCATTGACGTTTGCATTCATCTCGAAGTGATTTGGGCTGCAGAAAATATAATTTCAATTAGAAGAACTAATATTTATCAAAGTTTTTACAGTTTGGTAATTTGAAATCACACAAATTCGGTATCATTGTAAGTATTAAATTGTGCATACGCACTGACAATAGCAAGGGTTTCAATTTTAGTGGTCAAGTATTTTTACTATAAGAAACATAGTTTTACGTATTATTCTGGTAATAAATTTATTGTTACCAACATGCAGTTTGAGTTTAATTGTGGTATTCAAGGAAACCGATTTTCGCAACGAATTTTGGTATAGGGTCACATTTTCGTTAATACAAATACTACTCTTGTATGAAACGCCCGTGATCTTTATGATTTTGCAAAAAAAATTAAATAATTTAACAATTTCCATTAGAAAATAAACTTGCGAGTTTTCTGTAATCAGTTTCCAGTTGCGAGGTGGCTTGCGGAGTCCTGAGCTGTAAAGCTATCGATGGTTGACTCTCATTACATCAGAAGAAATCCGCAAATCACTGTATCACATTTGTCCAAGTGGATTGCCGATTTCTTTACCTGAACATCTTTGTTCAGGTCGACATGTTTACAAACTGAAACTTTTCGGAAACCACAAGTGACTTTTGATCTTGTTCGAGCGCGTTCGACCAGTTCTACCAGATGAAATATACGCAAATTATTTTGCGTACATATTTTCCTTCTATTTATATATGCATTCAACTTTTCTTACAATTTTTGAGCACAGCAAGATACTTTCCGCATATTTCTCCATTTCGTTTTGTCATTTTTCACAATTTCAGAAATTTTAAACAGTAATTCCTTATTATAATTAATTAAAAAATTTTATTTGAATTTATATTGTCAGACTCTCACGATTCCACTGCTACCAAAAACTCATTTGTCACAAAAATATAACTTACCAAATTTTTTCCGTGGTAGGGCAGAGATATTTCATCCTGAAGAAGAAAAACATCTTGTATTATATATTTTTGAACTAAAAGAAATCTGGTTGCACCAACCAGAATTCTGGCTATTTCAACTAGAATAGAATGTTAAATATGTCCTTAGTATAAATTTTGGTCAAAAGTATCAGAAGTTTCTGGTTGATAATTTTCTGGTAAAGTTAACTATAAATCTTAGCAGGACAGTTTTATGGTGATACTTTTCTACCTTCATAGACGCCTCTCAACCCCCTCTGAAATTACAAGGACTGCGTCCCAAAAAAAAATAATCTAACAAACACTCAGAGAAAAAGTTGAGACAAAAACATCGTCCTCTTGCCATTTTTGTTTCAAACTACGTGAAAATCGTTTTTACGCAAACGGAATTATCTGCCGGCAACATTGCGTGACGTTTGCCGAAAAAGGATAATATTTTCTGCAAAAAGATTTTTTTGGGACAAATAAAAATCCTCTCAACCTTACATTTAAGAGGAACTTCCATTCTTATCAAAAAGCATCCTTTCGACACAAGAGGAAATTTCTCTTGGTCAAAATTTCCGAAAACATAGTGCAGCAACTATATTCCGCTTCACTAAAATTTTGTCTCCCTGTAAGTGGATATATTAATAAAATGAGACAGCTCAACACGCGAGGCAGAATCAGAGCATTGTTGATGCATTCTGTTTCTGAAACTCTTCGTCAGAATTATTTTTTTCAGGATTTTATATAATATGCACTTAGATCACTTGGTCAATGCCCAAGTTCTCGAACATTCACTTACTTATTTATTGTTTACAATTTTAATATTTTCGAGGTGTTTAGACATATAGTCCGGGCGCCAGAGGGGTCACAGTGGCCTCCTTAATTTAGATGGGGCCACCTAGGTTTTTTTAATGTATTTTGGATTATTGTAGGAAAAAAGCCGGGGGAACCTAACACTGCTAAAATCGATAATTTTCTAAGTATCACATGCCCTTAAAGTACTTCTTACATAAAATCCCTGACTTTTTCCATTTTTTTTTATCCCTAACTTTTCCCTTATTTCCAGCTTTTCCCTGACCTGCGGCCATCCTAACATTACAAATTGCTCTCTCTCTCTCTACAATCACCAAAATAGCAAATTCTCCAAAAATATCTCCCTGACTCTGATCACTTGAAGCTCAAAGCCCAGCTCTGACTCTCTCCTTAAGTTTCTTTGACCTCCGTCAAGATCTTGCCGCCCTCAACTGGGCTATAATAAAACGACAACTCGTCAAATTCCGAAGCAGTCGCATGTGGAGCCATGGCAGTATAAAGAGCGTAGTTTTCAGCTTCGGTCAATTCAACTCCGTAAGGAGGAGATTCGTCACCCTCTAATCTCAGCGACCTGACGCTCGTTACGCTCGCCATACTGGGTCTCTGAAACTGCAGCACATCGAGTTCATCGTTCCTCAAGGACGAGACACTCCCCGTGACATTCAGCGACCGATTGCTCCCGGTGGTCGGACTCACATACGAATCCTTCTCCTTTTTTTGCCTTTTGGCAAACAACTTCGAGAACAGACCCTGCCTTGATTGCTTGGGCAACGTGCCAGGAAGGGACGGCAAATTTTTATTCGGTGCACCGAAAGTCGACGCGGTCTCCATTTGAGTTTGAAACGAACCCGGACGAGGCAGAACCGGCATAGAGGGAGTTTTGCGAATCCGCTTCGGTGGAAGCGGTGGCAGCCTCTCTTCAAATACACTCGTCACGTCTCTTTTCGATGCCAAAGGTGGCGGAGCGATCGCGATGATGGGACTGCAAACAGGAACATCATCGTAATTCCTATCCTCGCTCAAATCAAACAATTCTACCGGATTTTTCATCGCCATTTGCAAACTAGTGTAGGTCATATTGTCCCGAACGTCAGTCTCCATCCCATTTTTATTCGAATTAACTAAGCTGTTTTCAGCCAATTTCGTATGCGTATCCGCGTAAATCTGGTCCAACTCGGCCACTTGAGATAAAAGCTCGTTTAGCGATTGTCTGTCTTCTTCGCTGACAATTTTGGTGGTTTGATTATCGAGTTTGGAATCCTGGGATTTTTGGAAGTCCTGACCTTTTTGAATCCACTTGCCTACTTCGGAATTGTTAAGCCACTCGGATTTAGCAGATTCGCGATGAGAATCGATTTTTTCTAGGTTTATGTTCCGGATTTCGTTAGTGTTTTGTATAGAGTCTGAAGGAATCTTTGCGTGATTCTGATCGGGATTTTTCACGCAGATGATGCTAATCTCGTTGTTTTCTAAGTCTAGGTTTTTCTCTGAGTCTCGTTTTGTTGAGTTTAGACGACCGAGGGTGGATTTCATTTCGACGTCGCCGTTTTGAGCTTCGAGACTGTTTCGGACGTTGTAGAGATCGTTTAAAGCCCGGAGAGCGGAAAACTTTTCTTGGGATCTTTTTAAATCGAAATCATTATTGTTAAACTCGTCGATATTGCGCACAGTTCGGGAGATTGTTTGAGTCGAGAGAGAGGTCTCGGCGGAAAGAATTTTGTCTATGGTGCTGAAGTCGGTCTTCTTTCTGGCGAACGCTTTTCGCAAGGACCAAAAAGCGGGTCTACCTGTACCTAATGGAAGCATCTCGAAGTCCCGCGGATCGCCGCCCTCTGGTTTATTCCTCAACTTCAACTGTATTTTAACTTTCACTGGCTCTGCTATTTCCTGGTTGTCGTATTTGGGAGTCCGAAAATATATGGCGTACTGAAAAAGGATCAACTGTTTGAGAAGAATTATTCTTTCAAAATGAAGTAAAATAATTATTAGCAGGTTTAAAATTTAGATAGCGATATCATTTTACAGACTTTAACAGCCCAAAAAGCTCTCCATATAGGGGAAATAGGGTGATTTTTCACTAAAGTAATAGTCAAAATATATTGAATTTTCAACAAAATAGTTGAAATTTTAAGTAAATAGTTGAATTGTCAACCCACGAAGATGAATTTTGAACCAAATGGTCGAATTTTTAAACAAAAAAGATTAAACTTCAACCATAAGCAGTTCCATTTACTACCAAATAATTACATTTTCAACCAAGAAAGATGACTTCTTCCGAAAAAGATTAATTTTTAATCCATTTTCAACCAAAACGAATTTTCAACTATTTGGAACTATTTTCAATAGAATAATTTAATCATCAACCAAAACAGATTAATTTTCAGCCGAACAGTTTTATTTTTAATAAAAAATTAAATTTCTAACAAAAGATATGAATTTTCAACCAAGAAATAAAATTTCAATCTGAAGAGACGGATTTCCTATAAAAAAAGACAATAGTTCAACAAAATAGTTAATTTTCTACCAAAAAAGATGTCTTTTTAACACAATAGTTCAATTCTCAACTTACAACGATGAAATTTCAATCTAACAGTAGAATTTTCAAACAAAAAGTATTCAATTTCAACAAAATCAGTTCGATTTTCAACCAAATAATTCAATTTTAAAGCCAAAAACACGAATTATATCATTGAAATTTCTACCAGCATACTTTAATTTTCAACACAATAGTTGAATTCTCAACTAAAAAGATCAATTATAAACCAAATAAATGAATTTTCTACCAAAATAGTTGAATTTTCAACCAAGTAGTTGAATTTTCATCTAAAAAAGATCAATTTTAAATAAAAAATGTAATCGTTGAATTTTCAGTTTAAAAAATTACTTTTTAACAAACAAAAAAACAAGAATTTTCCAGAAATAGATCAATTTTCAACCAAAGAGATAAATCTTCAACCACAAAATATTTTTTATTTCTAACAAGACAGTTGAATTCAACCAAAAAAGACAAATTTATAACAAAAAATTTGAATCCTCAACCAAAACGGATTAATTTTTAACCAAACAGTTGCATTTCTAACCAAAAATAAGATCAAATTTCTATCAAAAGAGATTAATTTTGAAAACAAAAAGACGAATCTTTAACCAAGAAAGATCTTTCAGTAAGAGAAGAAGAAAAATTTCAACCAAATTGCTGAATTTTCAAGAAAAAAAGAAAACGAATTTTCTATAGAACAGTTGAATTTTTAACCCTTAACTATTAATTTTCAACAAGAAAGTTAGTTTTTAACCAAACGGGGACTTTACAAAAAAAGGTTGAATCTTCAACTAAATAATATAATTTTAAACCAAAAGAGATGAATTCTGAAGTAAAACTATTATAGAAGAATTTTCAACCAAGAAGAATTCACTTTTAACCAAAAATAGTTGATTTTCTTATTGGATACTATTACGTCAGTTCGCATTTCAGCGAAAGAATACTCAAAAACACAAATTCTCAACAAAACCGATGAATTCTGAACCCGAAAAGACGAATTTTTAACCAGAAAGAATGACTTCATCAAAATTGTTGAATTTTTATCAAAATAGTTGAATTTTCAAACATTTGAAACTATTTTCAGTAAAATAGTTTTATCCTTAGCCAAAACGGATTAAGATTAAACCAAACAGTTGTATTTTTATTTGAAAAAATATGACATTTCTATCAAGAGATCAATTTTCAACCAGGAAAAATTTGTCAATCAAGAATGAAAAAAATGTTAACCAAATTGTAGAATTTACAAGCCAAAAAGATGAATTTTCAACAAACCAGTTGAATTTTGAACCTTAAAATATGACTTTTTAACAAAAAAGTTAATCTCGAACCAAGTAGTTGAATTTTTAATCCGAAAGAATGAATTTTCTATAAAAAAAGGCGAATGTTCAAACAAAACAGTTAATTTTCTACCAAAATAATGACTTTTTAACAAAATAGCTCAATTTTTAACCAAGTAGTTCAATTTTTAACCTACACAGATGAATTTCCAATCTAATCGTCGAATTTGCAAACAAAAAGAATTAAACTTCATCCACGAACAGTTGACTTCAAACTAAAAATTTCATTTTTCAAGCAATTTTCAACAAAGTAGTTGAATTTTCAAATAAAAAAGAACAATTTAAAACTAAAAATGGAATAGTTGAATTTTCATTGAAAAAATTAATTTTCAACCAAGAAAAACAACCAATTTTCAACAAAGTTACATTTTCAACTAAAGAGATGAATTTTCAATTAACAAATATTTTGATTTGAAATAAAAATAATAATTGAATTTTGAACCCTGAGATGACTGTACAACCACAAATTTCATTTCCAACCAAATAATTGAATTTTCAATCTGGAAGGACGAATTTTCTATAAAAAAATACGAATGTTCAATAAAAAAGTTAATTTTTCACCAAAAAAAATATTACTTTTGATCAAAATATTTGAACTTTTAACCAAACAGCTGAATTTTCAACCTTCAGAGATGAATTTTTAATCTAATGGTCGAATTTGCAGACAATAAGGATTAAACTTCAAACACAGTTGGATTTTAAACTGAATAATTCAATTTTCAAGACATTTTCGATAAAATAGTTCAATTTTCAAATAAAAAAAATCAATTTTAAAATAAAAAATGGAATAGCTAAATTTTCAGTTGAAAAATTACTTTTTAACCAAACAAATAAACAAGAATTTTACAAAAATAGTTAAATTTTCAACCAAAGAGATAAATCTTCAAGGGAAAAAGACTTTTATTTTGAATAAGACAAAAAAGATGAATTTACAAAAAAAAATAGATGAATCCTCAAATAAAACAGAAAATATGAATTTTCAACGAAGCCGTCGAATTTTCATCTAAACAGATCAATTGTCAACGAAATAGTTGGATTTTCAATAAAAGAGATGAATCTTCAACCATAAAAAATTGTTATTTCAAAGAAAAGGCAGTTGAATTCTACCAGAAAGACGAATTTCCAACAAAATAGCTGAATCCTCAACCAAAACATAGATTAATTTTAAACCAAACCGTAGCTTTTGTGTCCAAAAAAGATTAAGGTTCTACCAAAAGGGATGAATTTTAAAACCAAAAAGACCAACTTTCAATCAAGAAAAAACGATCAGTCAAGAAAGACAAAAAATTGCAACAAAATAGTTGAATCCTCAGCCAAAAAAGATGAATTCTCAACCCAAAATGAATGATTTTTTGAACAAAATAGTTTAATCGTCAGCCAAATAGATGAATTCTCAACCCAAAAAGACCAATTTTCAACAAAACAGTTGAGTTTTCAACTAAATAATAGAATTTTTAACCAAAAAAGATGAATTCTAAACTAAAATGATAATAGTGGAATTTTCAACCAAGGAGAATTCACTTTTAACCAAAAATAGTTGAATTTTCCCATTGAGTTCTATTAAATGCAGTTCGCATTTAAGTGAAAAAAATGTAAAGTTTCTTGAAAACAGGGGAAAAAAAGAGGAATTCTTAAAAAAAAGGGATGAAGAGGGGAATAAGGAAAAGAGTGTGAACTCTGATTTTATATCTCACCTGATGATGGACATGCGCGGGTTGGAAATCAGCATATGCTTCCCAAACACAATTAGGGCGTTCCTCGAAGAACCGAATTTGAATCTCATCTTTCGGCACTTTGTCACAAAGCATAATCATCTCCAATCCTCCAGCGACAGATGCACTATAATGACTCATCTTAAAAATATCAAGAGTACACGTGGCCTCTGTAACAAATTTTAATTACAATTGAATTGTTATCTGAATTCATCACTAAATTTGCAAACTTCATTCGCAAATAAATTGATACAAAATGTATAACTCTTCGCAAATAGTCAAGTTCGTACTTTTTTCTAAAATGGGTACGGAAACTACAGGATCTAATGGTATCCATCCGGTCATTCCGTTCTCCTGCTTTTGGGGGATAAAGCCTTGAAAACACAATCTGACCTTATTGAGAGCGAAGTTGCCGGGAGTTTTTTTGTGAGCAAATCCAGCTGAAAATTGAATTTTATATTGAAAGTTAGTTAAAGTAAATTCTTAATTATAAGATACACTGAAACTTGGATTTAAGTTCAGATGGTCTGGAAATAGGATCAAGGCCACTGCGAAGCACGTCGAGCACCGTTCTTAATTCCAAGTTTCGGTGTACCTAATAACTATAAGACATTGATTATAGGAACCTACTGTTGAATGGATCGACACCCTGCAATTTTCTTTCGTTTAGAGACGCTTCGACGTCTTTCCTTTTTACGCACTGAATGCCGAGGTTTGGGAAGGGAACTGTCATGTTGTCTCCTTTGAGAACTACTCGACAGACTCCATTTTTACACTGTTGTTTTCCGACCAATTTGTGAGGATGAGGTCTGGGCCTGTGCTCTGGATTATCTTCTACTGTCACACAGGATACCACCACGGTCATTTTTCCTGTATATCCTACTATCTGTTATGCAAAAGGATGTTTAATTAAAACCATTTAAAAAAATAAATAATGAGCGTTTTACAGTATTCGTTTCTTACAGGGATCACAGCGGTTTAGCAGTTCATTTGCAGGCCTCACAGTCCCTATGTGATAAAATATAGGGACCAAAGGGTACTTTTTGTCACGCTCATAGATACTTTTTTCGCGCTCAACGGGTAAAAATTCAGGATAAATTCATAAGACTTCAAAACAATTTAAGTCAAATTCGAAAGAATTTAAATGGATCGGAAAAAACATTTTTAATTAAAAAAATCCATTTGTTTCCGTAAAATTGGAATATTTCAAACCCTTTGATCATTTTATAAATTGATCTTCAGGATCAGTTAAATGAAAACTTGAAAAAATTCAAAGGAATTCCAAAGTATTACAAGAATTCAGAATAAATTAATGAGAATTCAAGGTGATTTTGATAAAATAATTTCAATCTTTGAAACCCTACGAAATACCTCACTTCTCTTGAATAAATGCTTTAAAATCCACTAAAATATTATTCAATTCCGTGAAACTCTATGAAATCTGGTGATATTTCCTGGAAACTTGTAAAATTGATTAAAATGCCTTGAGAGCTTTAAAAACCCCTTACAATCATTGGAATCCTCAGAAACCTTATAAAATCCCGTAAAATCTTTTAAAATACCTTAAAACCTTACAGGTCCTTGTAAAATCGTTCCATATTTTCCGAAATTCTAGGAAATTATTTACCCTTAAATATTTCGAACCCTTTGAAATCCCTTTAAATTATTGAAATCAATTAAAAATTCCTTGAAATTTTTAAGATTCCGTAAAATATTTCATATCCTTTGAAATCCCCATTATAAAATCCCGTGTAATTATACGATGATATTTCCTGAAATCCTGGAAAATGTATTAAAATACACTGAGAGCTTTAAAATCCCTTAAAATCATTGAAATCTGATAAAATCCTGTGAAATCTTTTTAAATATCTTAAAAACGTATAGGTCCTGTAAAATCGCTCCATACCTTCCGAAATTCTTTATCCTAAAATATTTTAAACGTTTTAAAATCCATTTATCAAATTAATGAAATTACTTAATAATTCCTTGGAATCTTTTAAAATTCCCTAAAATCTTGAAAATGCCTTAAAGTTTTAAAAATACCCTAAAATCTTAAAAACCCCTTCAAATTCTTGAAATGCATTAAACAAATTTCGGAATCTTTAAAAATATCCTAAAATATTTCAAAAGAATTTAAGACATTTCAGAAATAGGTTAGACCTGAACTGAATAATGATTATAACATATAACTCATGAGTTTATTTCTTGAAAGATAAGTGACTAGTGTGATCTTTTCATTTTAAAAAGTGACTAAAAAGTTATATAAGAAAAAATTGACTGTGTGGCCCTGCTTATTTTTTACAGTTACTTCTTAGAGAAATTCCCTGATTTTTGGTATTTTTTTCTCAAAATCCTTGAATCTTGGAAGCTTTGATCATATTATAGTTTTGTTTAAAGTTCCATTATAGGCTGCAAATAGGATACGTATAGGGACAAAATATTCAAAATAGGGTACTTTAGGGACCTTAAATGAATATAGGGTACAATAAGGGTACAATAGTCTGTGAGGCAAATTTTAATGAATTAGAAAATAAATATAAGCGTTAAACGCGCAATTTTTTTTGTCCCGCGCAATTTTTAATTGAAATATAAAATTAATATTAATATACAAACGTTGTATTTTATAGTACATTTATTATCTAAAATAACAGAACAGAAAATTAAGGACAATTGTTATGATAATGAAAATTGATATCTCTTCAGAATTAATATATAATATTATTGTATAGACAATAAAACCGTTAGATTTTTTATCAAAAATACGAATTTCCTACAAAAAATACTAACATAACCTACAGTTGTTCAAAATTGTAAGTTTAATTTTTGAAGTCAAATGATTTTTGTTTAAAATAACCGATTTCCGGTATAAAATGCAAACAATTAAATACCAAAAATTGTACAAAAATTGCGACTTTAATGACGCTGAATTATATTCTGAAGAATGACGATAATCTGGAAAATCTTATGATTTTTATTATTAAAAATACCAACTTTTGACGAAAAACGCTAACATAATACAAAAAAAAATTGTTTCAGACTTTAAGTCTTCTTTTTAACCTGATGTTTTTCGTTAACATAACCTTAAATTGTTTCGAAATAGTCAATCTTCTTTGAAATCTATATCGATAATTCCGGTGAAATGTGGAAACCGCCAAATTTTTTATCTTTTAGAAATTTAATGGTTTTTAAACAAAAAATTCAATTTTCCACAAAAGACACTAACACATCTAAAATTATTCAAGCTTGTAAACTTTATTGTTTAAAAAAAAAATAGATCATTGGATTAAAATCTAATTATTTTGTACTAAAAATATCGATTTCCGACAAAAAACACTGACATAATGCAAAATGGTTGAAAGATTCTAAATCTTGTTTAAATTATATTATAATTATAAAAAATCTTAAACCTAAAATTAAGAAATTATTAATCTTCTTTTGAAATTTAATGATTTTTTAATGAAAATGTTAATGTCCGACGAAAAACACTTGCATAATCCAAATACGTTAGAAGATTCTAAATCTTGTTCAAATTATAATGGTTTTTGTATGCAAATACCAATTTCTGACGTCAAACAACAACGTAACCTAACATTGTTAAAAGTAGGTCATCTTTTTTGAAATATATATTTTTTCAATAAAAAATACCCATAGGACAAAAAACACTAAAATAAACCAAAATTGTTAAAAGATTCTAAATCGTGTTCAAATTATAATGGGTTTTTCTCAAAGTACCAATTTTCTATGCAAAACAACAAATAACTTAAAACTGTCAAAAAATTATGAATCCTCTTTTAAAATCTAATGTGTTTTTGATAACAATGTCAATTTCCGATGAAAAACCCTTACATAATCCAAAATTGTTAAAATATTCTAAGTCGTTCAAATTATATATTATAATGGCTTTTGTATGAAAATATCAAATTTTTGCTTTTTTATGATTATAAAAATTTAGGACCAGAGCCGCGTTTCGTAGTGCTTCTTATTCATTATCCCAAATTTTGAACTCGATGTGGCTATTCGTGTTAAAATAAGTTTACAAATAAAAAAAGTGTCGGTAAGGTAGGAAGCCGGTCACGTGACCCACTCGTCACATGGTCTCAAGCCTGACATACAGTCAATATTGTATGAGGAAGGCGATTTATCAAGCTCAGCGCAGAGGGCAGCACTGAGAGTGACAATACATCTCGTATACAGGAACAAGGCATTACCTACAGTTTCCTAAGTTTTTTTGTTATTTAGAAGGTGATGTGCTCCTTCAATTTTAAATTAAAATGCCACATATACACACAAATTTTTCAAAAAGAAAGTGTAGGAATCTCAACGCAGATTTTACAACCTCTAACACACGATTTAGAGCATATAATCATTGAATCGGATATTTTTAGTACCTACTTGACTTAACTGTAATATTTATCGTATCCTCATCCTCGCCCTTTACTCTTTCTCGTTCTTCCACATATATTTTATTAGTTTATTTAACTTGAATCAGAATAATTCAAGATTCAGCAGGAAAAACGTGCTTACAACTACAAGAAAAAGCAGCATATCCGATAGTGGCGCACTCTATGATAATCTTTGGTAACCCAGCTTCCCGTTTTAGTGAAACAATGTTTCGTCTACTGAGTTGGAACATTTGAATCAACTGTATGTCCATTATTCTGTTAACCAGGAATCTTGGTTCCTTTAAATGGATTTATTTAACTACGATTTAAAAAAAAATGTTGGTTCTAAGAAGACAAAAAAACAAGATTTTCAGCTGTTATATATAATAGCTGATTTTAATATACGTAATCAATACTCCACTCAGCATTGTTAGTATTATTTAATTAAATTTCTATATCACTAAATTTTTATTTAAGAGTTTCAGAAAATAGATGTTCATGTTCTCACTAGATCATTGTATCATTTTTCAATGTTTGATTTATAGTATTCTTGCATTAGATTTTAATATAGCTGAATTTATTTTATCATTCCTGATACTTCATTTCAATGTATTTGTTAATAATGATTACTAATTATTTTTAATTAATAATAATTATTATTTAATAATATAATAATAACTAAATAATTAAATAATTAAAAATAGTAATAATTATTATTTAAAATTTATTATTATTTATTAATTATTAAGCATTAATTACTAACAGTTTATTTGGCAACTGAGCCTTATCGATATAAGATTCTAAATCTCTCACTGTGACCCACTGGATGTAATAAGATCTCTTAAGAATCTGTTGGTATTTTTCAAGATTCGTGCAAAATTTGTAGATGGTTTAATTCATTTGCAGAGGCATGCTGTGAGATTTATGATTGTTTTTTGAGTCGCTCAATCGCAAAGCCTTCTGAAATCCTGCAAATGTTAAAAAATTATTTGTTTGGAATACAAATTTTTTAATACATAGCTACCTCTCACTCACTTAATTACTCACTCTCTTTCTCTCTCTAGCTTACGCACATGCTTCATACCTTGCTGTCACTTTATTATGAGTTAATTTTTGAGAATATAAAAATTAATTTAGTCTATAGCTCATAAGTCAATCGCATCACATGATTCTCTCTCTTGTACATGCTTCATGCCTTACTATAATTTTCTAATGAGCTGAAACTTCATTTTTCTGAATTAAAAACACTGTCGTTATTTCGTGAGAGAAGTTTCAGGCTCCGGAAGCTACGATCATGGTTCCTTAAAGCAACCAATCCCGATGCAACTCGAACGTGTACGTCATCCACTTCTGCTCCTTCTGTCCTAGAAGGTAAGCAAGAGCGGGAAATTTACGCGAGATAACATCGTGCAATACTGTTCCTTGGAGTCAGGTCTCTAGCCGCGGATGACCTTACGCGGCAGACGGGAGAGTTGGAGATGAAGTTTTCACCTCTGGATTTTTTTTAGAGCTACCAATCTTTGTAGAACGTTATTATGAAAAGTGGTAGGCTCCGGAAACGACGATCATGGTTCCTTAGAGGAACCAATCCCGACGCAACTGGAACGTGTACGCCATCCACTTCTGCTCCTTCTGTCCTTGAAGGTAAGTAAGAGCGGGAAATTTACGCGAGATAGCATTGTGCAACACTGTTACTAGGAGTCAGATCTCTAGCCGCGGATGACCTTACGTGGCAGACGAGACCGCTGGAGATGAATGTTTCACCTCTGGATATTTTTTTTAAGGTACCAATCTTTGTAGAATGTTATGAGGAACAGTGTTGGCGAACCAGATGAAGTGATCCCAGAAGAACAGCCTTTTTCATCCTGTTCGCGATGGAATGAGCCTGACGCGTGCAAACTGAAATCTTGATGAGTTGGCTAAGAAATGACGCTCTCATACCTCTCTATGTACCTCTCTCATACCTCTCTTTGTATAACTGCCGATGGCATTGCGGTAAAACCTATTGTACTATACCCTAAAATTTTACTATCTTCCATAAGGTCAGTCTTTACCATAAAAGCATACACTGATTTGAAGCAAATGTCATGAAAGTCTTTTGGTTCGGGAAAATAATCCCCCCGGTACTTGTTTCTGCAGCACACCAGTGCATAACATTCACAAAGTATGTGATGAGCTGTCTCCTCGCGAAAATCACACTTTCGACAACGAGGGTCGTTTCCAATCCTCAAGTTGGTCAAGTGTTTTCTCAGAAAGCAGTGTCCAGTAAGCATCCCAACTACAACATTATTCTGCCTTCTTTCCAGGTTCGAGAGTTCATTCATCCTCTTATTACATCTACCAGATATGATATTCTTAGAATGCACCGCTTTTTTGGTTGGCTTCCAATATCTCACATGCTCCTCCGAGAGCCATTTACCAAGGGCTCCTTTTACCGATGTGTGCGAGATACCACAGTAGGGTTCCGGGCAAATTAGGGGCTGTGAAGCTCTCATCTTAGCCAGTGCGTCTAATTTCTCATTACCTTCAATGTCTTCATGGCCGGGAACCCAGATCAGACTGACCCAGTTTTTACCGCCAACTTTAAGAATATCTTGAAGGCAATTTCAGACTAGCCTGGAAGTAAACTCTTTAGATATAAGTGCCTCAAGTCCTGCTTGGCTATCAGAAGACATTGAAATGTACTGATCTTTATAATCCCAGTTACGAAGTACCCCGCAGAATTTCTATGGAAAATGGCTCTTCGCTAAAAATTCTGAAACTTTACTTCCTGGTAGTTCTTGATGTGTAGATCAAAAGTCTCCATGGGCACAAAACCCAGAAAATTCGAGTTTTTGAGATATAACCGTTCGAAGTTAAGATTTTCATGCATTTTGCAGCAGTGTAAGGCTGCGCTGCCGCATCATATAAATCGGAATAAGAGGGAGATAATAATTGCCGTCGGCATTAGCGTATCCGATATGCACCGCAGACAGGTTGAGGTATCGGGAATTTATGCCCTGGCCACCCATGTCACGGTCATGAGACGTGGCCATAGGTGTGATTTACCGCGGTTCTACTGGGAGCAAGTATCATTTTCATGAATAGTAGTCGCTCCCAGTGTGACCCTGCGATGGTTGTTTAAACTGTTTTTTTTTTATTATATAAAATTATATATATGTATATAAAATACGTATACATATATTATATATAATATTGTTAATGTCTTGACGTTTCCTAAGAAGAAGGGCTCAACTCGTATGTGTTACCTACGAGTTATGACCTCCTTAGGGCACGTTGATATATAAATATATAAATAAAT
The DNA here is from genome assembly GCA_011634705.1 of Andricus grossulariae. Lineage (NCBI taxonomy): Eukaryota > Metazoa > Arthropoda > Insecta > Hymenoptera > Cynipidae > Andricus > Andricus grossulariae. The sequence goes on along the minus strand of JAABKJ010007545.1, from coordinate 108,539,146 downwards.
AAATCATTAAAAAGAACGGTTCAAAAACCACCGCAGGGTCATACTGGTACAACCGCTGTAAATCACACCTATGGCCACGTATCATGACCGTGAGATGGGTGGACGCAACCTGTCCGCCGTGCATACCGGATCACGCTAATTCCGACGGAAATCATTCTCTCCCTTTCATTTCGATTTATATAATCGACAGTGCAGCCTTATACTGCTGCAAAATGCATAAAAGCCTTAACTTTGAACGGCTATATCTCAAAAACTCTAATTTTCTGGGCCTGATGCTCATGGAAGCTTTTGATCTACACATCAAGAACTACCAGGTGGCAAAGCTTCAGAATTTTTAGCCGAAAGCCATTTCCCATACAAATTCTGCAAGGTCATTTTCTCCAGGCAAGCTTTGACAGCTATAATTTCGGCCTGGAAAACTGTAGGGAATGTTCCCAGTGCTTTTGTTATCTCAGCCCTGGGTTTGTTCTCATAGATTCCAGTCCTTGTTCCCAAGGAGTCTTTAGAGCCATCTGTGTACCAAACGAGACCTCCTGGTGTACATAATTCTTCCCTACTTCCTTTATCATTCCATTCTTCCCTTTCAGGGAAGATGACCTTGAAGAATTTCATGAAAGATAATTTCCTCAACATAACATCAGTTTGCATAGCGAGAATATTATCCTTGCATAGCATGTGTTTACTAATGTCATGTGGATCTTTCACCTCAACATCACTAAGGTTGCCCCCTAATAGGAGTCTATAGACTTCGGCTGGCGCAATCTTCCTTACGAAAAGTTGCAATGGCGGGATGTCAAAAATGACATCAAGAGTTGCTGTTGGTATTGTTTTCAAAGATTCAGTGATCGCCAAGCAAAAAACCCTTTGGAGGCTTTCCAGTTGTTTAATAGTACTGATTAGTTCAGTCCTTGGCAACCCGATCGTTGATACATATGCTATTACGGATCTGATTATCATTGTATACAGCCAGTGAGTAATCCTGGGTTTTAAGCCCCAGGTTTTCACTATTGCGCATTTACAGACCCAAGAAGCCATCTTAGCTTTTTTTACCATTGCGTCAACATGGAGTTGCCAGGTTAATTTAGGGTCAAATAATACTCCTAGATACATCGCTGATTTGGAAAATTATACTTCCCTACCGTTGAACTTAAGATTTCTAAGGCCAGGAATCTTTCTTCTTCTGGTAAAGTGTCTGAGTTTCATCTTGTGTGGGTTAACGGACAAACATCAGTCCCTGCACCATTGCTCTACTATGTTGAGCGCTGACTGTAGGAGTTCTACTAAGCAGCCCTCACGCTTCTCTGTTACCAGAATCGCCAGGTCATCTACATAGCCTTGAGTGTAAAAACTCCATTCGTTTGAAGCACAAATCAGGCCATCAATGACAACCGCACACTGGATGGATGAAAGAACTCCTCCCTGTGAGAATCCCCTTGTAAGTTTGGTCTTCACTTCATTACTATGTAGCGAAGTATGTACCGTTCTGCTTTTAAACATAGAGTTCATCCACCTGTTTACTGTGTGAATAACTGCGCGTGCTTCAGCAGAACCATATGTGGATTCAATTAGAATGTTACTAAGCACCTCCTCTATTTCTAAGAACGCTGCAATTGCTACTTCACCTTTTCGCATTATATTATTAATGCAAGAGGTAAACGCATTGAGAGCATCTGCGGTAGATCTGCCTTTTTGAAAGGTGAATTGATTCCTTTGGAGAGGTTTTTTCGTTAATATTTTCTCTTTCAAGAAAAGTTCGATTAATTTTTCTAGTGTTTTCAGCAAGAACGAGGTCAAGCTGATTGGTCCAAAGGATTTTGCCTCATTGTAGGTATCCTTACCCGGCCTTGGAATGAAGATTGCCTTACATTACACCATGCTACCGAGGTGTATCTCATTGCTAAGCATGCCGGAAAGATGCTGCACAATGGACACACCAAGAACTGAAATCCTTCTTAAATTAATGCAGAGAATATTTCAGCATGACCTGCAGCTTCAAATGGTTTGAATTGTTTAACTACCCATCTCATTTTTGAATGAGTGACAATACGACTGGCTACTTACCAATCTTCTATTCTGGCTTCACAAGTCGGTCCTCCTGATGAGTATGACTCATGCACCGCCCCTTATTTGTGTAATTCAACTCAGAGCCCAGGAAGCGTACCCACATTAGGTGCTCAAGGATTTCATTAACCGTCTCGGGCCCTCTTTCACCACTCCAGCGCTGACGACGGGTTAACAAACGGCTAGTTAGGTTAACGGGGGAAATTAACTGGCCGTTGCCACTCGTGCCTTTCACCAGGCATTGGTTACCGTTATGGCACTCAACTTTACCTAACCGTACGGTGTTGCCATTTTCCTGTTGATAGCAGGCGCAATGCTACCATATACGTAGATTCAGCGCGTAGAGTAGTATGTAAGCAAACGAACAGTAAAGATGGCGGAAATTGGTACGAAGACAAAACGTCCCCGAGCTCCCAATTTTACAAAATCGGAAATTAAAATTTTTACGTCATTAGCCCCAGCCTATAAAAATATAATTCAGTGCAAAAGGACAGACGCGCAGACCCGAATAAAAAAACAGGAGGTTGAAACTCACTGTGTGAAGAGTTCAACGCTCAATCCACAGAGCATTTTCGTTCTGTAGAAAACTGGCTTCACCCTGAGCTCGGCAGTGTATGTCGAAATATTAACAAATATTCACTTATGACTGCAGTATTATTATCTATAATATTATATTATTAATTGTTTATAATATTGGATTTTAATTTTGGTTTGTGTGTTAGGATAAATAACTAAAACTATTACTAATTTAACCGAACGTTTCAGCGCACAAAGGAGACTCTCATCAGCGTTTCATTTGTATTCTGTAAAAACATTTACCAGAAACTTTTTTTCAGAGATGCATTTTACGACTACAAATGTAGTGTAACTAAGGAAATTATGTCAAGAGATGAAAAATTAATAAATGTGTGGTTCTTAAAATAATCGGACAAATTAATCCACTTTGTAACATGACATAAGGGTCTAGTGCAATTGTTAGAGATTAAAAAATAATATTGCAAACTTGATTAATTTCTCCGATTATTGTAAGAACACATTTTTTAATTTTAATATTTATTCTGGCCGTAAAGCCATCATCCCCCACTGAGTATTGTATTATTATATTATTATTTTCATATTATATTATAAAGAAAACTATTTTCGAGCGGAATGTGATAAATACTTTTTTTTACTATGCCAAACGACGTGCCTTTTACGGTATTAATTTTAAACATTTTCTCTTTCTCTTAACTTCATATATCGACTGTTATATGAGGACTTTGCTTCGATTTATTTTGTAAGTGAAAAATTTCATAAACTATGCCAAACGACGGGCCTTTTGCGGTATTAATTTTGAATAGTTTATTGTTTTCTTTGCGCCATATATCGACTATTTGATGTTATATGAGAACTTCGTTTCTATCAATTTTGTAATTGGAAAATTTTATAAACAATAAATATATTATATAGAGATAATTTGGTTGTTTTTTGTTAATTAAAAAGCAAATAATATACATACATTAATCAGTGGCGAGGTGGCTCATTTTCATTTCCATTAATTGCATTAAGCGTTCTGAAATAATCATTGATTAATGATCGGCGATGGGGATCTCGCGCGGTCCTACTGGGAGCCGATGTCATTTTTTTTAGATGACAGTTGCTCCCAGTGGGACCCTGCGGTGGTTGTTAACTTTTAGTTTTCGATTATATATATATATTGGTCGAAGTCCGAAAGGACTTTTTTGATCTGATCTCCATTCGTTCCGATTTTAGTTCAACGTATTCTGAATGATTTATTGGACAAGTTTGAGGTTTCAATGTAACTGCAGAAGAGTATTAAATAAACAGAAATGTTTCCTAATTCGCATAATGTTCTGTACTTTTTTTTTTGTCAAAAAGAATTGTTTCGTAAGTTGATAACAAGAATTGTAATTCTTGATACAAAACGATTTCACGTAATTGAAAGCTAATCAGAAATTTTTTTTCCATATGGAAACTTCTTTTCATCAACATCAGGGTGATCTCCCCATTCAAAAATTATTAGCGTTAAATCATTATAACCATATAATTATAATTCTCAAAATTATTTTATTATTATATTATTATTATTTGTTTGTAGATACTATTTACTTGTAACATTTTCGTAAGATTCTGAAATATAAACAATTTTGTATTTTAGATTTACATGCTGTTTAATGGTGTGTAGTATTCCGGTTCACAATTTCCACTGCATACTGACAGCTGATTAAGCGAAGGGGGCCTACTGGAGTTTCCCTGACTTCATCTGGGGTTAAGGGGGTAATCGTGCCGCTTTCCATGTTCATTTTTGCCCGTCCTACACTTTTAATGCGCGGATTCTGTGCATATATTCCAGCAAGAACATCACTACTCTCGACTATTGCAAAGACGTCACCACCGAATGTTGATAATACAATTTGTTCTTGGATTGGAATAGGCATGAAGCGATGTCGTCCTGCAATTATCTTTATTGGTGTATCCGCAGGAAAAGTATATCTTCGAAGTTCGAACAGCCGGTGCGGATTTCCATGGCAGTGAAGCCTAATAAATTTAAGTTGGTCAAGTCCATATCCAAGTATGTCAGAAAACGGCAGCGAAGGTCGAGACATGGACGTGCCAGAAAAACGAGGCTCAGCAGAAGAAGAAGATCTGGCCAGAAAATAAGGTCACACAAATTCAAAATTCATTCAAGATAATTCAATTGAATGAAAAAATATTCAAGTGAATTTAGATAAATGGGAATATATAGTATTAGTGAATAAGAATCTGATAAAGTCCATAAGGGTTCAGGATAAGTTTAAAAGTCTTCAAGGCGTATTAAATAACATAATTGAAAATTAACAACAGGTTCACTTGATTCAAGCAATTTCAAGGGAATTGCAGACATATGAGAATGAATTGAAAGAACTTAAAACATATTTAAAAGAAATTCAGAAATCTTTGAGTTCTTTGCTTTAATTCAATAAAAGAAGCACTGAAGTGATGTTCTTATTTTAGAGAGTGACTATCGTGACTTTATCTTAAACGAGTGATTAAAAAGGGAGTTAAAAAAAAGTGAAGATAACTAGTTTTATTTTAAAAGTCACTTACCCATCTCTGTGTTTTACATGCTCTACTCTAAAATAATAAGGGATTGGGCGAAGGTGGCCCACTGGAACTTCCTCTATTTCTTCTGGGGTCAACGGGGTGATCCTGCCGCTTCCTATGTTCATTTTTGCCCGTTCTTTACGTTTGATGCGGGAATTATGTTTATATATTCCAGCAAAATTATTATTACGCGTCAATATTGCAAAGACGTCACCATCAAGTGTTGATAATACAATTTGTTCTTGGGGTGGCACGGGGAAAAAGGCATTATTCCTGGTCAATAGTTTAATTTTTTTGTCCGCAGGGAAAGTATATTTTCGAAGATCGAATTGCCGTTGCGGATTTTTAATGGGAGTCAGCCGAATAAATGGAAGTTGGTCAAGTCCATATCCAAGTCCGTCAGAAGAAGGAAGCCTGGTAGGTGGATCTATATATCTGGCAGTAGGAGACCGGGACCTTGCACGTTGATGATGTTCAGCAGGAGAAGAAGACGTGAGCGGAAAATGAGGTCTGGCAGAAGGACGGAAGCTAGGAGGAGAATTTCGTCTCTCAGAAGAAGGAGAGGGTCCGTCACGAGGAACACCAGGAAGAGGGGCGCCGTTAGGCAAACATTCAAACTGTGAACTTAACTCTGTAACAAGAAACAGACGACTAATTTTTGTTGGAGAATGAATTTTTCTTGATTTACTAATAATAATCTACCAAAGTACCCAGCTAATACATTTTGTTTGCAGCAAGAAGTTCGTTCATTGTGATGTTTTTGTTGTTCAACTGTAGGTAGGAATTGTACATCCAGATGAACGCTTTAGTCTGCCACAAAAGATAGTAGCGATACATTTTGGTATGAAAATGTTATAAATATAGTCCGACTTTATTTTTTTGTTTACTCATAATTGAAATTGAATAATATGCTTGAAATTCGAGCATATAGGATTTAATACAAGTCCTGTGGCGGAAGATTTGAAAGCATTTTGATGAAACACTATCAAAGATTTTCAATGGGATACTCACTTATTCTTTTAGGACAAACACAAATTCAAAAACGTTTTTAAAATGACAGATAAAGTATAGTATTATATTCACCAAAAGAACTTAGAATCACCGTCAAGATAAAGATCGCAGTATAAAGGGTCCTCATTTTTTGCAATCAGAGGTAAAACTAATATACACGTTAATAAAGAATTTAGTAACCAGTCATCTAATTGGTTATCTGTTTTTAAATTAGGGTACATATCTGGTATCGTAATCGCAATCCAATGTGTTACAGGGGCCAAGCTTGTCGTTCTGAGATAATCATATTTATGTTTCATAAATCAGTCCAACGAAAAAAATCGAGTTTCCTCAATAGGGGCTACTTTGGGTGTATTATCATCGCTTTTATTATTTATTCTTATTGCTTGAGTGATAAAATTTGAATAAATACAAAGAAGCCAGGTTGATTTTCAGAAATAATATTTCCATTTTTGAAAGTACAATGATAAACACCTTTTCCGTGTCACAGTGGTTCAGGAATGAATTTCGCGAACAGACTAAGCTGCTGTTCGCAATTCTTAACTGACATTTCCTTGAATCAATCAGGGTATTATTCCTGATTCTAAAAATTCTTGTCAATTTGGAATATACCATACATTTTCCTTAAATATGCATGATATTTAATTGAAGATTTAAAATTTTAACAATTAAAATATAACAGTATGTGACTAAGAATATTTGAGTTACAAGCACCCATCAGACAAGCCTTATCTCCTACGGATAAGCAAATAAAAATTTGTATGAATTCGTGGAGACAGTTGAGATTCACTGATGCGTAAAAAAACTTGGCATCCATAAATATATTCAAATTATAGATATAAGAATTTTTTCAAAGATAGTTTACTAACTAGAATCATTTGGAGACCTAATTTTTAAATTTGAAATTTATAACATAAAACAACTTCAAGTAATAAAAAGTCAACAATGTTTTCAATAACAATGATTGCGACATTTTCAAGATATATCGTTTTTGGTTCATTTGATTACACTGGAACTCCACAGATTCCCGTATCTTTGGAGTTTGAGTGTATTTATTTTCAAAGTTATATAGAAACGATCAGCCTAAAGTAGATAATGATCCTACAGTAGATAACCTTTAATTACAATTACAAATAAAAGTAAAATAATTAATTGAAATTTGGATATATTGAAATGAAACGTGGCTTGACTGTTAATTACATTAAAAACATTATTCTACACACATAAGTATTTGTAATTAATGATTAAAAACACAATTGTTACCTTCTTGAATAAAGAATAATTTTAATTTTCTTTTCTAAAAATTAATTTTTGTAATTAAAATTCCGTACTCGGAAATTTTTGTTGAAAAAGATCTGGAGAATTTAGAAGAACAAATAAAAACAGCCAATTGAATCAATTTTCGCGCAGTATGCAACTAATTAGTCAGTCAACAATAATGAGGCACAGATTTTCGAGAATTTTGTTATACCAATTTTTCATATAGGATTGATGAACTGATTTTTATTGAAAGCATACTCATATGAGAATTCTCTCATTCGCAGATGTCATACCAAAAAAATACATTGATCGTACTTTGGGCGGCGTATAATATAAATTTCAATACAGCTGATTCATGAGTTTCATGTAAATTAAAAATTTTTCTAGGAGAATTAAGAAAAATTCGTAAATGATCTATTGAATTCAGTGGATTTCAAGGAATTGCATGGAATTCAAAATTAATTTGAAAGGGAATCGAAAAACTTCAATCAGATTTGGAAAACCTTGGGTCCTCTGTTTCTAATTATCATAAAAAGCCACTAACGTAATCTTTTTATTAAAAAAAAGCTACTCTAGTGACCTAATCTTGATTGAAAGACCAAAATGTGATTTGAGAAAAAAGTGGCTAAAAATGGCGTTAGCGACTGTGTGGTGGTCACTCTGAGTTGCTAGCTTCAACAAAGCGTTTTTAGTAAAGACCTTAGCCATGACCTTGCCCATGACCTTCAAGTTCATTTTAAGGTCAATTTTTTCATATCGAAAACCCCATTTCAAGGACACAATGTACCTATGTAGGACGCGGGTTCACATTTGAACGTCATCGTCAAGATCAAATTAAAGGTCAGCATTGGATCTCTTGTTGGAAGTTACTTCAAGAATGACCTTGAAGTTCCTGAAAATATATTACCTGAGAGAATATTCAGCCGTCCCGGGACTTTTGTGACACCCAGTTCATTTTTCCGATACACCAACTACTAATCAATTTGTCTTATTTTCGAAACTTTGTATGATATTTTCAAATTTTGAATGCTTTTGATTTCAATTTGTACAATTTCAAACCCTGTTAATTTCACGTTATTCAATTTTAAACGTTTTCATTTAGAAAAGATACAATTTCAATTCCCTTTCATTCCATTCGAAAGAATGTTACCTAATCTAAAAGTATTTGACATCAAGCGCTTCAAATTCAGAATTGTTGACCATTAATCACTGTATCAAAAATGTTTAGAACTAAAAATCCAATTTTTTCGTGATAATCTCACCGTGCTGACCCCACTATCCCTTTATTTACCCTCAATTCCCGATTTACCTATTGCCTCTTATTTTCCCTACTATCCAACAATCACTCTTCTCATTTCAACAAATTTACCTATTCTCATTTCACCTCGGTTCCTCTATTCTGCCATTCACTCTCGTTTCCGCACTTCCCCTTATTTTAACTACTTTCCCTCCTCTTATTTCCTCACCCTTAATTTTCTCTAGTTCCCCTCCCCTTATACCCCTTTTATCTCAACATATCCTCCCATCATTTCCCCTCAATTCCGCTGTTCCCCTATTTTCCATGATATTCCATGTTTCCCTCATTTCTTCTACTATTTCTCCCCTCATTTTCCCCATACTTCCCATTATTCTTACTTCCAATTGATTCTCCTGTTTCCCTATTTATCCTTATTACTGCTATTAGCCTAATTTCTTCCACTCCCTCTCTCCTTATTTTGCCAACTTGCCCTCCTCTTATTTCACTTTAATTCTCCCAACCCCCTTTCATTTTCCCTTAATTTCTCATTGCCTTTTATTTTCTATACTATCTCAACAATCCCTCTTCTAATTTTCCTTACTTTACCTATAGTCATTTCACCTCTCTTCCCTTATTCCCCTATTTACTCTCATTTCCGCTCTTTGTCTCATTTTAATCACTTTCCCTCCTCTCATGCCCCCCAATTCCCCAGCCCACGCTTCTCTTCTTTAAATCCCATCATTCATAATTATTTCCCCTAAAAAGCTTCATATCATCTAATTCCACTCCTGAATTTTCCTCACTTCTGCTAATGTCATATTCCCTTACTTCTCCTATTTCATCACCTCTAATTTCCTCTACTTCCGCTCTCCTTATCTCCCCTTTTATCTCAACATATCCTCCCATCATTTTCCCTCAATTCCACAATTTTTTTCTACTATTTCTCCCCTCATTTTCCCTACTACACGTTCCGTCACTTACCCTTTCTCTCCAGCTTCTTAATTTGTTCTTCCACTACTTTTCTCTTTCCTCGCTTTCCTCCCTGAATATCCCCTCCTTCTACTCACTTCAACAGCCCTCACTTCCCCTCCCCACTTTTCATTATTCCTTATTATGACCCTTAATTCCCATCACATCCTCCACTTCTCATTTATAATTTTCCCTCACTTTCCGTACCCTCATTTTCCCTTACTTCTTCTATTTTTCCTTCACTAATTCCGTTTCCCTCTCCCTACTTTTCTCTAATTACCTCTCATATCCCCTACTCATCCCTTATTTCCCCTTACTTTTCCTAATGCGTCTATTTCTCCTTATTTGTTCTACTATATCAACATTCCCGTTCCACACTTTCCCTATTCTCATTTTCCTTGATTTCCCTATTTTCTCATTCACCCTTATTCCCGCTATTACTGCTGTTTCCTTAATTTCTTTTACTTTTCCTTCTCTCATTTCCCCCACTTCACCAGCCCTGACTTCTTCTCTTCATTCACCATCATTTATAATCAGTTTTCCTATTAACCCTTACATCCTCAACTTCGTATCCTTAATTTTCCCTCAGTACCCTTTAATAACATCTCTCTTCACTTTCCCTACTTCTCCTCCTCTCATTTCTCCTCGCTTGCCCTACTCGCCCTTACTTTCTGTTAAATTCCTTATGTATGTATGCATGAATGCAGGCATGATGCATCTATTGTGCTGCGGTATTTCATACCACACCCGAATTTGAAATATTCACGCCCAGTTAACTTAAACTCGAGCGAAATCAATTGGACATTTATAATTGGTCGAGCACAGAATGCACTTAAGAGCTGTCATGTGACACGAGACATGAGAGGGATGACCTGTTACCATAAACGAACCCCTCGAGGTCTAGGTATTGTAATTCTGCTGCTCCGAACCGTCGCCAGACTAGGGGGTCATCTTACATATAAAATAGACATACACTAATGCCTTCGAAATTTTATTCAGTGTTGTTCACTAGATACTCTCAGGTCCGGCTGGCCCGGCCATCTAATTCTCACAGCCGGCTTCATCGGCTGTCACACACTACACCATACACAACACTACCACAATGGCTATGCAGTCGTGACTTCACTCTATGCCACCCGCAGTTTATACAATCACGACTGGCAGTCGTGAATCGGGATCACATATTCAGGAATATTTCATTTCTAAGACACATGAGTTGGCAGGCAGGAGGACATACAATCAAAACAAAACAGTCACGTGGGAATGTTACCAGCGGCTGATTGGCATACGAACTGTCAGAATTCTATCAACTGAGATTTGAAGCATGCAGCACGTATAGTAGGTCTGCATTGTGAGTGTTCGCGTCGTACCTGCGGCGCACCTTAGTAAAGTAGCTCGCCATAGACTACAAACTATGTGATAGAATGGACTAGGGCAAATGGCGAGTTACTGAAGGACACTACTATGAACGCGCCTTCACAGGCGTCCGCTGCTGCAATGTACCGCTTCGTGTACACGGACCTTGGTGTCACGCGCTGAAACTACACTCTGCGGCTTCGGTCTTCATTATGTGCTCGGCCATCGAATTGAAGTGCAGGTTTGCGCTGGGAGGCACCATATTGGTGCTCGTTAACTGAAAAATTATCACATCACGCTGGAAGTTCATCAAGGCGTCTTTATCAAGGTGTGAAAGGCATGTGGCACTCTTGAAAGTGTGGTTAAAAGGTATGTTCTTCACAGTTCGCCTTCCTTAATATTTAATGGGTCACTTCGAGGTGAAGACTGCTGTTTGAAATCAGTGCGCGGTCGCGAAATTATGTGTTCTTTATTATACGTTAGTAGGGGGATTTAAAATGTGAATATAGTGGGCGTGGGTATAGTAATTTTGAGGTCGAGTCTTCCAATATGGCGCGGAATCACGGCAGCTAGGCCCTGTTCGAGAATTGACCGGCAGCACTAGTGCAGCCAGTAATTTTTGTATGCGTTCGCAAACCGCTAACAGTGCCATTGCAGACGACTGTAGCGAGAGATCATATAATTATATTAAAATCAAATCATTAAAGGTTCTTCCACACGATTGCAGATGCGCAACTTGCGTACTTGCTCAAGTCATGTTTTGTGAAAATAGAGAATTTTCCCTCTGCGGAAAAATCTACGAATGACGGCTTTTTCAAGTTTTGTATGACTCTTTCAACAAAATAATATTTTTGTGCACAGAAGGTAAGTGTTTTGGACATTTATTCACATAATGACATCATGCTTTTGCAAACAATAGCCTGTATAAGTTATGAGGCACGTTTTCGTACAAAAGCGTACCCAACATAAGCTCTACATATTTGCTTGTGAACACTGATAATCAACATGCCAGACATGACAGAAATCACCTAAGTTGCATGTGCTTGTTTCTTTTAATCAAAACATTAAAAAATTTATTTAATGCATCGGCGTTATTCTTCCATAATTATCTTTAGCTCAAAACATTTGCCCATCATATAAAACGCATTAAATTTGCTGTTAAAAAAAACTAGCATTTAAAATACCGCTACTGCGGAAGTCCGCAAGTTGCGGATCTGCAATCGTTTGAAAGAACCCTGATTGCATGCTGCACGTGACAAATTTGTGGGAAACGCGCTCTGCGTGTTGCTGAGCGGTATCGCGGGTTTTTGCTATGCGCGTGATTATATCATTTCTCGTGAGGTGTCAGCACCGTTTGGCAATTATTATTAGTATTTTTTCGTGATAATTAATTTTGTGAATTTTTGCTTTACTTATTGCTACATTTTTATATTTATGTGATAGCCCTTTATAAAAGAATTCGTTAATTCTAAAATGCGCGACACTATTTTCGGAAATTGAAGCAAGCTTATTGCCACCATCTTGCTTCCAGTTGTGTGGCACATGCTTTTAAATTAAGTAATTCCAGAAAAAATCACTTCACGCAAAATTACACGGAATTGCCATGCTTGATGACGTTTTTCGGTTGACAGCCAATCACAACGCTCCTAATAATAATTTGATCTACGTTGGCATCACTGCAACAGTGCTCATCGCCCTCACCACTCTCACAGCAGTAATTTTCATGACGTCATTCCAGTACTGCTAGTCAATTCTCGAACACAGCCATGAGGTCAATCAAAGCCACCGCCATTTTGGAAGAATCAGGCTTTAAGAGGGTATGATTAATTATGTCGGTCGGAAAGGTCTCATAAGTGAAATAGGTTCTCAAGCTATTTTAGATGATCGGTTCTACTGTTGAATACGCAGTCCCTTTAGTTGGCGGTCGGTGTCTTTTACGCTAATGTTGGTCCGTTTGGCACGTGAAACGTGGTAGTGATATCGCGCTTCCAATTTGATAAGTAATTTTAAAGGCATTTGGCACACTAGGGAATAAGATAGATAGATGTGAGCATGATTTGTGTCATGATGCGGTCGGGATTCAGGCGAACAAGCTAGATAGTCCAACATGGCGTCGACCTCGTATGACCTTTGTGTCATAAATGGGGCGCCAAGATGGAACGTTTCTAACCTCTCATGTAGATAAAATCGTGCTCAAAGTTGATAAGATATAGGCATCGTCATGGTTAAAAATAATGATTAGCTAGGTGACATGTTTTAATCGTTAACTACTATATGAGCCACCAAACGATATAAGACTTTGCTCGTTAAGTTGTTTGGGCGAGTAGCTGATACCTTATAAATAAGGTTCTGAAGCGAGATTCACGACTCACATGTATATGGCCGATATTTTTCATGTATCATTTGACATAAGCAAGAAACGATATTGGAGTCGTATTTATCTTAACGGGATTTGTTAAATAAATCTATGTATTATTCATTTCCATGGCCCAGTTGTAATATTTTCTTCTTGCTCAGTCTATTCTTAAACCTACCCCTCTCTGTGATGAGCTAGTGGGGAGTGAAATAATAAATAATCATGGTTAGTATTTTGAACTATATATAATCTAAAATCTTTTGGTCGTTTAGGGTCTTAATGTTTGAACGATCTGGCACCCTTCAGGCAAAATACAAGATCAATTTAACTTTAACCAATTGTATAAATTCCGATTCAGTATTGGCTTGCGCAGGGCCAATAGAATGCTAAATGAAAGTAAGGATTTCTGATTGGCCCATGTCTGAGACAATAATTTCAATAACGTAGAACCTGAAAAAGTCAAGGTTATAGTATGTATGTATGTATGCATGTATGTATGCTTGTATTTACGTTTTTTTCTTCTGTCTGTGAGCATGATAAATTTTGAAAAAATCGAACTATTAGATTGGCCTTTGGTCTATTCTTCAAATGTCCTAAACTGAAAGTCAAGTTCGTCAGCTAGCCATTTTCGATGAAAAGTTTGAAAGATAGAGCATTTTCAAAATTTTGGGGACCACTAGTTTTCAAGATTTAAGGATTCTATGTACGGTTATTTGTAGTGCTTGGAAACTTGAATAATTTATTTCCGGGACTTCTCTTGATAAAAAGAAGAATAAAACAGTTATAGCATGTTCAAAATAGAAAAAAAACGTTGCTTTTTGAAAGCCCTACATGATTTTGTTTTATTCGTAAAAAATAACATTAGGAATGAGAAAATTAAATTTTTGTACAAACGACACAAACTACGAAAAAAAAAGTGAAGAGTTGTCTACTCAAACAAAGCTGCAAATATGTTACTAGTTACTTTCATGTAGCATGCGTGGTTTTTTTATTACATTTTTTTTTCATTTTCGCTTGTGTTTCTTTTTTACAATCTAATGATTGCTTTGGAATTATCTTTCGTTTTTCAGAAATGATTATATTAATTTTTTAATCAGGTACAATTATTAGTTGACTGTTTGTTTTTGATCTTATATGACCGTAAGATGAGATGAATTATTTATTCAATTTATCCTACTCAAACATAACACATATATAATATTGTCAATGATTTATTGGGCAAGTATGAAGTTTCAGCGTAACTGCGCAACAGTATTGAATAACCAGAAATGTTTCTTGATCCATTCTGTTTAATGGTGTGTAGTATTTTGATTTACAAACTCCGCTACGTAATAAAATCTGATTGGGCGATTTGGACCTACTGGAGTTTCCCTCGTTTCATCTGGGGTCAAGGGGGTAATCTTGCCGTTATCCATGTTTATTTTTGTCCGTCGTTTTGGACTATGTGCATATATTCCAGCAAGAACATCACTACTCTCGACTATTGCAAAGACATCACCACCAAATGTTGATAATACAATTTGTTCTAGGATTGGAATAGGTATAAACCGATTCTTTCCTGGTCCTGCAAGTATCTTTATTGGTTTATCCACAGGAAAAGTATATCTTCGAAATTCGAACAGCCGGTGCGGATTTTTATTGTAGCGAAGCCGAATTAATTGAAGTTGGTCAAGTCCATACCCAAGTATGTCAGAAAACGGAAGTGCAGGTCGAGACATGGACGTGCCAGGAAGACGAGGATCAGCTGAAGAAGAAGATCTGGCCAGAAAGTAAGGTCACATGAAACCAAAATTATTAAAGAATAATTCAAGTGAATAAAAAAGAATTCCATTGAATTCAGATAAATGGGAGCATATTGAATTAGTGAATAAGAATCTGATAAGGTCCATAAGAATTCAGGGCAAGTTTAAAAGTCTTCAGGGCGTATTAAATAAAATGTTTGAAAATTATAACCAGGTTCACTGAATTCAAACAATTTCAAGGAAATTGCAGACAATTCAGAATGAATTGAAATGAATTTGTATATACTTAAAGGAAATTCAGTAATCTTCAAGGTGTTTGCTCTAATATAACAAAAGCAGTACGAAAGTGATGTTTTTATTTCGGAAAGATAATATAGTGATTTTATTTTAAAAGAGTGACTGAACAGGGAGTTCAGAAAAAAAATGACGATCGCCAGTTTTTTTAAAAAGTTACTCACCCATCTCTTTGGGTTACATGCACTATCCTAAAATGATATGGGATTTGCCAGTGGTGGCCTACTGGAACTTCCTTTTTTTCTTCTGGGGTCAATGGGGTAATCCTGCCGCTTTCTATGTTTATTTTTGCCCGTCCTTGACTTTTGATGCGGGGATTATGTTTATATATTCCAACAAGAATATTATCACTTGTCAATATTGCAAACACGTCGCCATCAAATGTTGATAGTACAATTTGTTCTTGGGAAGGCACGGGAAAATAAGCATTCTTTCTTGCCAATAGTTTATTTCTTTTGTCCGCAGGAAAAGTATATCTCCGAAGTTCGAATTGCCTGTGCGGATTTTTAATGGGAGTAAGCTGAATAAATTGAAGTTGATCAAGTCCATATCCAAGTCCGTCAGAAGAAGGAAGCCTGGTAGGTGGATCTATATAGCTGGCAGGAGGAGACCGGGACCTCGCACGATGGTGAGGTTCAGCAGGAGAAGAAGACCTGAGTGGAGAAGAAGGTCTGGCGGGAGGAAGAGAACCGGAGCGAGGATGTTGTGTGTCGAAAAAAGAAGAAGATGCATTGCCACGAGGAACACCAGGAAGAGGGGCACCGTTAGGCAAACATTCGAACTCTGAACTTAACTCTGCAACAAGAAACATACGATTAATTTTTGTTGAAGAATGAATTTTTTGCTTTACTGATACATTTTGCTTTCTGCAAGAAGTTACTTCATAGTGATGCTTCTGTTGTTCAACTGTAGATAGTAATTGTACAACTTGATAAATTCTTTAGACTGCGACAAGAAATAGTAACGATACATTTTGGTAGTCAATTGTATCTTTAGATTAACTGACAAGCGATTTTCCTTATAGAAGTATGAAAATGTTATAAATTTATTCCGACTTTATTTTTTTATGCTCATGATTAAGATTAAATAATATGCTTGAAATTCGAGAATATGGGATTCAATACAAGTCCCGTGGCGGAAGATTTGATAGAATTTTGATGAAAAACTATCAAAGAGTTTCAATGATATACTTACGTATTCTTTATGAACAAACACAAATAGAGTAACAAAATAATAGAAATTGGGATAGAATGCATATCACGACGCAGAAAATTTTATTTGCGCGAAGTTAAAAAACGTTTTTAAAATTACAGATATAGTATAGTATTATATTCACCAAAAGAAATAAGAATCATCGTCAACATAAACATCGCAGTATGAACGATCCTCATTTTTTGCAACCAGAGGTAAAACTGATTTACGCGTTAATAAAGAATTTGGTTACCAGGTAATCTGATTGATTATTTGTTTGCGTTTCATAAATCAGTCGAAGGAAAGTAAATATGTTTCCTTAAAAGGAGCTACATTGGAGTATCATTATCGTTTTTATTTGTTATTCTTGTTGCTGAAGTGATCAAATTCGAATAAATACAAAGAAGCTACGTCGATTTTGAGAAATAATATTTCAATTCTTGAAAGTACAATCAAATACAGTTTTTCCGTTCCACATTGTCTGGAGATTCAATCTTTATATTTTAAATTTATGATATCAAACATATTCAAGCGACAAAAATTCAATCAGTTTTTCAACAACAATGACTGCGATATTTTCAAGCATGTAGTTCAGAGAATAAAGTAGAAAAGTAATTTTGAATGTAATATACAAATGTCGAATGAAAATTTATTTTTTGTTGTATGTGATTATTTAATTAATTAAGTAATTAATATTTAATTAGTACAAGAAAATAAAATGACAACAAAAAATGTAATAGATGATTTCGATCTGAAAAAAATTCTATTTTGAATGAAAAACAGTTAATCAATTCAAAAGAGACGGATTTTCCACAAATTAGTAGCAAACTCAACGAGAAGAGATTAATTTTTAACCAGTTATATTTTAAAACGAATACTTGTATATTTTCCAAGAAAGATGAATTATCAACAAAAAGTATAATAGTTGATATTTAAATCCAAAAATATTGAAACGCTTTATAACAAACAGTTAACTTCATAACAAATAAATTAACAAGACTCCTGAATTATCAAGCAAAATAATGAATCTTTAAAAAGAACAGTGAATTTTGATCAAAGTAGTTTAACTTCGAACCAAGTACTTCAATTCTTAACCAAAAAGATGAGTTCTGAACGAAAAATATAATATCTAATAATTAAATAAAAAATGTTTTCGATTTTGTATCAAAAAGATTTTAATTAATCCAAAAAGAAGTATTTACAACAAAATAGTTGAATCCTCGTCAGAACAAAATTTCAGATTTATATAAAAAATTTGTAATTTTAATAAAAAAGGATAAGGTTTCTACCAAAAGAGATGAACTCTTCTAACCTAAAATGAATTTTCAGTCAATAAAAAAATCTCACATCTCACAAACGTGAGATAGGTGGTCACAGGACACATACGAAATCACAACGACAGGCCGGCGAAACTCTCGTGTGTTTTAAGGACACGAAGCGACCCAAGGATGACAGCTGTCTGCATCCATATCGCAAGTGCCGTGGCATATTTTTGGCACGCGGGTATGGCTTTCAAGTCACGAACCAGCGATAATTTCGCACCCGCGAGAGCACCTATCACAAGGACAATTAATTGTACCGAATATTTTGGGCACATTCTTTGCAGCTGCCTTTTAAGATCTTGATGCCTTTCTTCCTTTTCTTTCTCCTTGGAAGTGATGTTGTATTCGAAAGCAGCCGAGAATTCGATCACGAATATAGTTCGTTTCTCGAAGTCTTGGTGAACAATGTCAGGCCTCGAGTGGACAGCGGAGACTGCTGTCTGAAAATCGTAGTTCCAGAAAATTTGGCACTCCCCGTTTTGGACAATTGACTCTATCTCGCTTAGAGTGTTCGGCAGGGCAGGGTCACGGCCAACACCGTAAGAGCGATAAAGATGGTAATAAAGCACTCTTAGGGCAGCATTAGGTCTGTAGATATAGGTCGTTCCTGCGTGGGCGGCACACGCCCATAGTATGTGTTCTAAGTACTCAGCGTGTGTATGACACGCTCTGCACCTATCGCTTGAAACTTCTTGACATAAAATGCGGTTACGGTATGCTGAGGTGGAAATGACTCTTTCCTGGCATGCGAAAATAAAACCCTCTGTACCTGAATTAAACTCTGATGATTTGAGAGAAGCAAAAGTTTGCTCCTTCGACAAGAACTGTTTTTCTACATTCCTGTGAAAATTTCCGTGCATTTTTTTGTCGAGCAGCCCTTGAAGGAATTTTTGAGTTTATGCTTCTTCATTTCGGCTTTCAGAAGTGAAGCATCTTGACGGAGTAATGCACTTTCCTCACTTATGATGTTAAAATTCAGGCCAAGGTTCTCGCCCGCTTGCTCCGCGGCTTTGTAAAGGAACGCTACTTCACCGATCACGAAGGGCCTTAATTTTGCTCTTCGTCCATTGAATTACCCCAAACGAATAGAGTAGAACCGGGACGGCAACAACCTTTCCCTTCTTCAGATAAATTTTGGCATATTCACCCAATCCAAAATCCACGTTGTTCGTGCATCTCACACCACACAGGCTCAATTCGCCAAACAATCCTATTGTTCAGGACAACTGTCAGGTCTTATACAGTGTATTCAAACACTTTATTGGCCTGTCATTCTCTGGGTTGGACAAGTGCCCTTTTTTCGGTAGGAATATAATGCGTCCTAACACCAAAAGTTCTTGATACAATCTGGTCCAGCAACGAAAAAGTTTTTCGTGCTTCTAAGTGCTCTTTTCACCTCTTCGGCAATGATTTATCGAAATTTCTCCTGAAATTTGATAAGGTTGTCGCAAGATTCCTTGAAGCGGATGATATTGTCAATATATTCTTTCAACGTTAGTGTTTTCGGGATCTTGAATACCTTTCTCCAAAAAGTCTCTACCTCGTTGGGCTTGGGTGGGTTTTTGACAGAAATAGAGTAATCACTGAAGGGGCGAGATGGGTCAGCGATAAACTTTTGATTCTTTCTGATGCATTTCTCTCTCTTCCGTATTCTCCTCCTTGCGTCAGATAACAGCCGTATCTTGTCAACAATATGCTGCTTGATTGTCAGCAGCTTTGACTTGTTCAGTGTGTCATTCAAGATCCTCAGTTCTTGTGGGAACTTTCAGACACTTTCCGTGTGCGTGCTACCACATTTTATGTAGTCAATCACACATTGAACACGGGACACATTCTGTCTTGACAAAGCTCTCGCAGCACCATAAGCTGCGCAATTGATGGTTCAGAGGTCGGACTCTTGTGAGATTTCTCCACGAAGGGAGGCATCAATTTTATCCAGATCTTGGGACTTAGGGAGAACTTGCATGTTAATATTCCTTCTTGTCCTAAAATCGCGATCATCTCTTAGAAGGTGCCTTCTCTCCGCGGTTCGTCTTAATTTCGCTTCCTCATCTTCAGCTTCAGCTTCACCAAGCAGCGGTTGGGGAAGCGCTCCGCGTACATATCCATTTTTCCAGAGGTTGGCACGTTGATTTCGCGACGATTGAATCGAAACGTGCTAAAGCTTTGGGCGTTTCTGGCACCGCAGAGTTTGCATACGCGCTATGAAGCTTCGGTGAACAGATATAATGCTGACATCGTAGCAGTTTAGCAAGTTATCCTTGAGTTGACTCGTCCATTCAATGTGGCGTCTTGCCGGTTCGTCGTAGTGTTTCCATCTAAATTATTTTCAGCACCACGAACGCCAGGATGATCGGCATTTTTCGCCAAACCATTGTCGGGAGCTCTGCGCGCTCGATCGTTTTCAACCTCATTTACAACAATCTGGTGCTTTGGTGATGTCATTGTTGTTCTCACAAGCAGCTAGGGAAAGGGTTCGTCGATCCTTGTAGAGCACCGCGTGCAAAAATAAGGCTGCATACTCTGAGAGGTCGCCCGGTATCCCAGAGTCACCGCTTAAGACACCTCACCCAGGTGCCATTCAGAGTCCATCTTGTAGTTCTCATAATAGGCTGTCTTGGAGGTATGAAAGCTTCATTTCTTAGTCAACTCAACAAGATTCTGGCTTGCCAGCGTCAGGCTCACTCCATCGCGAACCGGATGCAAAAGGCTGTTCTTCTGGGATCACTTCATCTGGGCCGACAACACTGTTCCTCATAACATTCTACAAAGATTGGTAGCTCTGAAAAAGTATCCAGAGGTGAAATTTTCGTCTCCAACTGTCCTGTCTGCCGCGTAAGGTCATCCGCGGCTAGATACCTGACCCCAAGAAACAGTGTTGAACAATGTCTTTTCGCGTAAATTTCCCGATCTTTCTTACCTTCTAAAACAGAAGGAGCAGAAGTGGATGACGAACACGTTCCAGTTACGTCGGGATTAGTTGCTTAAGGAACCATGATCGTAGCTTCCGGAGCCTAAAACTTCTCTCACATAATATACACTCAGAGAAAAATTCGTATTCAAACAAAAGCATCGTTATCTTGCCTGTTTTGTTCCGAGCCACGTGAAACCCTTTTTTACATAAACGAAATCATTTGGCTGTGAGATTACGTGATTTTTGACGCAAAATGATAATATTTGCTGCAAAAAGATTCTTCTGGAGACAAATTAAGAATTGCACTTTTAGTCGATTTTTGTCAAAAAAATCTGCTTCGTCTCCCACTGTGTGACGTGCCAATTATTTAATACTTTTCGATACCGTTTTTGTCCCCGAATTTTGCATCCCTATAGCAGTAGAAGTTATCTCTTAAACTGAATTCCTCTTTGTACTTAGTGGCCAAAATATTTTTCTGAATACTTTTGGATACCCCAAATCGACCATGAAATAGAACGCTTTCAACCCATTTTAAATTTGCACATTTCGCTGTTCTTACTTAATGTTTTTCGAATAACAATGAAGTTTAAAGCATTTAAAAACATTGTATTAGTCATTTTACGTGGTCAAGATTCTTTGCTACACAGGTAGTCGTAATGAAAACTAATTTGTTTAAATTTGTTTATCATGATTTTATATTTTTTTCATTGAACACATTTGAATAAATCGAGAGTTTTGTGATATGGTGATGTATAGTTATACGCGATCCTAATAGATTTTGCACGTGTTCATGCTTTTGAAGCGCCTTCCAATGCGTTAAACGTAAATCCTGTTTTTAATTTACTTCAGCTTACGTTTGACTGCTCCGATCGGCTTTTAAAGGGATTGGAATTGAAATATTTTCGCTGCTTAATCGGAGATTCAAAAAAGGACAGAAACGGCGCTCCTAGGTATTGAAATTTTTCATAACTTTGAATGCAAGCCTCCTTACCAGGGTTACAACGTAAAATAGCCGCGTTTATGTTTCGCCTTTCGGTAGAAATTTCACTCTTTGGTCTAGAATGAGATTGTCTCTATGAAACAGGTACTTGAACGTCAGGTAAAGATTTCGTCCATATTCTTCTGAATGCCGGCAGTCTGCGGACTGCCTAGATCTTTTAAATGCCTACGACATATGTGTATATAAGAGAAGATATCTGTACGTTTACATAAAAAGGGACCTCATGATTGGTATAGACTATAGAGGTTGGCATAGAGACAGTCATATGGTTCATATGGACGTGGACATATTGGAGCTAAATGATTCTGTTTTTCTATTTTGTCTTAAAGGGTTAGGTTAACCGGAAGGACACCATGAACGCACCAACACGCTTGCAGAGCCCAGTACGTCAGGACGTCCACCTCACCTGGCCAAGATGAATGACATAACCCCAGAAGGGCATTTCAAAATACACACTAAAGTGAAGCCATATCACGATCTATTCTATATAAATAAAGATGGTGAATTAGTGCCAATCCACACAAACGACTTTCATGCAGGAGTAACGAAAAATAAAATCTTTAGCATAATCATAGATGATTTTCTTCATGCACTATATAATGGAAGGCGCCAAGTAGTTATGCTAAGGTAAGATGACAGGAAACCAATTATAACAAGCCTTAAATGTTTTGAGAAATATGGCGTGAACAAACCTTTGAAAAAAATGTGAAATTCTATGTAATACTAACTATGAAAACTTTAATAAACTGTAATAATAATAATGTCAAGTAAATTCACTGTATAACATTTTCCAGCGTAATACACGTGTTTAGAGCTGTGAATGATGAACAAATGATAATTTCTTAAGATTTTAATTATCCTTTACAATTTATTTGAAATAAAAGATCAGTGTGTAAAACTTTTGCTAACACCACACTAAAACCCAGACCCAGGTCATCAAAACGTTGCAAACAGCTGCCAATTACATTATGTTACAATTGAAAAATACTCTCTTTGCAACGTTTCGATTCGATTTTTGAGATCAATTTGATGATTGGGCATTTTGTATGACATCAAACAGAATTGGTGTAGATGAGCCAGGTGAATATTTTCACAAAAAGCAAGGTGCAGGTGAAAATTCCAGACGCGAAATATAAGCGGTTAGGTTTGTAATTCTTTGATTTACTTGGCGGAAAGCATCATTTGGGGCCATGTGGGGAGTCAGTAAGCGTTACCACTACCTCAGATTATACCACGATACCATGTCACTCGATTAACCTGATCAACATCCTGTTTGATAAAAACACGTTACAATTGCCAATATTGAACTTAGGTAACAGTGACCTGGTGATGGGTTACCCCGAAATTATCAAACGTGAGGAATTTCAACCTTTATCAGCTATCATGAGATTCGAGGAACCTAAACCCTACTACCCAGAGGAAATCAACGTCGCTAGAAACTGTCCTTTCGAGGAATTACAGGATCTTCTTGAGGTATTGAACGAATACATAGATGTTGTGTCGAAAAATCTCAGTGAGTTGGTACGTACCGCTATGATCTCCATGAACATCAGGCTGAAACCAGGTAGTACACCCTTCTCTTATAACCTCTATCTCGCCAGTAATGTTGAACGTAACGAGATAAACAAAGCAGTAGGCGAGTGGAAAGATGTAGATATACTCACTGAAACAGATTAGCCGTATGCTAGCCCCGTATTAATCGTCAAAAAGAAAACCGTTGAATCATATCTTGTAATTGACTTTCGTAAAGTTAATAGTCAAACCAAACGATAAATTTCGCGCTGCCCAATCTAGACGATCATCTTGCTCTTTCAGGAGATAGTTCTTTGTTTATAACTCTATATTTAGCAAACGCGTATCTACAAGTACCCTTGACTATAGAAGAGCGAAAAATGAGACCTTTTATCACCCCTGATGAAACGGGTGTCCAGTTTATCAAATTCCCCGTTTTATTTCCCAAAACTAATGTCTCGTATTTTGGGACCTTTGCATGGCCAAGGAGTACTAATTTACCTCGATAGCGTACTTATTCCGGGTCGCGATTGGCTTGAATTAAAGAAGTGATTAGTTTTCGTTCTTGAATCATTACAAAAAGCTATGCTAACAAAATCACCAAAATATCATTTCCTAGAATCAAAAGTTTCCTACTTAGGCCATAAAATTTTCGAAAAGGGAATCGAACCACATCTAGTGAAATTAAATGGCTTAGTTGACTTTCCGAACCAAGTGATGTTCACGGTGTGTGACAATTTTTGGGTCTCGCGGGATTCTTTCGACGATACATCTACCATTTTTCATTGCATGTGGAACCACTAACCAATTTGCTACGAGCTAATCAACCTTTCATTTGGGAAGTAAAAGCAGTAGCAGCATTAAACGAAATGAAACGCTTAATGTCGTTCGAGCCAATTCTCGCGGCTTTAAATCCCAAACGGGGAGCGGAACTCCACACCGACGCGTGTTCCAAGAGTCTTGCGGCTATACTATTTCAAAAAATGATAACAATAAATTATATTTGTTTCCCTGAAACTCTACTTTGAAGATGTGAAAACTGTAGGAAAAAATTTCTTCTCAACAACTTTGATAGCCCTTCCTATCGACGAAGACAATGATTCTGATTTACACCATGAAGCTCGAACGCTTGTTGACCAAATAACAGATTTGAAATTTATTTTATCAATGTGTGTTTGGCAATGCATAATATTTTCAAAATAAGTAATAATTGAAATAAATGTTTTGAGAGCGCTTTAATAATCGCCAAACAAACCGCGGAAGATTTAGAGCTAGAACCGGTTTTCGAAAAAAAGGTATGTACGTGAAATGAAAAGAAGCAGTTTGGTTATGAAACACCAGACAAATCTAGAAAAGCATAGAGAGATTTGGTCACTTCCGTACAATTTAAAAATGATCCCTGAATAGAATATTTTAAGACTAGTTTGCTCTCAATTAGAAGAAAAACTAACTCATGAAAATGAAACTGAATGTAATGGCACAGAACTCTGTTCTGAGCTGTTGCACTTAGAATATATGCTGCCAATTACTGTTATAATACCTGTAGATTTGTTAAATTTTATCGTTCAGAATAATTTAAGAACAATTTTCCCAAACGTATGGGTAGCTTGAGCTCTTTCGCTATCTTGACAAATGAAAACAGTCTATTACGATTACTAGATTTTCTATTTTAGTAAAGGGGGAGGAGCGCTATTTGACTGATTGCACAGGGCGCCCAAATCCCTAAAGCCGGCCATGCTTATACTAACTGAATATACTAACCGGTTCGAGAACATAAAAAATGAGCTGTAAAAAAAATGATCTCACTGTTTTTTGTGTGTCTTTCAACATTATATTTTCATTTTCGCAAGGTAAGAAAAACGCCTTATTTCATCTAAATTGTAAGTACATATGACCTTAACGAGTCTTATATTTACGTCTTAAAATGAAGGAAACAGATTTATGAAGAAATAATCTAGCCTACAAAGAGGATAATTTGAGTAGCACATACATATTGTAGAATTATTATTGAAAAAATATTCCACAAAGCAGTTTGCTTCATTTAAAGAAAATGAGGGCGTTCACTGCTGTTTTATTCTTTGTTCTGGCGTTGTTTCCTCATTCTGTTGGTAATATATAATAATATATATTTAATTTTAAGTGCACTGTTAATTGCAGCTCGATTGCAATATACCTATAATTATTTCCTATTCAAAATTGTGCAAATTGAAAATCTCTTGTGGAAAGAAAACTTAAAAAATTATGATATATTAGTTCCTCCTATGGGTTATTCTTGCACGAGTGATATTCATGCAAATACAGTCGAGTCTGGATATAGTGTCGGTTTTGGGGCTGACTTTGACATTAAATCCAGAGTCTCGGAACTGTTTTGTTTCTCTCTCCTGTTTCTTTCTCTGTTTTGTCATGCCTCAGTGGACACCGCATATCCCCTCGCCGCTCCTCTCACCCATACCCGCCGCGCGGCGTCAATTCTCGGAAACACTAAACATGAACATAAGTCTACATAGAGGACGGCATAGGGACAGTTAGCTAGATTGGGAATATTTCCTAACTTATAGAACCGGCCCTAAGGGCCCTTTTCATATAGACATGCGCATATTAGATTTAACTGATTCTATATTTCTATTTCGTCTTCCAGAATTAAGTTCACCGAAAAGAACGCATGAACACACCAACGCGCTTGCAGAGCCCAGTACGTCAGGACGTCCACCTCACCGTGCCAAGATGATGGACATACCGCTGACAGGGATATTGAAACCACGGAGCAATAAACTTCAAGAATATCATGATCTTTTTTATATGAATAAAGACGGTAAATTATTGCCAATCCTCACAAATGACTTTCAAGCTGGATCAACAACGGATGGTAAAATTTTTTGCATAATCATCGATGATTTTATTCATGCACTGTATAATGGAAGGCGCCAGTTAGTTATGCTGAGTGAAGATGACAATGAGCCAATTTTAACAAGCCTTGAATATCTTAAGAAATATGGCGTGAATCAATTCTGGAAAAAGAATTAGGAATTCTATGTAATACTAATAATGAAAACTCTAATAAACTTTATTGTCAAGTAATTTCATTGTACAACATTTTTTAGGATAATACACATATTTAATTTGGTGCTCTAAATTATAACAAAATTATACTTACTTGAAATCAAAGAGCAGTGTGTAAAATGTTTGTTAATATCACTTTCAAACCCGGATCCAGATCAAATGACCAAATGATCGAATAAAATTATTTCTTTTCAAACAGAACCTCTACACTTTAAAGAATGGTCGATAAAAAGTGGGTCTCGATTTTGTTACATTTCTTGACGAAAAAAACCTAGAACCTCTTGAATTTTCGGTGATTCATCTGTGTCAAGAACATGAATAAATATTGCGTGATTGCTCAGTAATCATAACAAATATTCATTTGTGAAATAAAAATTTCTGCAAAGCTAAAAATACAAGATTTGACAGTTAACAGATACTCAAAGCAGGGAGCTCTATTTCATATTTCGAAAATCTAAACATTATTTTTTTTGCATACAAAATTTTTGCTATAATGAAATTAGATAATTTGATTTATTGTAATTTTAAAAAATTCTTATTTTTCTTAACTTTGTGCGAACAATCAGAAGGCAGTATTTTGAAAGTAGAAGCAGGCGAGGTCACGCTTACAATTTCAGAATAGGGCCTTCTTATTCTTTCAGTTGAGTTGAAAATGATACACCATCGCCTTATTTGAATTAATTTTCCTATTCTTTCCTTTTTACAATTTCATAACCTTTTTTTAATTACTATATACAGTATTAATAATAAGTTTATATATTTGTAGCAAGCAATTAGTTGCTCTTGACTATTGAATTAGGAAATATCTTAACCAGTCGAATGAGTAATTTTTTACTAATCTCATTGTCTCAAGCCTAAAATATGTTATGTCGAGAAATGGGGCGGGAACAAGCCTCTAAGAAAGTCAAAAATTTATATATCAATTTAACTTTATAAATCATTGGAACCTTCCTCGCCAAAAGCAAGGTATTGGTGGAAATTCCAGACACGAAATGTAAGCGGTTAGGTTTGTAATTCCTCCATTTATGTGACGATTTTAATGCTAATAATTGATTTAGTTAAAACTGTCAGTTCAGAAAATGTTATGTCATAGTTCAATGATGTGTACATCTCCATGTGCATTAAGTATTTGACGGACGGCAGTACAATTCGCTCTATAATTGGGTCATCTTTGAAATAATGTATGAAATGAAAAAATATACTGATAGTTTATCGTAGATAATTTTGTAAGAGATATTGGAAATCACTGCTGTGTTGCGTCAGAGTCCGTCAGTTCTCCTGAGTAGCCACAACTCGCGATGCAGTCCTTCTGATCCACTATCTTCTTGTCTTTGTCAGAAATCAAACAAGCTTTGAGAATTTAAGGTTATGCGTCGATTTACTCAACAGAAATGGATCATATTTAAAAAAAAGCACGAATTATTGATCCTCTGTGAGACACGATTACATTGAAATGGATTAAATGCAATTTGGATCGTATATACTTTGAATGGGGCACCTTGGTAAAAGCTAGTAACTCATATTTCAAAATGTCCGATTAAAATCAAATGATTTCCCACGGAATTGGATATTTTAAAAGAAAAATCATGACTTATTGAGGAAATTGTACAATTGTACAATTTTGTTAAATTATGGTTATGTTTGAATTTTCCCATGGAATTATCTATCTTACAAGAAAAATCATCAAGTATTGAGAAAAGCTAACAAGTTTTATAAATTTAATAAGGTTGAAAATCACTTTCGTATTTCAGGCACACGCTTACCCTAATTTCCTTTTTTTTATAGAATTCTTCTTTTTTCTCCTGTCTTTAAGAAACTTCCCCCTTTTCCCATCCAACCCCTTTTCTAGTTTCTTTGCTTGAATTTGAACTGAATTAATTACTCTTTGGGTAAAAATTCGTTATTTCTTGGTAAAGATTTAACCTTTTAGTTAAAAATGTATCTCTTTGTTCGATATTTGAACTATTTTGTAGCAAATTTGTCTTTATGGGTTGAAAATTAAAATATTTTGGTAGAAATGTAATATTTTTTGGTTAAAAACTCAACTGTTAGGTTAAAAATGACTCTGTTTTGGTTATGGTTTCAACCATTTTAATAAAAATTCGTAGTTTTTGGTTTAATTAAGCTGTTCTCTTTATTCAAATTTAAATTCACATATTTTGTTGAAAATGTGTTTTTTTGTTGTTGAGAATTAATTTTTCAACTGAAAATGTAACTACTATATGTTTTGTTTTAAAAATGATGTTCCAGTTAAAAAATGATCATTTCTAGCTGAAAATTCAACTGTTTGGTAAAAAATTCACGTATTTTGTGGAAAATTCTTCTTTTTGACAGAAATTAATTTTCTTGGTTGACTACTCAGTTGAATGTTGAACTCTTTTTTTTTAACATTTATTTAATTGTTTTTGAAGATTCATAATTTTAGTTGATAATTCAACTACTTCGTTCAAAGATTAAATAATTTGTTACAGATCCTTTTTTTTTTGGTTAAATATTCATCATTTTTGTCAAAAAATTATCTCATTGGCTGAAAATTAAAATACTTTCTTGAAAATTCGTTTTCTTTTTGTTTGATTTGAGAATTAATATTTAAAACTGCAAATGTAACTATTACATTTTTTTTCAAAAATTGACATTTGAAATAAAAATTGATTTTGTCTTGGTTGAAAATTCATCCGTTTTGGTTATAAATGCAACCATTTTGTTTAAAATTAGTATTTCTGATTAAATTTAACTGCTTTCTATTGAATGTAAAATCAATCTTGGTTGAAAGATCAGCCATTACATTTCTTTTTCAGAATTCACCTTTTTTGGTTGAATAAAATTAAACTACTTTGTTGAAAGTTGAACTAATTTGTGATTTTTTTTTTGGTAAGATTCATCTCTTTGCTCTAAAATCCAACCGTTTAGTAGGAAGTCCGCTTTTTAGCTTGGAAATTCGACAGTTTGGTAGAAAATTCATGTATTTTGTTGAAAATTTGACTTTTTAAATAAAAATTATTCTATTTGGTTGAAAATTCATCGTTTTGTTTGAAAAATCAACTACTTGATTCAAAATTAATCTTCTTTGGTTAAAAATCCAATTACTTGGTTGAAAGTTGAACTAATTTCTTAAGATTAAAAAAAGTCAACTATTCCATTTTTCGTTGAAAATTTATTCTTCATATGTTGAAAAAGTCAACTATTTGGTAGAAAATGTATGGTACCTTGTTGAAAATGCACCTTTTCGGATAGAAAGTTTAACTACGTTCTTATGGTTATCATTTTTGTAGAAAATTCAACTGTTTTCATGAAAAGTCGTCCTTTTGGACTGGAAATTCATATTTCATGGTAGAAAAAGTGAACTCTTTTGTTGAAAATTTAACTTTTTTCTGGAAACCTCGTGTTTACTGTTAGAAAAAATAGTTGCTGACTTCATACACAATATATACAAATAACTTTACACATATGTAAATGGAATTTAATATAAATGTGTATATTGAATGTAATATAAACTATATTATTTTAATATATAATGCATATTAATTCTAATATAAATTTATCAATCTTAATATACACATTGAAAAAAAATGTGGAACCGAGTTAATGCATTTACTTGAATCCTATTCCTCAGCATCAATAAAATATTCTTTCACAGTAGCAAGTTTTATTTGAACCAGACAAGGAAATTATTTGCTTGACTCGAAAGATCTAGATTTTTAAAAATCTGGATAGTCTTTCAAAGAAATATTTATCTTTTTCAGTTAAAAATAAACTTTTTTGTTGAAAATTCTACTGGCCTCTAAAAAATTCGTATTCTTGACTTAAAAATTTTACTATTTCGTTCAAACTTCCAGCATGTTTGTTGAAAATTCGTCTCTTTTGCTTGAAAGTTCAACTATTTCGTTGCTTATAGCACGGATTGGTTAACAATTACTTTTTTAGTTAAACATTTAAGTATTAGGTTGAAAATTCATCTTTTGGGTTGAAAATTTATCTCTTTCGGTACAATATCTTTTTTAGTTAAAAATTCAACTATTATATTGAAAAAGCAACATATTTTGACATTTACAATTTACTTTTTTATCTCACTTTTACTAATACGTACTTATATTTAAAATCGACTCAATTCATCGTTTTAATAATTAATAGGAAGTATCATTATTACAGATAATTTTGAGTTAAAGAAAAAAAAAACGTAATCTTTCAATTGTTCAAACACATTGGAGCTGCCACTATATTATTTTTTGTTGTTGAATGTTTGGATTTCAAATTCAAAAACAGCAGCTTGAAAAACCACTGAACAATAAATTTAAATCAGATCGGACCATTATCGTCTGAAAAACTTCCTGACTCAGTCCAAATGATAAGAAACGATAATAATACATCCAATGTCTGAAAGACGTTTTTACGAGTTATTTGGGACTTTAGACTTTTTTAGAAAATTATTTGGCCTGACTCAGGACGGTTTTTGAAACGTTCTAATAATATGAGTTTATGTACGTCTCACTGTTCATCGCCTGCACACAGGATAACTCTCGAAAAAATGAAAATATCAAATCGGGCTTTGGCACACTTTCTTTTTAAGATTTTTTAAGATATCTTTATAAGGTCTTCTGAAATAGATACGCTAGGAATAGATTCAAAATAATTAAAAAAAAACATACTCAAATCAAAAGTTGATTTTTGGACTTTTTAAATGTATCAAACTTTAATATCTTTGACATCATCTGAATACCTTATTCTAGAAATTCTAAACTTTCATGTGCTACATGTGTTACACTTATTGATAATGTAAGTTATTATTAGGTATGCGTCTTTCAACATTACAGTTGTATTTGCGCAGCGTAATACAAACACTTTATCTTATCAAAATTGTAAGTACATATTACCCAAGTGAGCCTAATCTTTCTATCTTTAAATGCAGCGAACAGATTCATGAAGTAATAATGCAGCCTGCAAAGATGATAGCTTGAGTAGCACATACATATTGTAGAATTATTATCGAAAAAATTTCCCACAAAGCAGTTTGCTTCATTTAAAGAAAATGAGGGCGTTCACTGCTGTTTTATTCTTTGTTTTGGCGGCGTTTCCTCAGTCTATTGGTAATATATAACAATACATATATCTAATTTAAAGTGCATTTCTAATTGCGGATAGTTTGCAGTGTACCTATAATTATTTTCTATTCGACATTTTGCAAATTGAAAACCTTTCGTGATAATAAAACTTTAAAAATTAAGATATATTCGTTCCTTCTATGGTTTATCATCGTAAGTCTGACATCTTTGCAAATATTCACGGAAACCTTTTGGAAGTTAGTAAACTCATCCATGTTGATAACATGGGCAATAATCTTGAGCAAGATGCCGATTATTATTCTATAAGAAGAAATCTGTCCGCTGCGCGGACACATTCACATTGGGCGCCACGCGCGCGCGACTAGCAAGTTTGAGCGCGTCTGGGGCGCGCATCTGTTGCATCTCGCGCTTCGCGCTCGGTCTTTGTACTTTCTCCATATTTGTGCAGAGAACTTTTGAAATTAAAGGTCAAAGCATCGACAACTGTCATTTGGTGATTGTGAATTCTCTTTTGTTGAAGCTCCTTCGGCTTTAACGAGTACATTCTCATCACGTACCTCATGCTTCGCACTCGATTTAGTCTAAAGTGAGAACTTTTCTACATTGAGTTCATTTTATTTCATATTATTGCAATTCATAATATCCACTCATATTGAAACAAATGTATTTTTAATGTCTTGTTTTTATAATTAATACAAGTGCGCATACTATGAAAAAAAAACAATTTTGTCAATTACCATTTTATTGCACCTTGTGTTTTTTTCCCAAAAATTCATCTTTTTTTCGTAGCTTGTATCGTTTATCCAAACAATTTAATTTTTTATTTTTAATGTTATTTTTATGAATAAAAAAAACTACGCGTTCCATAAAAAAATGATTCGTTACAAATTTCTAGACCTTTTTTGGTTGAACAACTTTTATCTATCAATTTTGTTCATTCCTTGCGTCGTTTTTCCAAAAATGTAATTTTTTTATTTTTATTTTCATTTTTCATGATCCTTATTAAGAAATCTCTAAACGATACTGTCTTTTTCGATTCTGACGATTTTCGAGAGTAACGCTTCGTAACGCTTGCTTACTGTAGGTCGCTGGTATCCTCTCCGCTCAGCAGTAGTGTGCGTCTATGTGTGGTACTGAATTTGAAATCAGTGATGCTAATTGAGTCGCCCTTATCTGCGCATGTTTGGATTGTAGTATAGTTGATTGGCTGTAGTTCGCGCTTGTATGCGAACTAGACCCAATGAGCACCGTTCAGTTCAAGCATGCGTAATTATTTTGGGATCACTCTTGTGAATAATAATCGAATCGAATTGTAGTTCGAGTTTAATAATACAATAACGCTTTGTTTCGTATTTAGTAATGCGATTCGCGTGCTGCATACAATATGAATGAATGATGAAAGAAATAAAATTGGTGAGTAAAGAGAAGGGTAGGCCATGGCGTGTTACCGTTACTGTGTTAAATAGAGACAGAGTTCGTAAAACTCGTGTTAGTTTCGGTTCTGCTTTATCTACATGACTAAAGTCTTCATTTCTTTATAGTGACATATTCGAATAATTATTTTCTTCTGTTTTAATAAAAGTATGCCAGAGATTTGTGTATATCTACAGATCCAAAATTTCATAACTTAAAAAGTTGTTCAAATAAAGCATTTTTACGCTCTGAAGGGACATTCCTATTTGAAAAAATCACCGATACTTTAAGGAATTGATTTTGATAATTTGAAGGGATTTCGAAGAAGTTTTAAGACTATAGGGTATTTTTTCAAATCCAAGGAATTCTCAAGAGCTTTAAACAATTGCAAAGGATTTCAATAAATTTCAGAGAATTATGAATATTTTGAGGTATTATAAAATATTAGAAAAAGTTTTTGATTGCTTTCACTAATTTAATAGGATTTCAAAGGATTTTAAAAATTTCAATTGATTTGAGAAGATTTCAAATTAATATATTGTAACCTGTAAGTTACAATATAAAGCCTCAGCATATGCACAACTCCTAGCTCCTACGATGAAACACCGAAACGTTGCATCATATAGGAGCAAGGAGAGACAGCGCAGAATCCGCAGTCTCCCACTATAGCATCTCTTGCCGAGAGTGGGAGAAGAAAGTAGGGCGCGGCCCATAAAGAAGCTCGCGCGACCCTAAACGGGCAGTTGGGTGGAATTGTTTCAAAACGTGATATACATTCAGAAAATTCTAAATCATTATTTATATTTAAAACCGCAGTAAATAGAGCATCCGCAGTAACACCCAGACTCTCCCTATCTCAGGGGATTAAAAAAAAATTAGAGGATTTAAAAACGTTTAGAGTTTTATTTAATATTCTGAGGATTTTTTATTTGGTTTCAGTAATTTAATTGATTTCAGAGGATTTGAAATATTCTAGAGTAATTAGAGAGATTCCAAGGCATTTCCGAAAGCTTTAAAACCTTTCAAGTGATTTTTAAAATTTTGAATGGTCTTGGAATATTCAATGACTCCAATGAATTTGTTTTATTTGAAGAATTTGAAGGAATTTTAAAGGATTTTAAATATTTTAGGCTGTTTTTAAAAATTTTCATATGATTTTGAAGAGATCTAAAAAATTTCGAGAATCCAAGAAATTTTCAATTGATTTCAGTAATTGATTTCCCGAGGATTTTAAATATTTTGGAGTATTTAAAAAAATTCAAGGCATTTTCGAAAGCTTTAAAAAGTTTCAACTTTCAAATAAATTAAAAATATTTCAAATAAATATGCAAGGAATTTGAAAAGACTCCAAGGCATTTCCAAGATATTTCAATGATATAAAGAAATTTCAAAAAATTGTAAAAGATTTGAGAACTTTCAGAGTATTTTGAAAGATAGCAAGACATCTTTGAAAGCTTAACAAAGTTTGAAGTGATTTTTAAAGAATCGAAGGATTTTTTTTTCATTTCAATAATTTGAAAGAATTTCAAAAGATTGGATTTCAAAGGTTTTGAAAACGACAAGAGTATTTCAAAATAGTTTAAGGAATATTTAATTGGTTTCAGAGGATTTAAAATGTTTTAGAGTATTTAAAAAAAATTTTAAGCATTTTCAAGAGATTTGAAAAAATTTGCATGGGGTATTGTATCAAAGAGTTTCCTAGAATTTCGAAAATATAGATCGATTTTATAGGACCTATGCCAGGTTTCAGGGTATACTAAACGAATTCAAGGAATTTTCAATTCATTTCAGTAACCTGATAGGATTGGAAATGATTTCAATTATTTCAGGGTACTTCAGAGGATCCCGAGGACTTTCTAAAGATTTACAAATTGTAAGGCATTTCAAAAGATATCAAAGTCGT
This sequence comes from Andricus grossulariae, assembly GCA_011634705.1. Lineage (NCBI taxonomy): Eukaryota > Metazoa > Arthropoda > Insecta > Hymenoptera > Cynipidae > Andricus > Andricus grossulariae. Next base: position 108,504,401 of record JAABKJ010007545.1, on the reverse strand, counting down.
TGAAATATTTTAAGGTATTTTCAAAAGATTTCAGTAATTTGAATCAATATCAATGTGATTTTTTTCATAAATAAGTTTAAGTATCGTATCTGTACATGAATCTTCAGTCAAAGCTACAAAATTGGTACAGCATGATAAATAAACGACTAGATAAGCCGATAGGGCGTGAGCCTCGATACGAGGAAAATTTAATTATAGAAGTCGTAGACTCTGGAAGCTACGATCATGGTTCCTTAAAGCAACCAATCCCGACACAACTGGAATGTGTACGTCATCCATTTCTGCTCCTCCTGTCCAAGAAGGTAAGCAAGAGTGGGCAATTTACGCGAGATAAAATAGTGTAACACTGTTCCTTGGAGTTCGGTCTCTAGCCGCGGATGACCTTACGCGACAGAGGGCAAAGTTGGAGATGAAAGTTTTACCTCTGGCTACTTTTTCAGAGCTACCAATCTTTGTAGAATGTTATGAGAAACAGTGTTGACGGACCAGACGAAGTGATCCCAGAAGAACAGCCTTGCATGCCATGGAGGAGAGCTGCCTTCATGGCTCGGGCAATACTATTATTTTCGGGAAAATAATCACCCAGGTATTTGTTTCGGAGGCACGTAAATGCATCACATGCACAATGTACATGATGAGCTGTCTCATCACGATAATCACACCTTCGAACACGAGAGTTGTCTACAATCCTCCTGTAGGTCAAGTGTTTTTTTAGGCGGCAGTGTCCAGTAAGCATCCCTATTATGACATTGATCTGCCTTCTTTCCATGTTCAAGAGTTCATTAGTCCTCTGATTGCATGTGACAGATATGAAATTCTTAGAATGCACCATTTTTTTGGTTCCCTTCGAATATCTCGCATTCTCCTCCAAAAACTATTTACCAAGGGCTCCTTCCGCCCATGTGTACGAGATACCGCAGAAGGGTTCCAGACCAATTAGAGGCTGTGAAGATCCCATCTTAGCTAGTGCATCCGCTTTCTTATTACCTTCAATATCTGTATGGTAGGGAAGTCAGATCAGACTGACCCAGTTTTTACCGACAACCTTGAGAAGATCTTGAAGACAACTCCAGGCTAGTCTAGAAGTAAACTCTTTAGACATGAGAGGCTTAAATGCTGCTTGACAGTTAGAAAAAATGTAAATGTGCTGGCTTTTATAAGTACGCTTACAAATTTCTCCAGACAAGATTTTATAGCTATTATTTCGGCCTGAAAAACTGTAGAGAATGTGCCCAGTGCTGTTGTTATCTCAGCCCTGGGCTTCTTCCCATAGATTCCAGCCCCTGTTCCCAAGGAGTCTTTAGAGCCGTCTGTATATCAAACAAGACCTCCTGGTGTAAATAATTCTTTCCTTCTCCCTTCATCATGTTATTCTTCCCTTCAGGGAGGATGACCTTGTAGGGTCTCATGAAGGATAATTTTCCCAACATAACATCAGTTTGCATAGCGAGAATATTATCCTAGCACAGCATGCGCTTACTGATATAATGTAGGTCTTTTACCTCAAAATAACTAAGGTTGTCCTCTGCTGGGAATCTATAGACTTCCGCTGCCGCAATCTTCCTTGCAAAAAGGTGGAACAGCGGAATGTCCAGGAATACCTGAAGAGCTGCTGTTGGTTTTGTTTTCATGGCACCAGTGATCGTCAAGTAGAAACTCCCCTGGAGGCTTTCTAGTCGTTTGATAGTACTGATTAGTTTAGTCCTTGGCAACCAGATCGTTAATGCATATGCTATTAGGGGTCTGATTATCATTGTATATATAACCTGTACGTAGTCCAGTGTTTTAAGTCCCAGGCTTTCCTTACTGCACATCTACAGGCCATCTAGATTATTAAGACGATCTGACTGAATCTAAATTAAGACTTTCTAGTTTTGACCCTCCATTTTTCTCTATTTACGTAATAGGAAACAAAACGGTCAGACCAGGGAGGAAAGGCATGAAGAGTTTCATTAAACCAATCTTCGGATTAATTATTATTGATTGTGTATGAAATGAATGAATAACAGAACTTAAAATCTCCTGTAATGAAGTTTAATTTAACTCGAATTCGTGTTTAATATGTATAGAAGTCGCCATAGAGACAGTTGGCTAGATTGGGAACATTTCCCAACTTATAGAACTAGCCATTAGGGCCCTTTTCATATGGGCATGCACGTATTTCAGTCAACTGATTCTACTTTTCTATTTCTTCTTGCAGAATTAAGTTCATCGGAAAGAACGCATGAACACACCAATACGCTTGCAGAGCCCAGTACGTCGGGCCGTCCACCTCACCGTGCCAAAATGAAGGACATAAGAACGATTGGGATAATACTACCACGACACAATAAGATAGTATCAATTCATGACCTTTTCTTCATAAATAAAAAAGACGAATTAGTGCCAATCCTCACGAACAACTTTCATGCTGCAACAACATCGGATTGTAAAATTTTTGGCATTGTCATTGACAATTTTTTGTATGCGCTTTATAATGGAAGGCGCCAAGTAATTATGCTAAGCGAAGAGGACATGACGCCAATTTTAACAAGCCTAACTGTGAAATATTTAAATGTTGAAAATGCAATTTTTAAATTTCTTCAATTTTTAACAGCTGAAAATTCAATTTTCTTTTTTTTTTAACACTTGAAAATTGAATTGTTGAAAATCAAGACAAAAAAAAACAAATTTTGTACCAAAAACAATTGTTAAAAATATCGTATTTACTCAATATAATGTAATTAATATAATCATAATAATGATAATACCTAATAATAATATAATATTTAATCAATAAAGATTTCAAAACATAACATTTTTTATTTTAAGTTGATTTTTTCGAATTTTCAACCGTTGAAAATTGAAGAAAATTAAAAATTGAATTTTCAACTGTTCGGAATTAACCTCTTGAAAACTAAATTTTTTTCCATTTTGAACAGTTGAAAATTCAACTGTTGAAAATCAAGAAAAAAGTTATTTTTGCATATTTAATTCACAATTTTATTCAATTCTTAACAGTTGAATTTTCAATTTTCAACAGTTATAAATTAAAAATTTAACTGTTAAAAGTTTAATTTTTAACAGTTGAATTTTCTTCAATTTTCAATAGTTTATTTTTCTTCAATTTTTAACAGTTGAATTTTCATCAATTTTTTGTTGTTGAATTTTCATATTTTAACTGTGAAAAATTCAAATGTTGAAAATTCAATTATTAATTTCTTCAATTTTTAACAGCTGAAAATTCAATTTTCTTTTTTTTCAACAGTTGAAAATTGAATTGTTGAAAATCAAGAAAAAAAACAAATTTTGAATTTAAAAAAAGTGTTTAAAATATTATATTTACATAGTTTTATATGAGAATTCAATCAATAAACATTTCAATACATAACATTTTTTTATTCTAAGTTGATTTCTTCGAATTTTCAACTGTTGAAAATTGAAAAAAATTGAAAATTGAATTTAAACTGTTTAGAATTAACCTGTTGAAAACTAAATTTTCTTCCATTTTGAAAAGTTCAAAATTTAACTGTTGAAAATGAAAAAAAGCTATTGTTGCATATTTAATTTACAATTTTTTTCAATTCTTCACAGTTGAATTTTCAATTTTCAAAAGTTATAAATTAAAAATCAAAACTGTTAAAAATTTAATTTTGAACAGTTGAATTTTCTTCAATATTCAACAGTTGAAATCTGCTCAATTTTTAGTAGTTGAATGTTTATATTCTAACTGAAAAATTCAAACGTAGAAAATTCAATTTTTAAATTTCTTCCATTTTTAACAGCTGAAAATTCAATTTTCTTTTTTTTTCACTGTTGAAAATCAAGAAAAAAAATTTTTTGTACCAAAAACAAGTGTTAAAAATATTATATTTACTCAATATAATATAATTATCATAATAATAATAAAAATAATAATAATATTCAATAATAACATAATATTAATTCAATAAAGAATTCAAAACATAACATTTGTTATTTTAAATTGATTTTTTCGAATTTTCAACTGCTGAAAATTGAAGAAAATTAAATTTTCAACTGTTTAGAATTAACCTGCTGAAAAATTAAATTTTCTTCCATTTTGAACAGGTAAAAATCAAACTGTTGAAAATCAAGAAGAAAGCTATTGTTACATATTTAATTTACAATTTTTTTCAATTCTTAACAGTTGAATTTTCAATTTTCAACAGTTATAAATTAAAAATTAAACTGTAAAAAGTTTAATTTTTAACAGTTGAATTTTCTTCAGTTTTCAACAGTTGATTTTTCTTCAATTTTTAACAATTGAATTTTCATATTTTAACTGTAAAAATTTCAAATGCTGAAAAGAATATTTTCTAATTTCTTTAATTTTAACAGCTAAAAATTCAATTTTCTTTTATTTTCAACAGTTAAAAATTAAACTGTTGAAAATCTAATTTTTAACTGTTCAGAATTGACCTGTTGAAAATTCAATTTTCTTCCATTTTAAACACTTGAAAATTCCTCAATTTTTAACAGCTGAATTTTCCTGAATTTTTAACACTTGAATTTTCATATTTTAACTGTGGAAAATTCAAATGTTCAAAAATCGATCTTCAATTTTCTTCACGTTCCAACAACTGAAAATTTTATTTTCTTTCATTTTCAACAAATGAAAATTAAATTTTCTTTCATTTTGAATAATTGAAAATTGAAATGTCAAAAATGGATAAAAAATCAAATTTTGTATTAAAAACAAGTGTTTAAAAAATGTTATATTCACATAGTTTTACATGAGAATTTAATCAATAAACATTTCAATATATAACATATTTTTATTCAAAGTTGATTTTTTTGAATTTCCAACAGATGAATTTTCTATTGTTGAAAATTCAAGAAAATTAATATCCGAATTTTCAAGGGTTCAGGATTAACGCGTTGAAAATTCAATTTTCTTTAATTTTCAAGGGTTGAATTTTCATTTTTTATCTGTGGAGAATTCGGTTTTTTGCATATTTAATTTTCCATTTTTTCCATTCTGAACATTTTAATTTCAAATTTTCAAAAGTTGATAATTAATAATTAAAATTTAACTGCCGAAAATTTGGTTTTGAGTTTTATAATTCAAAAAGATTCCCCTATGGACAAAAAATTTATAATTTTTGCACAATTATTTTCAGTTTCTAATTTTTCATTGTGGTTCAATGAGAGTCATCAAAAAATAATTTATTGTAGAAAATATTTGAAAGAGCGAAATAAGCAATCACTGATGATTGCATCAAAAATTTTAAAAAATCTAAACAGAAGGAAAATACAAAATTTTAAGTAACTAATGTTAAATAAACAATTACCGATTCCAACATGTTCTTTGTATATACACTAGGATTTAACGGTTGATTTTTTTTTATATTTAACAATTTAATTATTTTCCTCGATTTTATAAAATATTTTAAAGATTACTGAATTTTGGGAAAAATGGAAGAATAAAAATTACATGTTTTATGATTTTTCCAAAAAACTGTGCATCCACTCAATCCAAAAAATCATGTTTTCCCCGTATTTTCAAAAAAAATCTGAATTAAACCAACTTTTTTTCAATTCATAATTTTTTATCACCAATCGCTATCAAAAACTGTACATATGAAAATTGTCATGATCTGTTAAATTTTTTGAAATTCTTATATCCAAAATTTTTTCATTTTTTAAGTTTTCCTTGCATTGGGAAAATGCCAAAAATTAAGCGATGATGATGCACCCAGGATTCGAGATAAGGAAACAATAAGCAATGAAAATCCATTTTTTCGACCTAATAAACCATCGAATTTAATTTCAACGATGCAATTAACAACAGAAATTCCGACGAATCCAACAAGTCCAAGAAATCCAACCCAACGAACCTGCCCGGAATTCAATTTTAGAAACTCATCCGAAATTTAATCAATTTTTTGGGACATACGACAATCTTTGGATCAAGTAAGGAAATAATAAATTATTAAATAAAATTCAGAATTCTACATTATTTTCTCTAATTAAAATTATTTTTTATATTTAATCTTTATGTTCAGCGGCGGACTGGCGTGGGTATATGGAGTGGCCGCAAACCCACGCCCCTTTTGTAGAAAAAGCGCCTTTTTTGGAAAAAAATAAACCGACACTACAATATTCTTAACCAATTTTTTTTTAGAAATGACCATATGTCTTCCAGGTAGAACGACTGACTGCGAATATTTCACTCTGAATAAACAAAAATTTGTTATTCAACAACAAAGTTTAAACTTTTTTTGTCTAACTTTTCAGTGATACATATTCTTTTAAGATTTATAAATTTATCAAAAAAGGTCACGAATCAATGTAACGACTAACTATAAACAATATCCAGTGGGTTATAGTAAGAAAAAAATTGTTTATAATGTTATAAACAAATAATTGAACGAAGGACAATTTTTTGTGATTCGCAATGATAAGCTAATTTTTTTACGCAATTAATAGGAAATGTATTTTCAAATGCTCTTTGCTGTCATATTTATCATAGTGACAAAACTGTTAATTATATAAACAATTTTCATAAACAAACGCACATTTTCACCATTTTTTCATGAATAGGCTTAATTTTGGTTCAAATAATTAATAGCTTCCATATTCATAAAAAAATGGTCAAAATGCAAAATGTGCAACATTTGTTGTTAAAAATGTTTATATAGTTAACAATTCTTTAATTATGAAAAATATCTCAGCAAGAAGTCTTGGCAAAACATTTCAAGATTATTCAGCAAAAAATTAGGCCTTTTCATGAAAAAATCATTGAAGTGTGCATTTGTTTATAAAAATTGTTTAAATAATTGGTAAACACCATCTATTTCTAACTAATTATAAGCGCACATGATTATCTGTCATATTTCATGAAAAATCTATGAATTTAAAATAGCTTATGATTGCGAATCACTAAAAATGACTATTGTTCAATAGTTTGTTTATAACATTATAAACAATTTTTTCATCACTCTAATCTACTGGACATTATTTTTAGTTAGTCATTATATTTATTTATGACTAGTTTCAATAAATTTGAAAATCTTAAAAGAAATGGTATCACTGAAAAGTTAGATAAAAAAAAGTTTAAACTTTGTTGTTGGATAACAAATTTTTGTTCAAACAAATATTCACAATCACTCATTATACCTAGAAGATTTACAGTCATTTCTGAAAAAAAAAATGAAAATCCGTTAAGAATTGTACTATCGGTCGATTTTTGTCAAAAAAATGTGCTTTTTAACCCACGCCCCTTGCGAAAGGGGCGTGGGTTAGCGGCCACTCCGTATACCCATGCCATACAATGGGGCAAAATAAATGTCTGTGAACAAATTGATATTCAGAAGCGATTTCTGAACCGATTTGAAAGTTTTTTTTAATTAAAGCTAATAAAATTCCGCATAGGTCTGTCAAGGCCACTTTCGAAAAAAAAAAATTTTTTATTCAATAACAAAATTTGAAAAAAAAATTTCACATGATTACCGGCTTTCAAGAAATATTTAAATTCAATCCGAATTGATCCGAATTACCTAGAATCAATGAAAAAATATCCAAAAAAGGTTGTCTAATAGCTTCACAATTTTTTAACAATTCAATGAATTAGTTATAAAAAAATAAGTGAATCAAAATGGATTCATGGGGATTGGCAGAGATTTTTCATTTAACTCGCACTAAATTTGAACAATGGAGAAATGGTATTACTGAAAAGTTAGACAGAAAAAAGTGTACACTTTGTTGTTAAATAATAACATTTTGTTCAGTCAGAGTGAAACATTCAGTCACTGGTTATACCTGGAAGACTTATTACGATCATTAAAGAAAATTGAAATCCATTAAGAATTGTACTTTCGGTCGATTTTCGTCCAAAAAGGTACTTTTTCCCCACTGTGGGGCGCCTTGCGAAAGGGGCGTGGGTTTGCGGCCACCCCGTATACCCACGCGACACAGTGAGGCAAAAAAAATGTCTCTGGACAAATTGATATTCAGAAGCAATTTCTCAACTGATTTGAAAGTTTTTTTTTTAGTCAAAACTAATAAAATACATACATTGTTGTTTAATAACAAAATTTTGTTCAGTTTAAGTGAAATATTCGTAGTCAGTCGTTATACCTGGAAGACTTATTTTATCTAACTAAAAAAAATTTTGAATCCGTTAAGAATTGTACTGTCGGTCGATTTTTGTCCAAAAAGGGGGCTTTTCCCCACTGCCCCCCCCCCATAATAATATCAGCGCCCCAAAAATAATTTATTTTTAAAGAGTAGATATTTCTAGAAGTAAGATATTAAAAATTATGAGAAAATAAACAAGACATTTATAAAGTTCCGCTGCACCCTGATAGTGGGCGTAGCCCAGTCCGCCGCTGTTTATGTTGTGAGTAAAAATTTTAATCTATACTTGTTTATTATTGCAGAAACTGAAATTCTGTTCCACGCAGCTGTGTAAATTCCACAAATGAATTGTGATAAACTAATTTAGTAATGTATGACTAACAATACAAAATCATATTCATCAATTTGTGTTTCATATTTCATTCTAGTACAGTCCCATTTATTGATTAATTAATTGAAAAATAATTGAGTTAAAAAAAGACAAAAGTCTTGAATAAATATCAGGGATCATAGAGTAAAAAGAGCTCAAAAAGGGCGAATAGGTTAATTTTCAATAATTTATATCAATTTTCAACCAAATAGTTCAATTTTCAATTGAGAAAGATACATTTTCTAACAAAAAAGACGATTTTTTAATAAAATGCATGAATTTTCAACTAAAAAAGATGAATCGTCAATCACTATTTAAAAATCCATATCAGGAAATTTTTAAATACTAAGAATTCTAAAGAATGTGGACATTTTTCATTATTTTTTGTGAAATCGAAATTTAAATTTTCGATTTTTCAAGAGAATTAGAAAGTTGTTATGATAATCTTGCAGGCGTTTCAAAAAGCAGCGTTTTTCTATTCTTGACTTTTTTCAATATCGTGCGTTGTTTGTCTTGAAATTTTCATTTTTGTTTGCTTTTTCAAATTTTGCAATCGAAAAAAGTCGTGAGGATAAATTGTTTGACTTTCCGAGTATTACCAATATCCGTACATGGCATTTTTAAACCTTATAAAAAAAGGTCTCAAGAATTTAGAAAATGCTTAAACTTTTTGAATTTTTATCCAAAATACATGATAGTCAAGGGGTTGGTTTGATTATGAATGAAAGAGCAAGGCAGCATCTCAGAGATCATGAATTTGTATCTCCCAGATTGTTGTGGGTTACAATGAAAACAGGAATCAGAAGATTATTTATCATAGCGTGCTACGCCCCAGTGGATGGTGATTTTGGGGATACAAGAAAAAATGACGACGGGACATGATTAGTTTAACTTATGCTTAGAAAAGGGTTTATTTATTACAAATACTTGGTTTAGGCATAAAATTATCCACATATAATTTGTTCTGAATGAAATACTGATAATTACTTTCTAATCTCCAAAATAAACTTAGATCAGGGATGGAGAAGAAAGAGAACCCAAACAAGCGAAACAAACGCGAATGAAGATTGAAAATTGACAGAAACCGAGAGTGCGAATAACGTTTCAGAATAAGATAACGAACGCATAGATGAGCCAACTTGGAAGGCGCTAATAGACAATAAAAATATAGAAGGCGCGTCGCCTATGATCAAGGATGTCATTGTTAGGTGTGCGACTGAAGTGTGTGGTGCTGCGGTTGTAGGAAGAATGTCAGGTGATGCATGGTGTAATAATGAAACTGAGGCAGCCCGAAAAGAAAAGAAAGAAGCGTACAACAGAACGTTGAACAACACAGATCTTAGCGATGAGGAGAGAAATAGACTTGAAAATGATTAAAGACACATAAAGAGGAAATGTGAACTACTAATCAAGGAAAGTAAAGATACAATCAGAACAAAAGAAGAGAAGAAAATGCAAAACGACTTTGAAGGAAGCAAGGGACTGCTTTAGAAATATATGAAGAGAAGTAAAAGTACAAAGTTAGTCAGCATGAGAAATAACAAAGGTGAAATTCTATATGATGCAGACGGGATACTAGACGCTTTGAGAGACTCTTTTAGGGAATTATTGGGAGATGAAGCTATAGGCCACCACAACTGCGATATAGAACACAATGCGTTAGAAAACTCAATTCAGAGAATCTGTGTCGCTGATACAGATCGAGATAGTGAGGGTACGTGCGTTAACTGTCGCAGATGATAAGATTGTTGTGGCAGAGTCAATCGAAAACTTGCAAAGAAAGAGCATCAAGGCTAAATAATATAGTTTCAGTTTCTCAAATGAAAATATTCTTTAGTATATTCTAAACATTTCTTCAGGGGGTAATATTAAAAAACATTCCTTTCCACAAATTTTCTTTATTCAGATAAATTCCATACGACTTGAATGAAGAAATCTGGAAATCTTTAACGCCTTTCTTAGATTCTTACATTCCTAGATTTCTTAGCCCCTCGTCGAAATCTTCGTTTAAGCTGTATCTATTAATCCACTCAGGAACTTGATCTGCCGCAAGAGTTCTTAGTGGCCCCCCATAAATAAGGTTGAGAGGCTCGGTTCGTAGAAAAATGTATGGCATTTTATAAGCTTCCAATGTTCTAGAAGGTCGAGGGTCAGGCTGAAGACGTGCTGCTAAAACACCAGTTAATGTTTTTATAAAGCAGGTGTATCCTTGAACAAGCGGATCATTATTGTTATGGAGAGTTATTCCGATGATAGCTTTGCGACCATAAACTCTAGGTTCTCCAGGTTCGTTTAAAAAAATACGCTCTGGCGTTGCAACTTCTGGAGACGTTTGCCTCAGCCAGTTAGGGAGACCTCTTTTTTCATCGCGTAGAGTACTAACTAAAACATGGTCACCTGGCATTTGTAAAAAAATCGGACTATTTCTACGAATCGCGATACGAAGTGCGGTTGGGTCTGCTGGTGGATTTCTTTCAGGTCTTCCCAAAATTCTAATCCCAGGTCCTCCTCTTACAGATGCACCTGCTTTTGTAAGAAAAAATAGAGATTCATGAATTTTGTTGAGATTACGTCCTTGGTGTAAAGTTAGCTCATCACAATCGGCAGTTTCAAAATTTTTTTTAACCATTCATTTGTCATTCATTAGAGAGGGGTTTTTGTTCGAATTAAGATGCTGATTTATTAAACAATCGGGCGGTCAATAATAAACAAGTATGAGGGGTCAACTTCTGCGAGCTCCGCATGTTAACATAATTTAGCTTTCTCTATGTATGGCTAATAGTTGGATGTTAGTTGGTATTTATTTGTCCAGACCTGTCGTTAGAGCGAGTTAATGAAATATCACAATAACTTTCAAGCCCCTTTTTTCGGGCTAACGCAAAAAATAAAATTTCAAAAAGATTAAAAGCAAACAACAATGGATAATAAAAGTTTGAATGGAAACATACAAATTGCTTCTATAAAAACCACGGTTTGCTCTGAGAGCGTTCGCTAGCAGTTCGTTCACATATTCCAATAATAATTCAGCAAAAAAAATAACAACTAATGAGCACAAAAAATGTTTAAATTATTGTTCTCAATTATATTTTAAGAGCCTCAAAAATTTCGAGGACTTTACTGGTTTCGAGCAATCCGAAAGTTCAAAACATCGTTGTATGAAACACTAAAATTATGTATATGTAATCTATGAATGGGGATGTTGCATAAAATGAGATAAAAAGATATTTTGATTCTTTAGTAGCTCATTACCATATTCCAAGAAGAAAGAATGTTTTATTGGATAAGAAACATGTTTTTTTTTCAATAAAGTTTGAATATAGCGCCCGCTCGCGGCATTTTTCGCCAAACGCATGATAGGCTACATCTTTGCGACGTCATTCTTCGCGGAAAAATTCAAACTACCTAAATTATGGAAATTTTTTTAATAGAATTAGTTTATAAACATGCATTTCAATTTATAAATGTTTCTAAACGGCTGCCATGTATTATTACCAGCAAATAATTAATAATAATTATGAAGGAAAGAATTGAAATAGTCTCTCGCGATTCCGTCATTCAATTTTTGTATTACGGGCATAACCCAGCACTTCTAAGCTAATAATCTATCTTCTTCAGAGAATTCGCTGATTTCAAATCCATTCTTTGTTTGTATCTTTAATCGCGCTTGATTCGGCTTTTATTTTCGATTTATCGTTTCTAGGAATTCATAGATCAGTTTAAACAATCAGCTGGATCAGCTGTCAAGTAAGCGACGGTGGCGAAACCTGATTGGTCAAAATTTTTAAAAGTAACATGGCGGCTAAAGTGGCCTGAATGGTGCTCAGTTGTATATCTTAGTGACGTCACATCTGCTTGAATGTGACCAAATAGACGTAAACAAGAAATTACTATTTTTTTGTAGTATTAGAAACCTAAACAAAAATTTATTTTCTTAATAATGTTATTCGCTGCTTCAAGTTTCTAAAAATAAGTTTATCTCACTCCATACAACATCCCCATTCTATTGCATTTTATATAAACGTGCATAATTAGGAGGGTACCATTCATGCACGAGGACATGCAAGTTGGACATCTGAGCCGCTGGATTGTGAAAGGGCATATAATATTCACATGGCCGTTCCGGCTGGCCCCTGTTGTCTTTAAAATCGATTTTAAAAATCAAATTTTTGAAGCATATGGTGGTTTCAAGTGACACGTGTACAGTTGGGAGTGTACCATATGTGTACGTCTAAATTTCACTATGCACAGTTGGGAGGTTACCACTGTGTAACTAGTACATATTTTCCATATTTTGAAAACAGATAATATCCCGTATGCAGATTAACATATTATATTATATTGCACTTACCTGTAAAATTAAAGACAACCGTGGAGGTAAAGAATAGGATGACGATCTTCATTTTTTCAAGCGATGCTTAAAAAGAATGGTGACTGATGAATCTTTGGAATATATTCACTTGTCTACCAACCGTTATCTAATTACGCCGTTCATTTCTATAATTACAAACCTCGTATAATGACAAAAACTGTTTATTCTAGATCTTTAGAGTGCTCGTGAGTGATAAGGACGAGCAAAATATAAAATTATCACTATTAACGACGACATTAAGTATCTTCTACTAAAAATGTATAAGGATGAGGTAACTTCGAAACAAAGTTTGGATGTTTTCGCAGCTGCGGCAACAAACCTGAAACGGTTGATTAGATTCCCTACAAAATAAAGATTTTTTTCATCGCGCGCTTAGCTCGCAAGTTTGAGCGCGCCTAGGGCGCCCGACCCAGCTGAAAATTCCTGTACATAAACCTCGAAGTATCCTGGACATGTTCCTGGACACGAACCTGCACAGGTAATCATGGCGGATCCTGCGCAGGAATTCGGGGAAGGAAACTGTACATGATCGTGCAAATGAACCTGCACCGGCAAAAAACCCTTTGAATGATCCAGTACAGGTTCTCTTGCGAAGTAAATTGAGGCGCAGGTACCTGTACAGAAACAAGTATGGGGTCCTTTACAAAAAGCCGTTGCGAAAATTTATGTCGCTCACAGCTATAAAGTTGCCTTGCTTTTATTCCCTTTTAGATCCAACTCACTATCGAGAGAGCCAAGTCACCAGCGAACCCTCGCGGATTAGTTCCTATGCAGATTCATGTATAGGTTCCTGAGCAGGCTACTGTACATGAACCCGCGTCTCAATTCACTCTATGAAGGAACCTGTACATGATCATTCAAAATTTAGCATGCACAGACGTTCCTCTGCAGTATCATGTACAGGTTCCTCTGCCAAATCTCTGCACAGAAACCATCAAGATTACATGTACAGCTCCTTGTGCAGGTTCCTGTACAGGAATTTTCAGCTGGGTAATTTCTAATTGAAAGTGTTCGAATTTTAAGAAAAATCTATTTTGAACGATTTTGAATTGAAAACGTTCCAATTCCAAATATCTTAGGTAGGTACAATTTTGAAAAAAGGACAATATTTCGAATGCAATGAAAAAAAAATTAACTTGTATTATTTCTAATTTTAAATTTAATTTTAAATTTTTAATTGGATAGTTTGAAATTTAAAAAACTTTTAAGCAGAAGCTTTCAAAATTCAAAACCTTAAACCTAAAATTGTTACATTTGGACAATTTCATTACGAAGTAGTTGAAAATGTCTCCTTTTTAATTCAAATCGTTCAGAATTGAACAATTTCATTTTGAATTCGAAAATCTCGAAAATGAATGATTTCAAATAAAAATTACAAAAGGTGACAATTTCAAATCGTTCAAAATTGAATAATTCAAAAGTAAAAACTTTTGAATTTTAATAAATTGAAATTAAAAATATTATGATTTAACATAAAAATTTATTGGACAAATTTTTCTAAAATGAAAAAAAAAATTCACCTTTATTTTCATCGTTCAAAATAAAAAGTAATTTTAAATAGGAAATATTAAAAAATTAGGAAATGTATACTCCAGATTCTTGAAACTTAAACAAATCCAAACTTCATTTAAAACTAGAAAAAAATTTAGCGGCGAAGAATTGTGATAATCAAACTTTTTTGTACTCGAACCCTTAAAAATTGCAATCACTTTAGGCATATTTAATCGCTTAGAAATCAACCAATTGAAAAATTTCAATAATACTTTTCAAAGTTCAACAATTTCAATTTTATTCGCAAAATTTGAACTTATGATAGGAAAAAATTTTAATTTAACATAAATATTCAGAATTTTCAAATTGTAACCATTAGAAATTAAACAAATTATTTAATTATTTGATAGAAAAACTGTTGTTTTTTTTAAATTTTAAATTGAGTTTAAATTCTGTCAAACTTTTTGGAACATTTTTAAAATAAAGAAACTTCAATATTCAATGCCTGGTTCTAAAATCTTCTAATTTTTAAGTATAATTGACAATTTACAAATTGTTAATTTCTAAAAAATTTAATTTACTTAAAGTCATAGAAATTTTTGAGAGTTTGAGTACAAAAAAGTTTTAACATCACAATTCTTCGCTGATAATTTTCATTTTAGTTTCAAATGAAGTTCGGATTTGTTCAAGCTTTAAGATACTGGAGTATAATTTTTTCATTTTTTAATATTTCTCATTAAAGATTACTTTTTATTTTTAACGTTTTTTTTAGAATAATTAAATTTTAAAGGTTTATAATTGAAAATTTTTCCATTTTGAAAGGTGAAAATTAAGGTGAATTTATTTTTTAATTTTAGAATGTAAATAATGCAATGAAAATCTAGAAAAGCGGTTATTTTTTATCTTTATTTTTTCTCAGATTCAGTTTACACATAAATATCATTATATACATTATTAATAAATGATTTTAATTTATGCTTCAATTTTTTACGATTAAAACAAAAACTAAGTTTATCCAAAAATTATAATTTTTTAAAATGATTTTTGACGATTTAATAAAAAACTACGCGTCCTATGAAAGAATGATTAACAATAAATTTATAGATTTTTTTGGATAAAGAACTTTTGTCTGCTCATTTTTTCGTATAGTTTTTCCAAAAAATGTATTTTTTAGATTTTTAATGTTATTTTTTACGATTAAAACAAAAACCACGCGTCCTATCAAAAATAATTAACAACAAATTTGCAGACCTTTTTCGAATGAGCAATTTTTATCTTTTAATTTTGTTTTTGTATCTTGCATAGTTTTACCGAAAAATTAAATTTTTTATTTTTAGTAGCATTTTTCACGATTAAAATGAAAAATATGTAACTTATAAAACAGAAAAATGAATTTTTAAACAATAAGATCAATAGTTTGAAAAAAAAAAAATTTTAATGAAACTGATGAATCTTCATCTAAAATAGTTTAATTTTGAATAAAAAAAAATTTATTTTTACGAATTTAACAGAAACTACGCATCCTATAAAAAATACCAAAACTTAAATAATTAAGTTCCCAGTTGAAAAAAATCAATGTTCAACCGAAAAAGACGAATTTTCAATTTAAAAAAATCATTTTTCAACAAAAAATTGAATAACCAAAGAGATGAATTTTTAACTAAAATTATGGAATATTCAACTGGAGTAATAGTTTCATTGTTAGTTAAAAAACAAAATTCAAACAAAAAAAGGAACAAATTTTCAACAAAACAGTTAAATTTTCGCAAAAAAAAATTCCTTTTCATCCAAATAAAATACAAGTTTTTAATCAACAACTGTAATTTGGTGATTGTGAATTCTCTTTTGTTAAAGCTCCTTCGGCTTTAACGAATACATTCTCATCACGTGCCTCTTGCTTCGCACTCGATTTTGTCAAAAATGCGAAATTTTCTACATTATATGATCAACTTTTGTCTATTCATCTTTTTTCGTACCTTGCGTCTTATCAAAAAATGATTGCTAAAAAATGTGTAGTTCTTTCTGAGTGAACAACTTTTGTCTCTTAATTTTTTTCGTGGGTTGTGTCGTTTGTCAAATATTTAATTTATTTTATTCTTAAACCAGTTTTTTACAAAAGAAACCAAAACTACGCGTCTCGTCAAAAAGTGATTAATAAAAAATTTGTAGATCTTTTTTGAGTGCACAATTTTTGTTCATTCATCTTTTTTCTTATGTTGTATAGTTAGACCGCAAAATGGAAATTTTCATTATTTTGTTGTGCGATAAAAATGGGAATTTTCGATTTTTCAAGAAAATTAAAAAAAGTCTCATAACTGTATTGTAGGGTGTTCCAAAAGAAACATTTTTATTCTCTTGACTTTTTTTCATATCGTGCGTTGTTTGGCTTAAAATGTTCATTTTCGTTTGTTTTTTGGAATGTTGTAAATGCTGTCACTCCGGTAATTTTTCTTCTATTAAAAAAAGTCATTAGAATATTTTGTACGCCTTTTTAAGTCATATTATTATCCGCCCATAGAATTGTCAAATATTTGAAAAAAGTGTTACCAAACATTTTCAAAATGTGCTCACTTTTTGAACTTTTATCCAAAATGGCTGGCTAACGAACTTAGCCTTCATTTTAGGACACTTAAAGAGTATAACAAAGCCCAATCCAATAGATTAATTCTTTTGAAATTTATCGTGCTGACAAACTAAAAATCTACATACTAATAGACAGACATTTTGTGAAAACCTGTTTTTTGGGTTCAGGGAGGCTCAAAACGTGGACATTTGACAAAAATGGGGGGGTGTCAAATTTTACACAAATCTAATAGCTTCTCTGATGAGAATGTAAAAAAGTCAGGAATCGTCACAAATGTTCAGAAGTTCTGACGATTCCTGAACATCCTGACCATTCTTGACGAGTCTGACTATTTGTGAAGATATGCTAATTCACATCCTATTAGGTAGCACAGCGGCTAGGACCGCAGGTAGGCCAACCCAAAAGGATTAAAAATTGAAAATAATTTTTTTTTCAATGTCACATATACAGATTCAAATTTAGAAATTCAGAATCTATGAGTTTTGACGATTTTAGATATCTAAAAATTTTCCTAAATATTTAAAATTAGGACCTTTAGAGTAATTTAATATATAAATATTAATAATTAAATATAAGTAAAAAGAGAATATACATGAATAAATATAAATAAATAATTTAAATAACCTGGGAAATATAAAAAGGATAAGGTTTTATGGCATTCTATTCTTGGACCCCTAATAAAAGGATTATCCTTCGAATCCAAGCTCTGACGATTTCTGTCAGAAGTCCTGACTTTTTTTCTGACGATTCCTGACTTTTTTTAGTAAGGATGCGGTACTCAAAACTAAAAAATGAGATCCATTTTTACCTTTCTCTTATGGTTTACGAGATAATTGTTATTAATAATAACAATAACGGAAGGTTCCCCTCAGGTGCCAGTGGAACGTTCCAAGCGGCGGACATTTTACACATTCCAAAGGTTCCTGCGGAACGTTCCAGTAACGTTCCGTGTTATTAGGAAATGTATTTCCAACACTGGCACTGTCTCTCTTGCGTCGTTACCACATGCGACTACCAATGTAGATTCCCAACTATGTAATTTTCGCAGCCGATCAGGGTCTCGAATTCTCTCATGGATGCCAGCTAAGGTGAGCAGAGAGCGAACAGCTAGTTGTCAGATTTGCGAGTAATATGTTTACGTTTTGCGAGTTAGACTTTTATGATTGTTTTGATAAAAATAGCTAAGTTTTGAAAACTTAAAATATTGTCAATGAAATGCAAGGATCACAGAAAACATCTATAATAGTATGTCTTTCATTTCTGCATTCTCGCTATTTTAATGCGACTTTAGTTTTTTTAGTAATTTTAGTATTGAATTTCAGTGGAATGTATGCTTTATATCGAATATACATCCAATTACCTCATATTTGATTAAATACGTGCGTAATTAAATAAACATTGATGTGATGTTTTTCGAAACAAAATTCAAGAGTAATATGGAGTTCAATCTATTTATTTCTGAAATAGAACAGATAATTTTTTTCAAGTTTCTTATTCTTGGTTTTAAAGCTAAAAAAAAAAGAAAATGTTTGCCTTTATGTTACCAAAAGGTCAAGCTGACACCAAGAAATGAAGAAATGCGTAAATCAACTAGTAAGGTAAATGTCTCAGTAAACGTGAAACTTGGTTATAATTTGAATATATTGTTAACAAATTATGTTAGAAGTAACATTTAATGATAAACCCCACGTAATTTTAGCATTTTATAAAAGCAAATAGTAATTATATTCATTCAAATTAAATAAAAAGCAAGAAAACTGCCATCACGATTACAGGGACTAAGGTCACGATTGCTGGAACGTTTACCTTAATTGCATAAATTAAAATAGAATAAGACATACAAATCGTAAGCTAGTGGGTTTTAAAAATGGGAAAAATTCGTTTAAATAAAAAAAATTAAACGTAAATGTCTAAAAATACCTTTAAAAACAAGTAAAAAACTTCGAAGAAAGCTTACTACTTTGGAATTTATCAATATTTTTAAAAACATTAAAATGTGTTTACTGTATTGAATAAAAATTGAAATTGAACTATGCATATATTATTTTAATTGTTTCTTTTGTTATGCATTGCGGGTCGGGATCGCCAATAAGCATATAACATATACACTTATACAATTTATTCAAAGATTAATCAAGTTGTGACAAAAAGGGTTGACAAGATTTATATAAGCACGGTTGAGGTACTGGACGGGACTTGCGTCGTGACGAGACCGACGAGAGATTGGAGAACCGACCCGAAGGGGCGGTTCATGTGGTAGCGTATCGATTAGCGCTTCCAGTACCTTCTACCAGTCATACGAGCTACAAGAAGTACATGCGCAATTACAAGTATATAGGTAGTATTATTATTATTAAATCACTTATAAGCAGGGTACATAATACCCCCCCTCTTTAGACATCATTTCGTCCTCGAAATTCTTTAATTTTACAAATGAATCTTTTTTGCTTTCAAAGGTGGTTGCATTAAAAATGCACCACGAAGAATTTGTAATGAAACTTCTGCTGCAAGCAGTGTAACCGTCTACGCCTACGCCAGCGGCCGTCGAAAAATCCAACACGACCCCATACTGCGTCCGAGAAATTGACTTTCGTCATGGTAATAAAGATCGAATACATTCGAATGGAAAAATTATAAACTTTAACAACAATAAATAATGTAAATGTGAAAGTAGAGCGATTTTTTTATTTAATTTTTTAGAATATTCAGCTTTATTACAACCTTCTACGGTAATTAGAAACCGAGAACGTGACTTTGTTTATTATTGTTTATAGGAGAATAATTTATTATTTTACCTGAAAGTAGCTGAGGCCAATTTGTTACACAAGACTTACACTGTTGATGTACTAATTTTGATAACACCTTTGTTACACAACAAAACTACCAGTTGTTTAATAATCAATGGGAGTTTCGGTTTTGTTGTTGTTTCCCTAAAGAATGACGGCTCTCAGTCCTTTCCTTCTGATGATCGGTTTTCGCGTGTTTGAATATTCGCGCATTCCGCCCCCCCCCCCTCTCAACTGTTAGTATTAAGTTACGCTACTCGTGGCGTGACGAACGGGCCCCGGTACGAGGTCCAGTACCGCGGTCAGTTCGTCAGTTCATCGCGGATCTGGGCCAAGCGAGCATCTCGCTCCGCTCTCAACATCGCCCTCGAATGTCAGTGCTAGTGTCTCCCGAGCCGTATAGTATCGCCGCATGATACCCCGTCGTCCAATATGGACTTTATCGTTTCTTATTTTTTCTTTGCCCGCGCGCAAGTTTGCCGTGTAATTCTATCTCTTTCGGAAGAGAATTTTGTATTCGTCTGTTAGAAACTTTTAGGCTCTTTAAACAAATAAAAACACACTAAAACTTTAGAAACTCCGAGTTTTAATTTTGTGAAATCCTACCCTTAAAAATCGCCGTGTTGAACCATAGGGGCTCCAACCCCTAATTCTCCTAACAGTTCGGACTCCTGAAGATTCTTGAAGACCTCTTGCGGCGTCAGAAGTGAAGAACCATGAAGTCCCCACACCTGGACCAGCTCCCCTAGGAACCGACGATTGTAAGTGGCCATAGATCTTTAATTAAGTGAACAAACACCCTCCCCTTTTCTTTTTGTTTTTCTACAGTGAAATTTCGCGTCAAGTGACAAATAATGAAATCCTATCCCACTCGCGATCCTCACGTAGGATCGGAGAACAACCATTAAACCAAATTTAATTAATCTTCTCCCTCACGATCCTCTCTGTACGATCGGTGTTTAAATGAATTTATTCTAACTTCAAACTTCCCTCTCTCGATCCTATTTGAAGGATTGGAGAACGGAATGCAATCTAATTAAGAAATATGAACCCACTCTTAATCCTCACGTATGATTGGAGAACAACTAAACTTAATTTAACCTAATCCCTGCTCACGATCCTCACCGTAGGATCGGAGAACGGCTGAAGCTAAATACACCTAAAACCACTCACGATCCTCGCGCAGGATCGGAAGTCAATTCAATAATCCACATAAGTGAGGGAACCTTTTCTCACGATCCTCATCGTAGGATCGGAGAGTAATCGAAACGTGCCTCTTTATTATCGGGATCACTCCTCACAATCCTCACCGTAGGATTGGAGGAACGCCGTTCTGATTTTTCCTTCGTTTCTTCTATTCCTCTCTCAATAGATAGAACGACCCCCACAGACTATCTCTCGATACTCTCGTAGGATCGGAGAACTAACGTAGCAAAATCCTAGACCAAACCCTACATTTGATTTATGTCCACATAGACTATCTCTCGATACTCTTGTAGGATCGGAGAACTAACGTGGCAGTAAAAGTCCCTCTAGACCTTGTCCCTTACGGCCCTCTATTTCACCGGTGAACTTCCTTTTCCTTAGTTGTATCTGATTCAGTTAGGTAATTGATTTTATCTACCACATCAGTATTTTACGTCCACATGGACTATCTCTCGATACTCTCGTAGGATCGAAGAACTAACGTTGCAGTAAGAGTCCCTCTGGACCTTGTCCCTTACGGCCCTCTATTTCACAGGTGAACTTCCAATAATTTGCTGTATCTGATTCAGTCAGGTAATTCTTTTTTATCTACTATATCAATTTTTCGCGCCCAACGTATGGCCAGGAATCCAATGACTACTCTGACTCCAACCAAACGAGGCTCACGTTATAGCCTCGAGGATCCGGAACCAACCACTTCCAGGAGTGCATAGTGGGCCAGGAGACCCGGTTCCGTGGCCAAAAGTCCAATTTTAAAACTTTCGAATTTGTACAAAAGAATCAGGTAATTTTAATCAGTAGTAATTAGGTTATCTTATACATAAATAATAGTTTAATTAATAAAATCCTGCTCCATTAGCAGACATGCAAATTTAAAAATGTTTTAAAAGTTCTTCATGTATTCTTCGTACAAACATTTAATATAGTTATGGATCCGTTATTTTTCTTTACTTGGTATTTTTTCTTTATCACCCTCAGACACATAGAAGTTAAAAAAAATGTTGAGTGATTACAAAAAATTTGAATAAAATTTCTGCCGCATTGATGTTAGAAACTAATTAGTACTTTGTTAAATACTTTCTTTCATTCGCCAATAACACGAGATAACACAACATATCAACAATTTTCAAATACCGATGTGTTCACTATAATGTATACTTTACGGTAGGGGTCCCCACTTTTGCTCGTTTTCAAAAATAATATAATAATCGCAAGTAATACTTAGCGTCCGAGCACCAAAACTGACCTTTCTGGCTGCGTTGCGCGAGCCGCCCAATACGCACGCACGCACACATCTGATATTTCGCTGTGCTTTTCACTTGTTTCCCAGTGTTCACTTTGCTTCGAAATCTTATCCAAAGTTACAAGTTTTTATTTTTCTTTTCGTCGACTTTTTTTTCTCTTGGATTCGATTATATTGTATATAATGTCAAAATTTATGAAAATAGAAATTATTGACTTTCTAATTAATAATACTCTTGATTCGACTGTTCATTACATTATATCGAAACTGAATTTGAGTAATGAAAATATCCCAGAGTCAGACGTAAAATCTTTGATGAAGAATATACGATTTTGAAATGTAGACGTGATGAAAAATTTCAAGCTGCGAAAAGAATGTCAGCAAGATTTGAATTAGATAATGCTGAATGGTTAAATTAACATTTGTCTGTTCCTTTTATTGCAAAGCAAACAGAAGATATGTTTTACAGAGCTATGAATAGCTCGGATCCAATCATATGCTTCCTTAATCATCAATAGTGAAATAAAAATGTGTTGAACCTTACACCCGAAGTGAGATATATACTAAAGAGTAACTAGAGAAACTCACACAGAAAGCATCCCAAACACCACAGTTTTTCTAATTAAAAATTGAAATATAAAAATAAATAAAAAAAGCATAAATATAAAAAAATAAAAATGAAGCAAATCAAAATCTAAAAACCCTTGTGATAGGCTCTGGTAACCTATTATAAGCGAACTGCCATTAAAGGGTTACATTTTACGTCGATCATTTTTTAAATACTTTTTAATATTTTCGATCTCGATATTGAATCCGCTAATCCAGATTCGTAAACAGCGCCCTCGAAAACCCGTAGATACCCTCGTGAAAAAAAAGACCAACTTAAGACTACAGTATAGGCAGGTAGAGGCATGTCTTAAAGTGGTCTTAAACTGATCTTTTCTGGTCCCCAGAAGACCGCAGTCCTTTTGTCCCAGCCAGCTATCCTTATTTCAGAGAGAGAGAGGGAGAGAGACAGTGGTGTCTATTTCAATGCCCTAAAAATGATTCGGGTATAGGCTAGATCCAATAACTTTTTGAAATACTCGTCCACCACATTGGATCCGCCATTTTTTGTGTGGAAATTTTGACTTCAGTTTCGGAGTCAGCGCCCTCAAAAACCCATAAAAACCTCGTTTCAAGTAGATCATATAATTTTTTAAATACTCGTCCGCCATATTGGATCCGCCATTTCGTTTTTTGAAATTTTGACTTCAAATTTGGAGTCAGCACCCTCGAGAACCCATAGATACCACGTTTCAAGTAGATTCAATCATTTTTTTAATACTCGTCCGCCATATTGGATCCGCCATTTTGTTTTTTGAAATTTTGACTTCAAATTCGGAATCAGCACCCTCGAAAACCATATATAAGTGACCTTGCAAATCATTTTTTTACATTTTGATGTGTTTTCCGACTTTTGGCCACGGAACCGGGTCACCTGGCCCACTATGGAGTGGTCAAGAAAACCCGGTGGCGCCCGCTCACCCCATAGACACTACTTCCGAGGCCTTTAAACCCTTCCGCGAATTTTCTGAGACTGACAGACTAGAGTCTGAATCCAGGATGGAACAACAAGGTCAATTTCTCGTCGAAATCCAAGGAGCACCCCCAGGAGAGGCTCGCGACGTGGCTCCCACAACTCCCCCAGGACATGGAGGCGAACAATAGTTGGTTGTTGATCCTGTTTCAACACCGGATGATCCCACTAGAACAACCTCCGAAGTGCAACCCTGCCGAAGGTTTGTGCCCCTAAGCACCACCCCAGATTACGGGACAAGTACCTCCGCTACGACGCGCTGGGGACCCCCACCAAAATTCACAACTGTCGAAAGGACCTCGACCCCAAACGTGCCACTTAGGGCACCCACTATCCCTTATTCTGCACCAACGGTTCTTATGTAGTCTCTAGGCGATATATCTATAATTAACCGACGATCAATCCAGCTCAATCGCCTTCCTGCTATAACCCCAGGTACCTACCGAGATCTGGCCACTGAATGCCAAGTGGGTTATCCGGGGGCCTTTACAACTGTCCATTCCGGAGGAACGCAGTCGTCAAATGCGACCAGAGCCCTGGTCAACTCCGTCGGAGTTACCTGGAGTGTCCATCCTGGGACATACTCGCAGGACCAATCAGGGACATACCCTGCCGTCCCCTCAGGGGTCTCCTCGACAGTACATTCAGGGCCCTATTTTACCTTTCCATCTGGGGCCTACCTTACCGCCCCATCTGGAGCCTATCCAGCTGTCCCATCTGGGACCTATCCAGTCATTCCATCTGGAACATACCCATCGGTCCAATCGGTCACATATCCACCCGGCTATCCCGGAACCTACCCAGCAGCCTACCCCATTCAAACCTCGACGCTTTCCCCCAGCGCATACCCGACAACCGTCCACACTGTCTATCCAACGCCTTACACATTGGCGGGACCAATCGGGAGCCGGGGGGCTCAGGTGGGAACTGACGATGCCCCACTAACAACTTTTCACGGATTCCGGGAGTTCATCCAAGGACTAACGAAGATTAGCATGATCCCGGAATTTTGGGGAAAAGACCATGAGGATCCAGCAATCTTTCTCCGAGACCTCGAGGCTTACTTCCACACCATGAGAATCCAGGAAGACCATAAGACCAAAGTGGTCGGATCAGCGCTAAAGCGAGGAGCCCTCCAATGGTGGAAGGACTACACGGGTTCTTCGTTCCCGTGGGGCCAAAGGACCTACTCGTTCGCCAATATGACTCGCCGATAATCCGAGGCCGGCTCCAGGCCCAACTCTACTCCGTCCGATAAACGGACAAGGAGTCTGTGGCCGTTTTCTTACACCAGAAGAGGCTGCTTTATAAAATGCTTCACCCCGATGCCGCCGAACATAACCTAGTAATTGCCCTGATGGAACTCATTCGACCAGGCATCCGACGGGGCATCAAAGCCTCAGCACCAACAACCTTCGACACCCTCCTCTCTCGAGCCGTCGAATCCGAGCACGACGAAAGAGAATGGGATAAGACTGCTCCTCGGAAGGAAGACAGAAAAACAGCTTCAAAGAAGGAAATTCCAGGGATCAAACCCGGAGCCAATGTCAAGTGCTGGCATTGTCCGGGCTATCACCTGCATAGAGACTGCTAAGTCTACCAAAAGAGGTGATCCAAACGGGAGCTGTATTATGGGACTACCCTCACCTGGAAGGGTTCTCATCTACGTTCCTGGAGGAACAAATTTTAAAGCTTCGAAACAAAACCGTCAAATTGGATCCCAAACCTTTCCGTTGAGACATCCGAGGAGCGAACCCTAAACCCCCAGGTGAGATAGAGTTCGTACAACCAGCTGTCCCGGTCGCGGGTTCGAACAGCAGGGTCGGATTGGCAGCTCTCTATACAGACTGACAAAGTTCCTGTTCGGACGAACCAGGAGCCACTACCCCAAGATCATGACATCTGAGGGGCAAACCCTAAACCCCCAGGTGCCACTGAGCCTGCGCAATCAGCTGTCCCAGTTGTTTTCGATACTCGCCGGATCGGGTTGGCAACTCTCTCAACGGGAAAGGACTCTTCACGGACGGAAGAGAAACTACCCTTCGAAGCAAGGTGCAAAATGTACGAAGGGACCACAGCCTTGCTGGACAGGAAGGGCATTAGGAGATGCCAGCCGCGTCCCGCTCACACTACCAGCTTCGACTGCTAAATCTATAGACGAGCTGCCCACAGTGAGCTAGTTGTAAGAATGTAAATAATTAGATTAATCAGTTTTCGCGGTTCTGAATATCCGTAAATCTTGTCTTTCAAGTAAAAAGGAGTAACAAGTAATTAAGTGTTCAAAACCTCCCATACTGACTCCCTAGTTTTAGTTATTAAAGCAATCTATATTTAAGTAAGATAAAGTAGAAATCTAAATAATTAAGATTAGACTCGACCTTACATCGATGATTAGTTTTAAGATTAAGGGATTGTGAGCTGTCACTTTGGAAGACAACAGCCCCCAGGAATTGTTACACAACAAAACTACCAATTGTTCAATTAATGGAAGTTTCGGGGTTTCTCCAAAGAATGATGGCTCTCAGTCCTTCCCTTCTGATAAACGGTTTTAGCGTATTTGAATATTCGCTCATCCCGCTCCCTCATCCCTATTAGTATTAAGTTACGCCACTGATGGCGTGACGAACGGGCCCCGGGACGAGGTCCAGTCCCGCGATCAGTTCGTCAGTGGATCTGCGACCAGTGCCGAGCGAGCATCTCGCTCTGCCGGTAGCACCGGCCATCGGACTTTATGTTCTCCGGTTCGTGGAAGGCCTCACCGCTTAGTGCCTTCTTTCATTCGGGGTATCAAAAATCGCTTTCTTTATAAGTGTATTCTTCGGGATAGACTTTATCTTCCATTTTTGGGAATCTTTAGGTTCCTTTAAACCAATAAAGTGACGTTGAAACATTACAGACTCCGAGTGTTAGTTTTGGTAAACCCTATCCTTAAAAATAGCCGTGTTGCACCATTGGGACTCCGATCCTTAATCCTCCTAAACAGTTCGGACTCCTGAAGATTCTTGAAGACCTCTTACGACGTAAGGAGTGGAAAATCGGGACTTCCCCACACCTGGACCGGCTCCCTTCGGAACCGACGATAGTAATGAACAGTGGATCTTTCATGAAGTGAATAAACGCCCTCCCCTTTTCTTTTGTTTTCTACAGTGAAATTTCGCGTTAAGTGGCAAATAATAAAATCCTGTCCCACTCGCGATCCTCACGTAGGATCGGAGAACGATTGCATTTGATTAAATCTAACCCTTTCTCACGATCCTCCCCGTAGGATCGGAGAACAACAGTTAAACTCAAGTCAACCTGATCCCTTATCACGATCCTCATCGTGGGATCGGAGAACGATCACGTTTGATTGAATCTAACCCTTTCTCGCGATCCGCCCCATAGGATTGGAGAACGGATAAATATAATACAACTTATCCCTCACTCACGATCCTCAATGGATCGTGATCGTTTTCAATGTTGCATATACAGATTCAAAAGTTAGATATTCAGAATTTATGGGTTTCGTGGATTTCAGATGCCTAAAAATTTTAGTAAAAAATTTAAAATTAGGATAAATATAATACATCTTGCAAAGAGAAAGAGATACGTCAAAACAGACCAAATTTTCAGATTCACCTTCAGAGTCATTTAGTATATAAATATTAATAATTAAATATAAGCAAAAAGAGAATATGCATAAAAAATATAAATAAATAAACAATAGAAATAACCTGGGAAATGTAAAAGGGGTTAGGTTTTATGGCATTCTATTCTTGGACCCCTAATAAAAGGATAATCCCTCGAACCCCAGCTCTGACGATATCTGAATATTTTCTCATGAGATCAGACTTTTCCTGACGATTTCTGTCGAGAAACGTAACAAACGTGGTCAGAAATGGTCAGAAATCCTGACTTTTTTCTGACGATTCCTGAATTTTTATTTGGTAGGGTTGTTTTGGGCAGTGCGATCATATGAAATAGAATGCTCCTTATACATATTTTATGCGCACTTTCATGTTGCGTGCAACTGACAGCTAGTTGTTACAAATTATATTGATATAATTGCCTGCACTCAACTTATACGTTAAATCATAAATTAGAGCCACTTACGAGATATATCGTGAATGGCAAACAAAGTAAGAAGAGCCATACATAAAGGTGAAAAGTATTTGAAAAAACATCGAGATGTGGGTCGTAAAACCATCCTCCTGTCAAACTCGCCCAGACACCTTGCCTCAAAATTTCCAGTGTTTGAGAACCCATTCTAAAAGCTTACGATAATTTTTACCACTTTCCCCATTCTTTCACTGTTTTAATTTCATACTTGCACTAGCATTTCTTTCAGAAATTGCAATCGAGAAACCATGCAGAAATGCATTTTACTCTAAAGCAAATGCAAATTGACAAACTTGTACACACACATGCAAACAATATAATTGAATGAACAATTAACTGACCAGTGATGGACCCATGATCAAAGAATACATGGTCTAGCCACGCGCAACTAAAAAAAAAGTTAACCAATAGAAAGCAATTCTACCACAGTCAGCCATATTGGATATGTGAGCGCGCGAGAATGAAGTATTTTTGAAATTACGTAAATGCCATGAGCGAAGATTTCAAGTAAAAGATAAAGAAATTGTACAATTTATAAATCAATCAAATTAGTTCGAAAATAATGTAATTTGTGCCATAGATAATATAAAATATTGAACAATATTTAATTTTTCACCCTTGTAATGTAGAAGAAATATGGATAACATAACCTCTCAATGAACCTGCAGAATTTTACGTTTTAACGCAAATGAAATTATGTAACATTGCCTAAAAAGAGAAAAGAAGTTTGTTTAGGGTGTCAAAACACAAATAAATAAATGCAAAATGTCGATATCATAGTCTGTATTATGATAATATCAGTTTTTAAAATTCGTATATACATACATGCACGTAAATGCTAAACAAAACCTCTCACTGTGCACAAAGAAGCATATTCACATCTTATATTCGTATGAAATAATGAATTTACAATATATAATAATTAAATAAACATACAAGTTTTGCAACGTATAATTTGAATGATGTAACCGTATGATAGGAAATTCTACAGTTGTAATTTCATGAAGGATATTTCAAATATTTTGTAAGATTTTTTTACTTTAATGCTATATCAGGTTAAGACTATGTTAATAACGTCAGTATTACAATGTTTGCAGTTAAAAACAATTCACAAAGCAGACTTTACACTAGAAAGGAAATAATTGAGAAAAATTCATAATTTATATTTCCATAAATAGGCGCTTTTTTCGCGAGCTTGGTAACCTCCCGGAGGAAGAAATAAGATCAAAATTTAATTAATAGCACTGCTCATCCCCATGTGTTTTATACGAATAAACCGTCGTGGTTAAAAATTCATCTTTTTGGTTGAAAATTCAATTATTCTACTTGAAGATTCACTATTCTAGTTGAAAATTCATCTTTTTGGTTTAAAATTCAATTATTACACTTAAAGGTTCACTATTCTAGTTGAAAATTCATCTGTTTGGTTGAAAATTCAATTTTGAATGAAGACCGAGACGCTAATGGTTCCTATGTTAACCAAATGTCTGGTTGTGGTAGAGCGCGAGTGGTGATGAAACTGGGATGAGAGCTTAAGGCTAGG
The DNA here is from genome assembly GCA_011634705.1 of Andricus grossulariae. Lineage (NCBI taxonomy): Eukaryota > Metazoa > Arthropoda > Insecta > Hymenoptera > Cynipidae > Andricus > Andricus grossulariae. Next base: position 108,475,053 of record JAABKJ010007545.1, on the reverse strand, counting down.
CCATGTATTTTTTGATCATGAGCACGATGGCGAGCTTGCGTCGACAGCAGCGGGTCTACGATGCCTGAAGCCAAATGAAACCAATGGGACCCATCGAATTATTTCATGCAATCGAATGAGCCTGTAACAATGCATCTCTTTAACCTTGACAAAAGCGCCATCTGACACGCGAACTGTTGGGTATCTCGAAGTTAATGGAGCAATGTTGATGAAAAATAGCAGTGAATATCAATTCATTCTAATTGAAAAATGTATACTACGGTTTAAAACCACTTATGTACTATAATATTTCTTGTTAATATTTAATTCAAATTCAAATTTCTTCTGAATACTTCCAAATTGGTGGCGCTGTCGTAGCTAGCCAACAGGCGTATTCGATAAAGAAAACAAAGAAGAAGTATTGGATAGACAGAGAGTATGATCGCTTTGAAACGAAAAGTATGACCTGTCATTGGAACACAATCGGATCGTCTCTGTCTACCTCATACGTTAGAAAGAGAGATCTCGAAACCATCCTTTCGAATTCGAACGCACCCCGTTGCACAGTGGGCTGGATCGGGAACTTACTATTCAAAATCACCTACAGCCTACAATTCTCAACCGTTTTTCAATGTTTTTGCTCAGAAGTGATCAGAGATATTTGCACAAAAGCGTCTATGGATTCGATTTTTCAATTTTTGTTATTTTCTATTTTTTATATAAATAAACAAGAAGCGAAAATGAGACATTTTTTAATTATTACTTTTCATCTTCAAATCAATACTTTAATTAATCCCATTTTTGACGAAAATGGATGACGATGTATCCAAAGAATATAAACAATTTACAGGATATTGAATCTAATTGTTATAAACAAAATGTCAACATATTGGAAATTTTGCTTGCAAAGTGTATTTGTAAGTTGAAATTGCTTGATTTTATCAACAGGATCACGTTTGATCAAGAAAATTTGTTGTAAGTTATAATTTTAGTTTATTTTATTAAGTTTTTTTTATTATGTTTATTTTATAAACATATTATGCAAACAAATGCATAGTTTAGGCGTTTTTTGGCAGAAAGTAATCGCTTTTCTTTCTTAGTATTTTTAAATTCTATGAGTGGTAATATTCAGTGATTAAGATTGGTCATTCGATATTATTTGTTCATTTTATAAACATATTTTATAAAAAAAAGCATATTTTAGTCATTTATAGACAGAAAGTAATAGTTCTTCTTTCTAATCATCTTCAAATTACATAAGTGGTGATGCTTAGTGACTAAGAATTGTCAATCGATATTATTTGTTTATGTTATAAACAAATGCATAATTTGACCATTTATAGATAGAAACTAATCGGTTTTCTTTCTAATCGCCTTCAAATTATATAAGTGGTGATATTTAGTGACGAAAAATAGTCAATCGATATTATTTGTTTATGTTGTAAACAAATGCATAGTTTGACCGTTTATGGATAGAAAGTGATCGTTTTTTTTTTCTAATCGTCTTCAAATGACATAAGTAGTGATGTTTAGTGAAGAAAAATTGTCATTTGATATTATTCGTTTATTTCATGAACAAATGCATAGTTTGCTATTTGGAAACTGAAGGTGAACTTTTTCTATCATTTCCTTCAAATGATACCACTGGAAATGTTTTGTGATGTTCTAAAAGAATTAGATTCCAAGTTATACTTGTCAATCATTTCAATAATTTTAGGATCCATTTCAAATTCATTCTTGCTCCACTTAAGACAAAATTAATTGGTCAGATGAGATGACATAAGGAGCTTATATATTAAACCTTCATTGGTCGAAATTCGACAGCAATTTCGTGTGTTGAATTCTCTGAAACGCTTGAAATTCTTATTCCGGGCTTCTGTAGCTTCTTCTGAATACGGTATATTTTGAATATTTGAATTACTTAAAAAACTGAAAAGCAGTTTTAAAACACAATTTACTTCAGTCAACCTCACCGACATTTACGTAACACATTACGCTACCTTGAACTTATATTTTTTTTATAGAATTTGTTTGGAACATACACAAATAATATCGATTGACAATTCTTCGTCACTAAACATCACCACTTATGTAATCTGAAGATTATTAGAAAGAAAAACTATCACTTTCTATCTATAAATGGTCAAACTATGCATTTGTTTATAAAATTTGTCTATAATATAAACAAATAATATCGATTTACATTTCTTCATCACTAAACATCACGACTTATGTAATTTGAAGACGATTAGAAAGAAAAACGATCACTTTCTATCTATAAATGATCAAACTATGCATTTGTTTATAAAATTTGTTCATAACATAAATAATATCGGTTGACAAGTCTTCGTCACTAAACATCACCACTTACGTAATTTGAAGACGATTAGAGAGAAAAACGATCATTTTCTACCCATGAATGGTCAAACTATGCATTTGTTTATAAAATTTGTTCATCACATAAACAAATAATATCAATTGATAATTCTTCATCACTAAACATCACAACTCATGTAATTTGAAGACGATTAGAAAGAAAAACTATTATTTTCTGTCTATAAATGTCCACACTATGCATTTGTTTCTAAAATTTGTTTATAAAATAAATAAATAATATCGAATGATTAATCTCGATCACTAAATATTACCACTCATATAGTTTAAAAGTACTAAGAAAGAAAAGCGATTACTTCTAGCCAACAAATGCCTAAACTATGAATTTTTTTACATAATTTGTTTATAAAATAAACAAATTGTACCATACAACGAATTTTCATGATCAAACGTGATATTTTTGATGAAATCAAGCAATTTCAACTTACAAATACACTTTGCAAGCAAAATTTCCAATATGTTGACATTTTGTTAACATAATTTGTTTATAACAATTATATTCGATATCCTGTAAATTATTTATATTCCTTGGATACTTCGTCATTCATCTTCGTCAAGAATGGGATAATTTAAGTTATTTATTTGAAGATGAAAAATAATAATTAAAAAATGTATTATTTTCGATCGACTTTTATTTATTTAAAAAATAGAAAATGACAAAAATTAAAAGAGCGAATCCATATACGCCCTTGTGCAACTATCGCTGATCACTTTTAAGCAAAAAAATTGAAAATCGGTTGAGAATTGTAGGCTGTAGGTGATTTTGAATAGTAAATTCCCGATTCAGCCCACTGTGCGCCGTGAGCGAAAATTTCAAGTAAAAGATAAAGAAAGTGTACAACTTGAGGGGCCGTCTCATGTGGATAGAAAACGTCGGCGTAAAGCCAAAACTTATGGGAGTGAAAGAGACTAATAGATATGTCCGTCTCTTTCACTCTCATTAGTTTCTGCTTTACGCCGACTTTTTCTGCCCACATGGGACTGCACCTTGAGGGTGCATTCTCATCATTTATGATTGAGAAAGTATTAGAAATAGAGAGCGTAGCGCGAGTGTCACGATGAGAATGTGTACCTCAAAGCCTACAGAGCTTTAAGAAATTTAATCTTTAATTATACACACTTAATTAAGTAGAAAATTTAGATTATGAAGATACGTACAAATACTGGGATCTAAATGAGATGTTTTCGATAAATTTTCATTCAAGCATTCCAATTGCAAAGAATAAATATACGAGCGCTAAGCGCGAAATCCGACAAACGCGCGCCCCAGGTGCACTCAAACTTGCGAGCGAAGTCTGAAAACTTGTCTATCTCCTTCACTCATCAAGGATTGCAAATGTAAACAAATGAGGGTAAGCGAGACATGAGCATAAGGGAAACACATGCGGGACGAGTACTCAAATACTTTTCATAAGCTTAGCTACTCGTCCTGAATTTTCGGGGCGACTAGCCCATCCCCTTTTTGAACTTTCCCAATCTTTCGGGACGACTAAACGCAGCCTATCAAAAATAATTTTTTTTAAATATAAATCTGCATGAGTAACAATGAGGTATTTCAGGTTGTTTTTAATAACATGGAAAAAAATTATTTTTCACCATAAGTATTTTTTAATAATATTTTTTATAAAAAACAGAATATGCAAATATATTTATAGCGAATTTTTCCCCCCAAGTTATTCAAAAAATAAAGTTTCATTTTATGCAATTGGTATTATTGTTTGACGCTTGGTGTGCATCCATCTTGACAGCTGACGTCCCATTGTATAGTATCTTTTAATCATGGAGGATAGACATAAGGAGACCAAACTCCTGTACATTGACTTCACCAAAAACGAGCATTTTTCCGTCGTATGCACCAAAATTCTAGATCTTCTCGATCGCGGCGCTAGCGTGGCACACGTATCGATGGCCGCCGCCATGGTTCGTGTAAATATAACCTCGTTAAGACGCGAACAAAAATACAAAATTCCTAAATCGTTTGAACAACTTGTTGAGCAATGTAAAAACTGTTATATTCAAGTGAAAATTTGTTATTAGTTCTATGATGTGTAAGCGTACAAGATTTAAAACTGGTAAGTTATATACTGTGATTCGTTTGTGAAATAAATTCTAAAGTACCTACCTCGTCCATTGCAGGATCACTTCAGTTATACACATTTCAATCACAGATCATTCGCGATAAATAAAATTAGTATATCAATATAACTCTGCTTTTATATAAGTAAATAACAACTTATCCATCTATGTAAATCACATTCAGAACACAGTGGTAAATAATGTAAAATGTCAACATAAACGGCTGCCATTTTAATACCCGTGCCACACTAGCGCCATACTTAATACTCGGGAAGTATTGTAACCATCTTCATACGACAAAAATTTGGTTATTTTCGATTACATTACTTTGGTCCCTTTATGTCTATTCTCCATGCTTTTAATTTAAAGTGTAATGGCCACCGGCGCTGAAATCGAATTTCTTCTCCTGTAGAATTCTTAGATTGGCTGCCATTGGTTGTTAGAGTTAATCCTTGCGTTGATTTGTTTTGATTAAAATCAAAAGCCGCGAAAAGGGGTTTCAACACAATAACAATACATGATTTTAGAGAAAAACTCAATGTTTATTCAGGTTTGAATTATTATTATTTGTTGATTGTTCACACTAGTTTACGGCTCCAGCAATTTTATTTAATAATATTTGAATTCACCTCCTCAAAGAAAAGTCACAGTTCTTGTTTCATTTAATAAGCAATAGTAAAATTATGAATTAAATTAATGGAGGGTCTCAGGTTTTTTATTTCAAGCTAGTAGAGAAATCGATGGAGAACTGACTTTTTCCTCCCGCGGAAAAATAGACAGACCCTCGCTGAGAGCTAAAATAGTGATGGGAGCTACCCCACACGTTTTACTCTCTCCAGTTAAAATCTAGGATAGAAAAATCGTCATCATTTTTAGCCAATAGTAAAATAGGTTGAAGTATGAAATCTACGCCTCCGCGGTCTCGGAAGTCCGAAGTTGTCCCCAACAAGTTCTAACATGCGACCCGCGAATCGTCCCAAAATCTTATACTTCATTAAAGCCATGACATGTTTATGAACACCATACTCGCGCCTTCAAAGGCTCCCGCCACGACAGCGCGGCGCCGACACCCTTTGAATGTTTATTTGGCGCTCTAAACGCTAGGGTACTATATCAGACAGGAATATGCAACCGCCATATTGGTTCCAGGACAGTTTGCGGGAAACCATGCGAAAAGCATGTCCTGTATTTTAAATAAAATTAAGTTTGGAATATATAAAAAAAATGGTCTGCTGTAGTGCACCGTCTTGTAAAAACAGAAGCAAGGATGAATTTGAACTTTATAGTTTTCCACTAGGACAAAGAGAAAGACTGTCAATATGGATTATAAATTGTAGACGCGACAAATAAGAACCGAATTGTAATTCAAAATTATGCGAAGTAAGTACTTATATTTATGACTAAAACAATATAATTTAAATATCTGGGGTCTGAAGCTTATCGTTATATGTCATTAAATTGCCTGCGAGCATTTTTTTAGTATGTTTCAGCGAAATAAGATCCAGAAGAAGTAAGGTTAGAAACCCCTATTTGTTTTTTTTTAATATAATAAAAACATATAATTTTTGCTATGTGTATGCATTTTCATGCCTATTTTGAATTACATAAAATTTCGAATCAAAAGTTAAAACCTACGTGTTATCGATAAGTAGAATAATTTGCCATTTTTTCTTTTCAATTGATCATTATATTATAAAGTTTTAAAAAATGTATCTCTTTAATAATATTATTATCTTAAAATATTACAGCTAACTTCACTTCAATTTTGTTTCACATTACTATTTAATTAGGTTCTAGACCAATCTTCATCTCTTAAAAATTCCATATCAAGTTAGCGATTTTAAATTTCGCGGGGAACCAGGATGGCAGCTTGCATATTCCCATCTAATATAGTACCTTACCCTGGTAAAAATACCTGTTAGGAATCGTTAGAATTTGTAATGGGTTCTATGGGCAACCTAAGTGGAAATTATAATCCGAAATTACTTTTTGAACATTTCTTGAAAGGGATCTAATAGGAATTTAATAGGAACTTAATTATAAGAGGATCTAAGCGGAACATAAGTAGACCTTGAAACGCAAAATTATTTTTCGAGAAATTGTTTTAAATAGATTTAATGGGAATTTAATAGGACTACGTTTACTGGAAAAGTTACTCAGTATATAATTTCCGTCTTAAGGCCATGTGACGAGTGGGTCACGTGAGCAAGCTAGTCCTCAATTTTTCATTGTAAACTTAAATGCATCGGTCGATATTTACGATTTTCATAAATAAACTTTTTTCTTCCCCCAACTTTGTGCCTTGCCACAAACGGTCCTTTAATATTTATTAATATTTTCCGAAAATATTTCCGCGTTATTTTAACTTTTATTTGAGAATCCCTCCTCCTTCCGTGTCGTCTGTCTCCCTCTCGTCGGGCCGCCTTGACTTCTCAGGACGGTACGACGACTTGGAGCCGTTCGCCGCCCGGCCTGTCGCCGCGTCAGCCTCCGGAACGGTACCCCGGGTCCTTCCTGAGTCTCCCCGACCCATACCGGTCGAGGGACCAGATTACACACTCCCACTGCTCCTCCTCACACTCCTGGCCGATGGTTCCTCCACACCATCCCGGTCACTCCCGTTCCCAAGCCTCCTCCCACTCCCACTGACCACCTCCTCGTAGTATACAAAGACGATTTCCTTTTCTCTCCTCCCTCAAAACGTCCGAGACTTCCCGATCTTCCACGCCAGAATCTTCAATTGTAGGCTGTCTTCTCTCACACTGACGACGGGACTTCGACCCTAAAAAAAAAAAAAATAAAAAAAAAAAAAAAAAGGTCCTCGGACCCAGCACACGGCGTCCTCCGCCTTCGGGCGGGACAGCGGCCCCCACACCACAATCAATCTAGTCACGGACTCCGTGTGGGTACACACGGCGATTACGCTATGAAGTCGGTGTTACCGCTCGTCCGTCCTGCACCCGTCCAGCGCCCGCCATCCTTCGGCCGCCGCTAACGGCACGAGATGCAGTTGACCAAGCAACCTCCAAGAGGAACGAGTGAGAATCCCGGCTGGACCGTGCAACTAGGCTGCCGGTCCAGCGCCCGGCCAGCGCCTCCGTTCATCCGAACCACTGTTGATGAACGGCCTACAGGCCTACCATTGCCTCCTCTCCTCTCAAGGGGCGGTGACCATCCACCAGACACAACCCAGCAGTCGCCGGCGAGAGGTTAAGTCCATGGGCCAGCTCGACGCGTTGCTGAGAAAGAACAACCGCTCGCTGCCCATTCGAGCCCAGCTGCCAGTCCCAGACACTCACATCTCCACTCCATTCCTGTGATTAAGCCAGGGCACCACAACCTCATCACAGAACCAGGCTTACATCATGCTTTTATCGAGGAAATAATACCCGATCATAAAAATTTGTCATCTGATATTTTTTATAGATTTTATAAACAAATTATATAAACAAATGCCTAGTGTGGACACTCAACGGCAGAAAGAAATCGTTTTTTCCTTAATTTGCTTCGCATTATATAGCCAGTGGTATTTAATCATGGAAAATTATCATCTGATATTTTTTATTAATTTCATAAAAAAATTATATAAACGAATGCCCAGTGTGGACATTGAAAGGCTGGAGGAAATCGTTTTTTACCCTAATTTTTCCTAAATTATGTCGCCAGTGATGTTTAATGATGGAAAATTATCACCCGATATTTTTTATAGATTTTATAAGCAAACTATTTAAACAAATGCCCTGTATGGACATTAAAAGGCCGAAAGAAATCGCTTTTTCTCCTTAATTTCTTTAAATTATGTCCCCAATGATTCATAGTGATGAAAATTATTATTCGATATATTTTATCATGTTCATAAACAAATTATATAAAGAAATGTCCAGTGTGGACACTTTAAGGCCGAAAGAAATCTCTTTTTCTCTTAAATTGCCTCAAATTATGTCCCCAATGATTGTTAGTGACAAAATTATCATCCGATATTTTTTATCGAGTTCATAAACAAATTATATAAATGAATGTCCATCGTGGACATTTAAAGACAGAAGGAAATTTGTTTTTTTCTAATTTTCCCTGAACAATATCGCCAGTGATGCTTAATGATGGGAAATTATCACTTGAAATTTTTTATCAATTTCATAAACAAATTATACACAAAAATTCACAACTTGAGTTTTTGAAGCTCTTAAAAAATCCCTTTTTTCCTATTTTTCCTTAAATGATGTCGCCAATGATGTTTATTCGTGATGTTTAGTTATTTTATATTTTTCATTGATTTTGTAAACAAATTCTTTCTTTAATATATGTAAAACAAAAGAAGATTTTATTAATACATGCGAAACATAATAAAACGTTTAGTCTTTTTTTTTTGCACGCGCACTGGGCATTTGTCTATATAATATATTTATAAAGTCAATAAAAAATATTGGATGATAATTTTCCATAATTAAATACCACTGGAGATATAATTTGAGGAAAATTAAAGGAAAAAACGATTTCTCTTATCTTTAAATGTCCACAATAGGCATTTGTTCACATAATTTGTTTAGAAGAATTGAATTAAAATATCGGATGATAAATTTCCATTATTAAATATCACTGACGATATAATTTGAGAAAAAGTAGGAGGCAAACGATTTCTTTTTGTCTTTAAATGTCCACACTGGACATTTGTTTACGTAATTTGTTTATAAAATTGATAAAAAATATCGGATATAAAATTTGTATGATCGCCTATTATTTTCTCGACTAAAGCAAGTAATTTTAATGCAAAAATTTACTTTGCAAACGAAGAATTCATAGTGTAGACTATTTGTTAAGTTAATTTGTATATTGCAATTAAATTAAAATTTTTTTTTTGCTTTCTTCTAACTCCGTGCATGAAGTATCGCAATGCTGATCATAAAAAAAATTTGTTTCACGAAGATACACAAAAAAAACACGACAAAATCGTCTTTTTCTTCACTATTTGCATTAACATAAAAGTTAAAACAATCAAAAAATAAAAATTAAGGCCTCATGAAATTCTTCAAAATTGAATGCTGAATTTCTCTTTAAAATAAATCCAAAATCGGTTAGGAATTTCCAGCTACAAGTTATTTTGAAACTCGTTTTTTGATTTCATCGTCCTTACTACCACTCCCGGCATAAAAGTACGGCAAACACCTGACCGAAACTATAAAGGGTTTCTGTCCAGGGCTACGGAACCCTGAAAATAAACAGAAAAATTGTTTATCAAATTAAAATTTCTGTGGGAACAAAAAGTAATTTGAACTAAACAACGTTCTTTGAATCGAAGAAACATTTTTTGAACTAAGATCCAATGAATATCTTCATGATTCGAAAAAATTTTCGTTGCTGGTTGAGGATTCAACTTGCTTGTTGAAAATTTGTCTTTTGTGGATGAACTGAACTCTTTTTGATCAAAAATTAACATCTTTTCTGTGTGAAATACCAAGTATGCGTTACATTTTATTACATGAAAAATTATTTTTGTCCTGAAATTGAAAAAAGACGCTCGCACATAGCGTGAAATTGATAATGCTAATGTCTAAATTGAATATTGTTTTATTTTCGGACCCAATGCAGAACATCATATACACTGAAGCTGGCAAATAGAACCAAACAATGATATGTATATGACGACTTCTCATTTTTTCCTAGCATGATGCTTAAAAAAAATACCTAAATAAAATCGAAAAAAAATTAGCACGCTCACCTCTAGATTACAGTCGAAGTTAAATGCGCTGTACTATACACGAGTTTTACTGCGATTTTCCTTGTGTGCTACACGGAAAAAAAAATTGTAGGAGAATACTAGTACAGATATTTGAAAGACGGGCACAGACGCTGGGGTGTAAAATTAGTAGACTTTTCTATTGAAAGCGAATATGTAAATGTAATGTAATGTCTTGTACTTATCAAAATATGTAGAATTCAATAAAAAAATATTAGTATATCTTAATCTGTGGTTTCATTGTAGGAAAAAGTTATTTTTCCTGCAATTATTATCATAGTACCTTTTTGTGACGATTATCTTATTTCATTGATCAAAAATTCATTTATATAATTGTCGTATTAATAAAGAAAAACAAAGTTTTCGATTCGACTTCGTTCAAGGGATTTTAATAAAAATTTCGATATGTCCACAGTAAATCAAAAATTATATTATAAGATTCGTTAGGATAGTTATAAATCGGGATATCAATATATTATACATGCCACAATTTAATTTTACCTCTACAGTAATGATGAGCTTATAATTACATTTTTACGAATTGTGTTCAATCAGGCGTATTTCTCTTTTTTATTAATTAGAAAGAGTATTAAAAAGAGTATCATTCTCATTCTTGAATTTTTAAGTATTATTTTATTCTTAAGAACTAAATTGTGGGAAAAAACAAAATAGTATGCATTTTTTAAAAACATTACATTTAGTGATTTTCAATATATTAATTGGATTGTGGCCGAAAAATGCCAAAAAAGATGCAAAATATCTGTTTTATGTACAATTCCCCGTGCGGAAACATTATATACAGTTTATATATAGTGTGAAGCATTGTATATAATATTCATTTGTTTTATATAAAAAATGTATAGAACGAATGAACATTATATATAATACTTCATACTTTATGTAAACTATATATAATATTTCCGCCTGGGTCATACTTAAAATTTTGTAAAATTCAATTTTTACTTAGGTTATTATTTATATTCGATAAGTGACAAGATTTCCAATTTTTTTCAAACTAATTTTCAATTGTTTAAGCAATTTTGCTGGTTTAAACTATTTTTTTCGGGTGTACATTGTCAACAATTTTTATTTTTCGTGATAAATATACAGTTGATGAATTTCAAAGGGTGATATTTTCTGCCAAGTATACATGGTAATTACTTAAACAATTTTTCCACTGTACTGTACCAAGTTTTGTTTTTTTGAGTTAATGACAAAATTAACGAAAGTGAAGAGTAAAATTTTTTTGTTCAGGATATTTGGCCATTGTTTCAATAATTTTCTAATTCTTCCCCTCACCCCCAATTTTTTTTAAATTATATTTAAAGGTTCCAAAAGCCCCATGAAGTTTAAGACTCATTTCCCATGATAAAAGAAGACATTTTTGTACATTTTATTCCGAATCGTCCTTTTTCGGAGTATCGAGTTGAAACTCAACATTTCTCTTCAGAATAAGCAATATAATACGAATAAAATATTACTTGAAAAATTTCACTCCCATAAGTCTGTTTTATAGGGTCCCAAAGAAATCCCATAAATGGAAAATTTGGTTTCGCGAGTTTCTGGCGATAATTATAATTTTTTTTCGGCTTTTTAGAATACAAATTGTTTCTAATACAAGAAATACAACTTTATACTGATAACTAGAAGTTTACATGGATTTTTTACACAACTTATTGTTGTTAACAATTTTCTTTTAGAATATATTTACAACGTCGCGGTTTTTCCGAATTTCTCAACTTATTTTCAACTTTTCAATTAGAGCAAAGCAATATGCAAATAAATTAAACAGAAATAATTTTTCAAGTAATTCATTATTATTTATGATAATATTCTCTTGAAATAATGCTAAATAATTGCAGCTTTTACTGAATTTTTCCACTTTTTGTCCACTTTTCCTTTTGTGAGAATAATGTTTGAACCAAAATAATTCTTTAAACAGTTTATTAGAACATAGTTATAAACAATAATAATTTGCTTAAACAATTATATTTGTTGATTTTTTATGATTATTACCTCGGTCTGAGTAAAAAGTTGATTAAAAGTGAAAACTTTCAGAAAAAAACCGCAATTATGTAGCAATAAGACCATAAGTTTCAAAATTCAGAAAAAACCGCAGTTTTCTAAAATTATTCAAAGAAAATATTTATTAAAAATAATAATGAACTGTTCAGGTTTTTTAAATACTACAGACATATCAAAAACGAATCTACAAGATAAAAAAAATTTTTTTTACAGGATTTTACAAAATATTAGGAAAAATTCGAGACTTTTTAAAAGATATATAGGACTTTCAGAAGTTTGAAAGAAAAAAAAAATATTTGTTACATTTTCGGAAATGCGTCTAAGTTTAAAATTCTTTTTCAATCTCTGCAAAGCTTCTAAATATTTCTTGAATTAAATTTTTTTTTATTCTCATCAAATTAAACATTTTGCTTCAAAATCTTCTATCCATTTTCGAAATTTCAGGAAATCTTTTAAAATGTTTTGAAATCTTTTTCAATTTTCTCTTAAAGTTAATTCCTCCAGATAAAAAATCATAACAAATTTTTCCAAAAATCGTAAGGAAATTCTTTTTTTAATCCTTTCCAAATTTGTAAAACTGCTAATATTTTTAAATTATTTAATTTTTGCGTGATTTTTTTTTTAAATCTGCATAATTGAAAGGAGTTGTACTTAAATCTTCTGGATTCTTCTTTGACAATTTTAGAAATCTTTTAAAATCTTTTAAAATATTTTCTTAACATTAATTTTTCATAATAAAAAATCATTTAAATTTTTTCTAGGAACCTAAAGAATTTTTTCATTTTCTTCAAGCTTTGGAAAATTCTAAAAATATCTTATAAGTTTTTATTATTTTTGAATCGTTTCAAAACTTCTGAGTATCTCTTAAACTTACTTAAATTTGTTCGGAAATGATGTATTATGGCGAAATTTTGCTTCGAAATCCTTTAGACTCTTTTTCGAAATTTTAAGAAATGATTTAAAATGTTTTGTAATCTTTTTAAATTTGCTCTTAGTAATTATTAGGAAAGAATTATTGTTTACTAAAAGCTAATTTCAAAATTCATGTTTACAAAAGTTTTCTATTTTTGATTAAAATGTTATCGGTTGAAGTTTCTTCTCTTTGGTTGAAAATTGAACTATTTTGTTAAAAAATTTTCTTGTATTTGTTACTGTTTTATTTTTTGTTGAAAACTGATCTTTCCATTTTACAAATTACATGATTTGTTGAAAATTCGTCCTTTTTGGTTGAATTCAACAGCTTTTAATTAAAAATATTTTTTGGTTGAAATATCAACTATTACATTTGACCTTGTTTGGTGAAGATTCATCTCTTTGATTTAAAATAAACTATTTTAATGAAAATCAGTTTTTCGTTAAAAATTAATTGACCGAAAATTTAACTTGCAATTTTTGGTTAAAAATTCTGATTTTTTGAAAACTCGTTTTCCTTTTCTTGAAAATTGACTTTCTTAAGAAAATTATTCTCGTTGTTTGCAAATTCAGTTATTTTGGTTAAAAATTCATTTCTTTGTTTAAAAATAATGCTTTATTAAAAAAATTTTTCAGTTACAAATTAATATTTCTGTTGAAAATTCATCTTTTCGGTTGAAAATTCAAGTATTTTTTTCAAAGCTCTTGTTTTTGGTGAAAAGTTACTTTTTCAACGGAAAATTGAACTATTTCTTTTTTTGTTACAAATTTATCGTTTTATTTGAAAATTCATTCCTTTCGATGAAAATTTAACTATTTTATTTAAAATTTGTTATTTTTTTTTTGGTTGAGAATTAATTTTTGAACTTCAAAATTGAGTGTTTTATTTGAAATTTGCCTTTTTGTTTAACTTCAACTGTTTTTTATTCAATATTGAAATCCTTTTTTGTTTTTGGAATATCAACTATTCAATTTTTTGTTGAAACTTCATCTTTTTTTTTACAAAGTTATACTATCATTTGTCGTCAGAAATGTCTTCTTTTTTAGTTAAAAATTCACTTTTTTGTTACGAATTGAACTATATTGTCGGAAATTCATTTTTTTTATCTGAAAATTTCACTATTCCATTTTTGATTAAAAATCTATTTTTACATTCTCATTCTGAAGAGAAGGTATTGGTTTTATGTAAAATTCGACATAGTCGATTTTCATCAAATTGTCACGTTTTGAGGCCCCCTGAGCTAGAAAAAACGATTTTTACCAAAAAACAAACGAAAATGAACATTTCAAGCCAAAAAACGCACGATATAAAAAAAGTCACAAGAAGAAAAAAGTTACTTTTTGGAAGCCCTACATGATTATTTCAACAACTTTTCGAATTTTCTTGAAAAATCGAAAATTCAAATTTTGACCCCATAAAAAAAATGTTTTAATAACAAATTTTATTTTTCTGTCAAACTATGCAAGATACGAAAAAATATCGTGGGACAAAAATTATCCATCCAAGAATGATCTACAAATTTGTTGATAATTATTTTGTTATAGGACGCGTAGTTTTTGTTTCAATCGTGAAAAATGAAATTACAAAATAAACAAAAAATCAAATTTTTGCATTCCCAGCCTAATGAAAAGGTACTGGTCTTATGTACATGTTGTTAAGACAAGTGCCACGTTTTCTTTTTTAAGTTAGTCGTCGAAACGAATTTGACAGCCAAAGATTTAAAAGAAAATTATTACCGAGATTGTGGTATTTTAAAATAGAGCAAACTATTTGCCTGGATTGATAAAACCTACTCAGGATGTCCAAGGTAAATCTTTTGCATAGTGGCCACATGTTCGGGATTTCGTGCCATCGACCACGTGGTCGCAGTACTGTCCCTTTTGCGGGTTTTTAATTTCATCTGGAGGTATAGTCTTCTTTTTCTTTATACGTATTTGGGCCGTTGTGATTTGAAGGACCGCCCCTGAGATTCATTGGTTCTCTAGCTTTCCTTTTTTTAGGGTTTCAGGTTTCTTTTTATAATCATTTCATTTTTTGTTTTTTTTTTTGTTTGAGAATTTTTCCGGGTCACCAATTTTGCTATCGCTTCTGTCTTATCGCTGTTACGGGCCTGGCTGGTGCCCAGTATTATATAACTCATACCTATACACATGCATATACGTACATAAATACGTATACATGCATGTGTATATCCTGCAGATATAAAATCGCCATTCGACAGGTATATATAGAATCAGTTAATCATTCATCAACTAAAAATAGTAATGATGAATGTATTTTTGCGGTATATGATAAATAATGTTCGTTAAGGCCTATTCCGCTTGCTCCGCTTACTCCTCTTTCAGAGTATCGTTATAACTACCATGAGTTTTTGACTCGAAACAAATTTTTCAACCACAATTTTTAATCCACTTTATTTTAAGCTTTTAACAATTTTACGAGATACAAAAAAAATTTCAAAGATATTCAAAAAACTCAACATAGTCTTGAGCGGTTTTGTCTTTTTTTTCTTCATAATAGAATAAGCCTTGAAAAGAACCTGAAATTAAAGGTTGAAACGTGTCAGCAAATTTTTTGTCTTAACAAAAATTTTTAACACCAAAAGAAGAGGAATAGGCCTTAACGAACATTATTCAAAAATAGCAATATATATATTATGTATAAAAATTATTTTCTTATATACCGTGTGACCCATAAGTAATACAGATTAATCATATTTAACACTAAATTGTGCTCATTATCGTACGTGAATTTGTCTAATTATTTTTGCTTTATGTTTTTGAATCGTTGACAGCGGATCAGAAAGTTGAACTTAAACTTTTTGTTAATAAATACCTTAACCATAAGAATAAAAACTTCCACCTTCCGATATTGCCTAATACATGAACAAAAAACTTTTTCGTGTATTGCGCCATATCGGGAGGTTGCCGTAACTTTAGAAATATTCACAATTTCTCGACGCATAATAAACATAGGGTCGATAAAAGTCAGTTTATTAACGAGAAAATTTACATGAAAAAACAAATTAGTCAGTAACTTTTTTTATTACAATATAATAATTATATCCTCAATTATATCTCTTATTATTTGTATGAAAAAGGTGGCTGTCATAAGTTGTTTCCTAAATCAATTATTCTCAAACAAGCTGAGATGCTTTCAGAAAATTCCAATTAATTGTTTTGTCTACTCTTTTGATTTGATTTTTTCCTTTATAAAGCACTATTTTACATCAACATAAATAAGGCACCTTCTGTTGAATTTTTTTATGAACGAAGGAAGATATAATATTTTCCTTGAATAACCGTTGTTTTCTCAAAAAACTTGATATTTTCACTATTTTAAGGGATAAATTTCGACACGGTAATTGAAAAACAGACTGAAGGGAAGTATGATATCTGTTATTTTTTTTAATTGTAAAATACGAAAATCTGTCAACAGTTCAAGGTTAGTTGAAGAGGTAGATGAATCTCATTTTTTGAATAAAAATATGAGTGAATGATAATAATAATAGGAAGAAAGACATTTCAATATAAACTTTTCATTTTATAAAAAGTTTTTACTATAGATATTTTTTCATAGGATGCGTATTTTTGAGATATTTCGATGTCCCAAGTAAAAAAAAACACCCACTATAAGTATTTCGTTCTTTATCGGGAGAATACAATTTGTCTATCGAGTCTTGTCAAACAGGACTACGTATAAACTAAATAAAAAGAAGAGAACATTCTATTTTTATTTGGCAATTTGGTCATGATGAAAAGAAAATGGCTGAATTTACAGAATTTGATTGGTATGAATAACATCTACATTATATTGAATGGCAAAAAATTGCACTGCTACATCAACATACGTGAACAAAAACAATAAGAATACATGCAGTATTAGGGATCTGGTAAAGAATGATAATTAAAACAAATATGAGTAAATATGATGATGCGAAAACAATTATGAAACTCATAATTATTTCATTAAGTATTTGTCATTGTTTATATTTTTATTATAATTATAATAATTCATATTAAAAAAAAGAAAATATTTACGTTCGAATCCTATGGAAACATGAACTTAAATTAAAAGATTTCAAATATGTGAAATAAAATTACTATCCTTATTATTTTGTAAAAATATATTTTATTAATTAGATGAACATGAAAATGAAAATAAAATGTTAAATAACCATTTAATGTGTTTTCATACTTTATAGTTGATTTTCTGTAATTGACTAAAACCTGTCAGGCTTTCAGAAGAATAGCTGAGTATTCTTCTGAATGTCTGTATGAACCCAAGAACCCTATCAAAACTGTAGTAAGAAAATAATTTTTTTTCAATATTAAAATAGGCGTTGTGATATTTTGATTTTCGAAATTAAGGGTATGAAAAGAAAAAACGCTAAGATTTATTTTTCAGTAAAGAAGTCCCTAATTCGAAAAAAGTCAAATTTATTTTTTACATTCATTTTATTCATTATAATAATTCCTTGATGTATGCCGAAATTAGATACTATTTACATAAAAAATGGAAATTTCACAAGCACAAAGTAGTAGCCTGCAACATTTTGCAAATTGAAATCTCTGAAACTAATCAAGTTTGAATATATTGCCCGTGAAAATTGAACAATTCTAAAAATGCATTAAAAACTGTACACTTTAGATTATGCTTATCTGCTCAATAACAATAAAATTAGAATTTTTTCAAATTCAGAGTGATGGTATAGAGTTTTGTGAATTAAAAATAAGAATTCCGTACTTAGAAGAAATTAAGTATCATTTTCACCGTTGAAAAGTGAAAAATTTGAAATTGTGAACCTTTAAAGTTTGGTCATTGTCCAGTCTTCAAAATCATACGATTTCCAATTGAAAGATTAAAAAATAAATGAATTCAAATTCAAAGTGTTGGAAAATTCAATAATTTGAAACTTTCCAAAATTGACGTATATTCCTCAATTAGGTTGTTGAGACTGAATGAATAAAAATCACTCATTTTCAATTTTTGCTGCAAACTTTAAAAAATCCACTCATTTTGATCTAAATTCTAAAGTCTACAATGAATAACTGTAAAATCAATGATTTAGAATTTTCATGCAAGAGGAACATATTGAAGACAATTGTATAGGATTTTAAACTGATGTAACTAGTGAATTGTCACATTGACATGGTAGAAAAACTCGCCAGACTAAGAAAAACGCAAAAAGCAAGCGAAATTCAGAAGCTTTAATGTGGACAGAATGAATTCATGGTAGATTATCATGTATAATATTTTTATTGGTTCTATCCAATAAAGGAAAAATATGGCTTATCCCATAAACGCTTGTTTCAGAGTGTTAAATAAATCTCCGGGTATACATCGTTAAAAAAAAGCCAAAGTTCCGCAGGGCAAAAATAAGTTTTTAGAATTCGTAATTCTTATAAGTTTGCAAAAATCGTTGATAATAACTTTTTTGTATGCTATATAATACAACCAATCTTTAAATATCTTGTAAAATTGATATATTCTCAGTTTTTCTAGGCCAAAATCTTATTTCCAGCAACCTCTGAAATCTAAAATAATTTTTAAAAAGTGGTGTCTGCACTGCGGGCACCGGCAACGAAGAACCTTGCTGGCTGTTTCTCACGAAGAGCGAAATACAAAATGAAAGAGAATTACGTATATAGTCATGCAAATACCTAAAAATATAATTTTGAGGTGAAAAGTGGAAAAATAATGTTTTTAAGAAGAGAAAATAATTTGTTAGCATTTTTTTTCATGAAAATACGGTGAGCGTAGACCAAGTATTTTCGGTGTGAATAGAAACATTCTTAAACGTAACCAATTGATCATTTAAATTACCAAAATTGCTCATAATTAGAATGAAAAATTATCGATTTATTATTTGATTAAATAGATTTTGAAAAATGAGAAAATATGAAGACACGCTTATGTTTATAAATACGCTTATGCTTATAAACACACTGCGTTCATTGGCCATTTCTCTATCGTGGTAGGCGTGACTTGCTCGGTCAGGAAATGAGTAATGTGAGGTAGGGAGTATAGTTTTATAGAGAGAGCTTCTCTTATCGCCTGAGCAACCGCAAAACTTCGGTAAATGTTCATACAATTGTTCAATCATTTTTGGTATATTCATTATGTCTTTTAAGGCAGAAGTATGTAACTGGTCAGCACTATGTTTCGCGCAAACTCTTAAATCTAAAAAAAGTTGTCTAAGCTTAATTAGGTTCGAGTATACCATTTTCAATACATTTTTATTTAAATAGCTGAAAATCTGCGCGAGCGTTAATAAAATATAGGTAGGAATAATTAGAAAATATTGTAAATACTTCTAGAAAACCTGTTTACTTTTCAGACATGTCAAAAACAGAATCTCACATATCAGAAGACTACCATGATTCTTGTTACGTTCATAAAAAGGATCTCAGAAACGATTCGCTGAAAACACCTATTATATTATCGCACAAGTCTGTGAATATTATATTAGGAAAAGAAAAAAACGCAGGAGAAGGAAGATCAAAATTTATATAATCGTGCGATGAACCGACAAGAAACGCATGGAATAAAAAAGACGCCACACAGTACACAACATGCCCAAAATGCAAGGCTGACCTTGCCAGTGAGTCCTTCCGCAACCACCACCGCAACTGTGATTAGAAGAAAAATAGCGACCGGTGTGTCTTACCTATTGGCAGGTTGCAATCCAATAGGATACATAAATCTGCCACTCTAGAGTGCAGAAAGGTCCTGTGCGTCTTGCAGCAAGATGCAATCGGAGACCTCATCCACCATGACGAGTTGCTTATAGCGTTTGCAGATAGCCTTTATTGCAAGTATAAACAATCGCAAAAAGAGATTTCCATAAGAAGCAAGCTTCGTATTTCGGGACGTTATCTCATGGAAATAAAAAAAACCCCAGACGAGATAAAAGAGCTTCGTGGAGCTTACGTTGCGAAGTACTATGACTCTGCAATTAGATCGATAAAAACTGTTGCGGGATACGACGCAGAAGAAGACAAGCTCGAAGAAATGGCCAGAGTTGAATATTTCCTGAGACTGCATTGTATCGAATTCAACGATAGAGTGAGTAGGGCAATCGCAGAAATCCGAACCCGTACATTTATCAAAAGGGTTGTAGACCTGCCACTCGTTAAAGACGTAACGAAGCTTTGCAGTTACCTCGAGAAGGAGAGGACGTCTGCATTCTTCAACCTGAAAGAAAATTTCAGTCTTGAAGAGTGGCGACGCTTGGCCAGAGCTATGATGACCTCGATACAGCTGCTAAATCGACGTAGGCCTGGAGAGTTAGAGTGAGTTTACATAACGGATTTAGAAAAATAGAAGTTAAAAAAACGGGAGTGCGAGGAACAGCCGTTCAATCCTTTTTCAAAGGAAGTCCAAGCTGCTCTAAAGAAATACAAAAAAATGAGCATTCGTGGTAAGAAGGGCCGAATAGTGCCAGTCCTCTTATCACAAAATATGCTTGAAAGCTTGGATCCGATTCTCCTGACCCGAGAAAAAGCAGAAGTTCCTACAAAGAATGGTAGACTTTCTGGTGTTTACCATTCCTTCAGAAAAGAATGCCATTTAAATGCCCGTACGGCTATGCAGGATTTTGCGGGTTTGTGCGGAGCAGAGACCCGAACTATTAAGCGCGACCAATTTGAGAAAGCACATCACCACAAAAGGTGTAACCCAACAGTACACACCATCGGATATGGCAGACCTAGCCGGCATAATGGGAGACGAGGATCATATCCATGAGAAATATCACAAGCAATCAGTTCCACAACTCGAAATCCCGAAAATGGCTCGGCTGCTCGAAGCTGCAATGGGGCCGATAGAAGAGGACATAGAAGAAGAGGACCATGACGAGGGCTAAACGAAATAGACTGGATACTAGCGGTTAGTATCTGGAGAATAAGTCGTCATATCTATGTGATTTAACTATGGGACGGCAAGTTACCTTTATAAACAATATTCTAATTGTTTAAATACTATTCTTTGATAATAAGGGTTTCGAATGGAGAAAGGAATAAGATTCTCGTTTCAGATACAGGTGTTCATTCACCAAACGCTTTTCTAGCTATACTTACATAGTGATCCCTGAGATCTGAGCTACACTATAATCTAAATTTATTACTAAAAAAATATAAGAATGCTTATATTCATTTATTGGCAACACACACATAAAATTTCGAAGTCTTGGCTAAATTATTTTGGTTCTTTTTCTATTTTATTCAGATTGTTCGCTAATAAATGCAATTTAACAACTGTTTACTTTTATTCTTCTCTCTCTCTTTTCATGATCTAGTATTCAAAATACGCTCTAAGTCTTTGGCAACAGTGTCTTTCCTGTGCAGACGGTTCGATGAGGATCACACTGAATGATTATACAGAATAGGCTATCGCTTCTAATTTTCAATTTTAGGAACTTCAATGTTCGGTGTCTGCAAAGCAGACCCTTTCAATTAATAATGCTCAGGAACAAAATGCTAATCAGTACTATTCAAAGGTAAGCGATTTTATACAATATTCTATTCTTTCCGATAATACACTTAACGGCATTATTCATAAATTTTATTACTATGACCTGATCAGGTGAAGAGTGGTCCCGCAGACTCTGCTCTTAGAGCGCTCGCAAAAGGGTGCCTGAGTCTCGGATTTCTCGGTCTACTGGTGTGTCTCTTACCTGCTCGAAAAAGAGACTCGAAAGGTTCTCAAAATAAACGTTAGTATTTCGATTCTGGTTTTTTTCCAGTTTTAACTGAGATTTCTCCTCAAGAAATTTATTACAGGGTTTAACTTTCCTCTTTGCTTTCGAAATATTCTCAGGGCCTACTCCTCAAGCTTGACTGCTTTCTTAGCCAGGCACAAGGCCTGCTCTTGCCTGCCTATAAGAAGATAAGAAATTGATGTGTAAGTTGTAAAATTATATCACTCAACTAATAGGCCCAGTTTACACGGGTACGCGTGCTCTAATCGTCTGTTGGAATTAGATAATTCGTACTCAGAATATTTCTTCTTTGGTAAAAATAGGCACTTTTTCAAAATATCAAACATTGTTTTCTCAAAAATCTATCTTCGGAATATCTCCAGGAAAATTCTGTCTTAGCTAAAAATGCTGTCTTTAAAATTTAGGCTCGTAAACAAAAGTTTCCCATAGCAAAAGAAAGTTTGAATCTCAAATGGCATACAGAGAACTCAGAAAGAGGGCCTCTTGTGAACCAGATTTGGAAGATAAATTCCGTCTGCTCCTAGAGGATCTTTCCTTCAGGGGAAAAAATTGTGGAATTAGGATTTTCACGCCTAAGAACTCAAAGTTTCCCAAGAAAAATCTTGAAGAGTTACAAGGCAATACAAGAAAAGAGAGTCTCTTGCTTCTCTTAAGGTACTCCCCAAGATCTGTTGCGTCTGCCACGCAACACCCCAACTGCCGTTTTCCGCTTGCGCAACGCTTTTTATGAAAGCGTTACACTTTCGGCTCCCACTACTAGAGATCCCGCGATAGTGGGAGGCTTCGGAGTCTGCGCTCTTTCGTTGCTCCTACGCGAGGTTACTTTGATCTATATTTCCGAGCAGGCAAGAAGTTTTGCCTAAGAGAAGGTTCTTTAGGTGTAACCCCCTGGTTACAACTGCCCCTCTTCAAAGTTTGAGCGAAAGACAATAAAATAAATTTATAACTCAACCTTTGAAGAAGAATACACACAAAACGTAAAAAATGTAGTGGGAATATAAGAAAAGATAAACTAGATATAAGGACTAATATGACAAGAAAAAGGATATGATACAATCTACACAGGATTAAAAATATGATAAAACAAGACAAACTAATTGTGAGGATTAGAACAATGATTAAGGTGAATTGCAGAGAACGTAGTGGAAGTTCAAGGTAACTCACCCTCCATTCTACCAGTCTTTTTCGGAAAGTTTAACCCATCATTGTGATACCGATTGTTTTTATTCGCATTTTCCAACGGGTCCTTGAATAGGCGTTTCCACGTTTCCGTGAGCGGCCAGTCCTGTGAGGGTGACCATTCTTGATACCTGTCCCAGCCTTTGACAGTTTCGTTCGGATGCGCTTGCCAGCGGACGTTCACAGCTCTCTTTTCCACAGTGTCCATCCTTTCTGCGGCTGCTTGTTGTTTCGAAGCTTCTAATTTTTCTCGTTCAAGATCAGACATGGCATTTTCCTCCTCCTCGTTCCCAGTTGGTTCAGCTTTGGAGACCTTTTTCACGGCCTCCTCTTCTCTGTTTTTCTTCTCTCCTTCAACGTGGTGGATATTTGGTTGGCAAGATCTTTCGCCAGGCTTCAAATTCTTATCCCGAAAAATGTTTTCTACCAGAGAATCGTGTCTACTTTTTCTCGCAGCGTAGATTCCGCGACGAGGTTTAGTATTCACTTTTTCTTGGGTAGCTGTTTTCCATTATTTTTCTTCCTCGCATTCGTCTTCTTCCTGTACTTTCTCTGGCACTTCCTCTACTGGTACCTAATCCTCTGCGATTTGATTCTTTGGATTCACGAGGCTTAGTTGTATTTGACCTTGAAATGACCTTGAACCTGACGTGATGGAGGTAAATAGACCTCGGATTCGTATTCAGCGCGTCAAGATACATAAGGATAAAGTGGTCTTGTCAAATAGTCCTCACCTTTTTTTTGTTTTGTAAACCAGTGTTATTTTAGCAAACAGTAATTTGATAATTTTCATAAATTTTCACTATGCATTGTTGCACTAGAGACAAATTACAGTTTCTAATTATTTGAGGTCCAAAACACGTAGCAAATGCAACACAAATATGAATAAAATAATCAGTTCTAATTTTAATATATCAATGCGTACATAAATGAATTATTTTACATGCATCAGTATTCTTAATTAGTGATTATTTACTGCAAGACCACCACCTAATGTAGGGTGGTCTCCCCCATATTATTGTAATTCATTCATTGGATTTAGTAGTGAAATCTAATAATAAAAATAATTATTATCTCAAATTTAATGATAACATTTTTAAAATAATATCAATCAGCGTATTTACAGTGTTACATTTATACTCCATATCATGATATGAAAGGATAGGGTATGGAAGGAAGATGAGAGTAGTTATAATTTAATATTCAATACATAATATTTAATTTATACATGGACATACACATATTATATACATAAACAGTAAAACATAATGTAAACATAACATTGTTGAATACACTGATTGAGATTATTTCCAAAATGTTAATATTAAATTAGAGATATTAATTAATTTCATGATTAGATTTTACCATCAATTACAATAAATAATTATATTGATATAGATAATAAACTTGATTTAAACTTTAGAGTAACTTTTATCTCTGGCGTATTCGATTGATTTTTGTTTTGGTAATTAACTTTAACTTTTGTGCCCATGAAGAAGGCAACAATCAATTCTTGGCCCTTGAGGGCCTTCTTAGATAAAACTGAACTCACAAAGAATGTAAGATTGATGGGGAATCAAAACTAGCAGCATTCAAAATTTGATCCAATTTTACCCCTGTTTTGATCCACTAGATATCTTGAATTTTTAGTGAGTTCATTTGGATCACACAATCGCATTTTTCTTATCGTTTCAAATTTATAAAATAATTTGTTTAACCCACCTCACTATAGATAATTCATATTTTGAAATTCTTTTTTAGCATCTTACAGGTCATGAATGTTGATTTTTAATTTTTATTCTACCTTCTAGTGCTACTCTTAGAGCTAAACTGGCCGATTTTCTTCTTCTATGATTTTTGAAGCCAAATTGTATTTTCTTGAAGTGAATAGAGTACAGACAATATTCTCCCGTGAGCACAATTTTAGTACTGCTATTTTAAAAATATTGTACGCACACACCCCTCGATCCGTGATGCCCAACCCCATTTTTCATACCTTACTCGCATCCTCCAGCACCAACTAGAGTCCTTATGCTCCCGTTGTCTGAAGTTGGAGTGCGCCTGCATCCTTCTGCTTCGGCGCTTTCAAGATCAGAGGATAGCGGTGGAAAATATCCACTCTGCATACGCTCTTTCTAAATTTCGCGGCAGCGCCTTTGATGTCGAACAAAGAAAGCTTGAAAATGAGTGCAAGGAACGACGGTCATGACTTTCGCAAGGGAGAACGAGTTGAAGTACACAACGTGTAGAATGTAGTACGCCAGTCACGCAACGGGAAGGGAAAGAATATAAGTAATGAAGGAAAAATTATAAAACAATAAGGGTTCATTAAAAGAATACCTTTCAACATTATTGCATTATTTCGAATTAAACTGTGCTGCGAAGAGGTAGAATATAAAATGTAAAAAGTAAAAAATGAAGGGCAGGAAAGTAATAAGAAACGAAAAGTAGAAGAGGATAGCAGAGATGAAAATAATAACTGAAGAACGTAACGTCAACTCCTGTATATTAATGTTTTATTTATTGTTGATAAATTGAATTTTTATATCTTATACATCGTATCGAAACAAAGTGGTGTAACGATATGTCTTCCTGAAAAGAGGAAGCTTTGCAATCATAACAATTTAGAAAAAAAATGTTTTAAATTAACGTTTCTCAATTTCAAAATGTCTAATACAATGTTGTCATATGTTGATGAAATTTGCGGAGCTTATGTTTACCACTAATATTGCAAAACTAGATAAAGGATTTCTAAAAATATTCATTACCATATAAGATTTATAAGAAACCTTATAATTTCTCAAATTTTTAGGTTATGTTAGTTTTCTTCACGGAAAGTTAGCATTTTAAGTTATGTTAGCTTCGGAAATAGGCTCTTTGAGTTACAAATTATAATATTTAAGAGATTTAACAAATTTTTAAATCATTTACATTTTTTTTCGCTGGCTTTTTTACCGGAAACTGCTATTTTTAAACAAAAATCATTTGATTTTAAAGGTACATCATTTTTGATTAATCTTAGGTTATATTAGCGTTTTACACAAGAAATTGGTTTTTTAAGACAATCATCATTATAGTTCGAACAAGATTTGCTATTTGTAATGATTTTAAGGTTATGTTAACAGTTTTTAATAGAAAATCTGTAATTTCAAACAAAAACAATTAGATTTCGAAGAAGATTCACAATTCTGAATAATATTATGCTAAATTGTATGATGTTTTAGTGTTTTCGTTGGAAATTATTGGTATTTTGATTTGAAAAAATCTTAGATGTCAAAGCATGTTTATAATTGTTAACAACTTTTGGTTATATTGATGTGATTAACCTGAAACTGGTATTTTCAACAAAAACCATTAGATCTTAACCAAATGGTTCTTGTTTAAAATAATAAAATTCACAAACCTGAAGTGTTTTTCGTCGGAAATGTAAACTTGTATTGAAAAATCATTACATTTTAGAGAATATTAATTTATAATCTTTCAACAATTTTGGGTAATGTCAGTTTTTTTTGTTTTAAATTGGTATTTTTAATAAAAGAAAATTATATGTTGAAGAAAATTCACAACCTTTAAAGAGTTTTAGGTTATATTGGTATTTCTTACTGAAAGT
Source organism: Andricus grossulariae (assembly GCA_011634705.1). Classification (NCBI taxonomy): domain Eukaryota; kingdom Metazoa; phylum Arthropoda; class Insecta; order Hymenoptera; family Cynipidae; genus Andricus; species Andricus grossulariae. The sequence goes on along the minus strand of JAABKJ010007545.1, from coordinate 108,448,421 downwards.
CAGTATTTTTAGTAAAAAATCATTCAATTTTGAAGAAGATACAAATTTTTTCAACAAGTTTAGGTTATTTTACAAAACATTAGGTTAAAAAAAACTGTCTCAAACAATTTGTTATTATATTGCATGTTAGGGTTTTTCGTCTATGATTGCTATTCTTATTTGAAAATAATGAGATTTAAAAGATGATTTACAACATTTGAACAATAATTGGGCACGTTAGCGTTTTTCTTCAGAAATTGGTAATTTTATAACAAAAATAATTTGACTTTAAAAATTGAACTTACACTTTTAAACAACTTTCGGTTATGTTAATATATTAATTTATATCAATTATAAAAAATATTGTGCTTACTTTTCTTTTTTCTTATTTTAAATAATAGATACTATGGAATACGAATATTTTGTATTAATATTGATTTTATATTTTAATTCAAAAATCTAGTGAGTGGATAGAGCTGTGCAGAAAGCTTTCAAACTAAGAGCTTGATGAAATGAATGCAGTTATGAACTATGTTTAAAATGTAAAATTCCATTGAATGTGATATAATACAATTCGCAGATTTTGGAACAGTTTCTAGTCAGCGAAATTAATTATTTATAAGAATTTTCCGTTTTAGTTAATTTCATGATGCATTTTGCTTGCGACCAAAACCTGAAGAAATCTTTTCGAACATAAGGGCTATTAAAAAACTCATTTTACAGCGAAAAAAACGTCTTTCGATTTATGGTGGCCTACTTGGGGTAATTTCACCTAAACTAAAAATTCAAACACGTGTAAAGAAAACTGATGTGCAGAAAATTCCAATCAATGCAGATTCTGGCTATGCTAGATTAATACTACAATGCTATGTAGGTGGCTTTTTTGGCTCCGCACACATTTTTTGCTTACCTGTGTAATTAATTAAAATGTATACGAAAAAGAAGCATGCTCATGCAGTTAATTTGGATTCTTGTTTCCCAGGGGACATCCATTTTTATGAAAATAAGATCAAATAAACCCCTTTTCTATGAAATAATGAATTTTATCGAGCAAGAGCCAGACGACTTTTTTTAATTTCTCAAAGTAATTGAGGGAGAGGAGGATGTCCGTTATCGTGTCGCATATCGCACCAAAGTATTTAATAGCTTAATTCTGTATTGATCGGGTAGCACGTTAACCAGCCCATATTGCGATCACGATCGTGTGTCGTATTATGATGGGGCGGGGGACCAGGTTACACGCCAAGCATCGTAAAATGGTGTGTTCCTCTGTTATTAAGGAGCGCATAAAAGTTTTGCATGCAAAGTTACTCGCACTTGAATTTATTTTTCCAGATAATAACTGCAATACGTCACTATTTTTTGCACTGATAAAGTCACAGTGTTTTCGCGCCTGAAACTCTCCTCACGTTATGTATGATAAGCTTATTACTTAATTCGGTCTACTACATTAAAAAATATTTCCATCATCAAAAGCGCGATGAGTTTGTTTTTTCGGTTCAAAAAACTATAAATTATATTTCTTAAAAATGGAAAATTCAAAAGTAATAAAAATTTCTTGACACGCACCCGCCTCCTAGTAAACAACAAATGATATTCTCTCACTTAAACCAGAAAAACTACCAACATTGCGGTCGCCAGTTAAAGAGCTGGATTTTGTTTATATCATGGTGGCGCTGCTTTCGCACCGCGCGTCTTTTCAAAATTCAAAAAATCATTATACATATAAATAATATCAATTGAAGATAGAAATACTGGTAAGTGGTCACTGGTCAGGGCATTGCCTTTGCCCCTTTTTAAATAAGTTCAGTAGGACAATTGAGGCGCTGGATGCAAAAAGTAGATATATAATTATTTCGCTGGAGTGGGGAGGCCCCTAGGCAGTCTGGGCACTTGAGAATAAAGTTTGGAATTTTAATTTTTGAAATACGCATTCCTATTGAAAATTCAATTACGCATCTTTTCCTTTAAATAGAAAAACTTGTAGCTTTTTTTAGTTTTTGTATTAATTACAAAAAACTGTTTTTTTATTTGATTAAAATATTTTGCCTTTTTTCACTTCAACTCGTGACGAAGTCGGAGCTTTTTATTATTTTTTAGTGAAATTCATAAGATGTATGCATTGACATCTTCTGTGATCGATGACGTTAGCAAAAGTTGCAAATTTTTATTTAGAAAAAAGTTTATAATTTTTTGCCGAGGCGTTGCACAGTTCTTGCGCAAACAACTTTGATCGTTTCGGGAGTCGGACGAACTTTTAGCTCAATTGAAATTGTAGTTAACAAATTAAAAAATATTAAAAAGTTCCGACTTCGTCACGAGTTGAAGTGAAAAAAGGCAAAATATTTTAATCAAATAAAAAAACAGTTTCTTTATTTGATTAAAATATTTTGCCTTTTTTCACTTCAACTCGTGACGAAGTCGGAACTTTTCAATATTTTTTAGTGAAATTCATAAGATGTATGCATTGACATCTTCTGTGACCGATGATGTTAGCCAAAGTTGCAAATTTTTCTTTAGAAAAAAGTTTATAATTTTTTGCCGAGGCGTTGCACAGTTCTTGCACAAACAACTTTGATCGTTTCAGGAGTCGCACGAATTTTTAGCTCAATTGAAATAGTAGTTAACAAACTGTTGATGTTGTAATTTTCCGGCGCGATAGATTATCTCCCGCGTAGGCTGCGGTCCGGCCGGTAAGCCGTTGTTTCCCGGCTTGTTTGTCATAATTTTTTTGTTTTCTTTCTGTTTGTAATACTTAAAAGTTGCCACTTCTAGAGACATAAGCTTCATAAAATTCCTAAAAATAAAGAATCTGTACACGTTTCCTCTCGTGTATCCCGCGTGTCCTGTGACTCAACTCTTTTTGTAAACATACCTGCATACTCTTCCTGATTTTTTAAACCAAAAATAATCGTTGAAATATTACATATTTTCTTTTTTTTTAAGTTATATCCAAATACGTATTATGAAAGCTGACCATTTTCACTGGAAAAAAATCAGAGATCATTTTTAGAATAAACCTGCTATTGTTTTAAAGTGTTATAATTATAATCTTGAACTAAAGAAAGTCTGGTTAAATTGACCAGTAAATTTACCTAGAATTATTTTTTGAGCCAAAGTTGAAGATCTTGTATTGTATGTGTTTATTGAAGTAATTAATATTTCACAATTAAAATCTATGCTAAATATAGTATTTCTACTTTAGCTTTTTTATTTTATTGATCTTCTTGAGTTTATTCATTATATATTTTTATTTAAATACTACCAAAAATTTAACACAAATTTTTCTAAATCATCACTACCCATTTTATGTAACTTAGAATAAGTCCTGATTTCTAGTATTTTTAATAACAATTATCTGTATCTGACTGGCCTCTGGAAAGTATTTCCACTGAACGTTGTGTAGTAACGTCTTACCGGCCGACCGCAACCTACGCGGGAGATAATCGATCGCGCCGAAAAATTAAAACATCAACAGTTTGTTAACTACTATATAAATTTAGCCTAAAATTATCAAAAAACTTCCTTGAACTTTCCTTACCAACTTTCTTCCTGACAGTTTTTGCTTGTTCAAAATTCGCTCCACTCCCGGAACGATGAAAGTTATTTGTGCACGAATTGTGCAACGCCTCGGCAAAAAATTATTAACTTTTTTTCAAATGAAGATTTTTCACTTCTGGTAACGTCATTGGTCGCAGAACATGTCTATGCATACTTTCTACCAATTTCACTGGAAAATATTCAAAAGTTCCGATATCGTGGCGAGTTGAAGTAAAAAAGGGCGAAATATTTCAATCCGATAAAAAAACAGTTTTCTGTGAATAATTCAAAAACTAAAAAGGATAACACTTTTTTTATCCAGAGAAAAAGATACAGCATTCAATTTAAGATGAGGATATGTGTTTAAAAAATTAAAACTCAGAACTTTATTCTCAAGAGCTCTGGGGCCTCCACACTCCAGCAAAATAATTCTATATCTCCTTTTTGCATCCGGCGCCTCAATTTTTTGCACCGGTTAGAGTACCAGAATCCCAAGATTTGGAAAAGGATCAAATTATATATTGTCTGAAGAGGCAACATTTTATTAATAAAGTTTGATATTTGATGTTTGAAACTCAAAAGGGAGTACAGAGCTGGGAAAAATCTTTTATTGAATCTCAGACTGTACTCGGTTGGAGCGCCTTTCATAATTGGAATCGATGGGGATTCTGTGTGGGTCGATACATCACTTTAGCTTCGATAAATAATTGATCCAGCAGCAGGTGGTGTTCCATGCTCGATATCACGCTCTGTATTACAGAACGTGGCGCTGCAGGTAAAGCCTCTTCTTATATTCAGACTCATGCATCACCTTCGACGATCGAATTGAAAACACATCGCCGAAAATGCTCCTTCGCTTCCGCTTTGGGATTATTAACTACAAGATCTTCAATAATCCAACGATTCTTGTACGTGTCGTAGCATTAAAATAATCCTTCAGAACTAAAATTTAAAATGAAAATGAAAAAAGGTTTCTATGCAGTATATTTTCAAACGATACTATTTTATTAGGTATTCGATAAAAAGATTTTATTACTTTCCTAGATTAACTTGAGTTCATTCAAATTCGTTTGAATAAACTGAAATTGACTTGATTTCATTGAAAATGGCCTGAATTTGCTGAAATTGATTTAAACTCTTCATTAATTTACGGAGTAAATTCACTTGAATTTATGCGAATTCATTTCCATTTACTTAAATTACGTTGCTTTCACTTAGAATAATTTAAATTCATTGCAACTGACTCAGATTTATTTGATTTCACCGAAAATCGCCTAAATTTTATGAAATTGGCTTAAATTTACAATCAGTATCAGATATACACTGAATTTATTTTCGAATTAATTTAATTCATTAACTTCCAAGACAGCTTAACTTTAATTAGGTAAAAATTTGTTTGAAGTTCACAGAATTTCTTTTCGGAAGCTTCGGATATATATTGATTTTTTAAAGAATTTATTCATCAAGCAGATAAAATTCTTAAAAATTTTGAAGTAAAAACTTAAGGAAAACTTAAATAACTTCATTCCTAATTTCTATCAGAAATTTCATATAATTAGGGTATTTTTTCAACTGAAGGTAATGCTACTTCTTTCTGGTAAAAGCAACAGTAATGGTATAGCGTGAAATATTCTCGAACAAATTCTACTGTTTATACACTACCTTGCTTTAAATGTCGACTACTATATACAGCTTTTTAAGCGCAAGTGCATCAAGAAGTCCCTATTTATGTTTGATTGTTGAACAGATTATTATATTTACAGGTATTCACGTGTATAACCCATTTGTGAGATTTTAATTTAAAAACTAGTAGCGTGATAATACGATGATTAAAATAAATTCATGAAAAAAAAACGACTTACTACAGCTATCATTTGTCCGGAATAAACGTACTGTCAGCCAGTGTATTATGGATCAAGCCGGATAATTGTCGATCATATAGGTATTAATTTTTTGTGGCGGCTATGTTAAATATTTCGAAACTCTGCACTAGGTCAATTTGTAGAGTGAATATAATTATGAAGATTGACATTTTAGCAAGCATTCAGAAAAAAATTCAAAAAGTGGCAAGTGTCGAATCATAAATGTAAGAAATCCCCAATAATTATACTTGTATCTTTTATAGATTCGAAAAAAATATATATATTCGAAGTGGGAGTAGAACAAGTACCAAAACAAAAGTGTACATACTATGAATCAAATTTGACGTTATCTTTTAGGCACTGACTACTATTACTATTTTATTAATTACTACTATTTAATTTATTACTACTATTTTCCATGACGTTAAACATGGAACCAAATTTCCGTATGGGTAAAAAGTTTGTAATTTTTATAACTATGAATAAATGTCTTGTAAAAACATTGTTGTAAATAATATGAAACTATTGGAAAAATATAATCATGAAGTATTGAATACGAATATTTGAAAGATTATCCTTCCTATAACCTGCGACATTTTTTTTAAATACCTAGGTTTTCTTAAAAAAAATTGAAATGCCAAATTTTATTCCCATATGATCTCGACCAAGAAAATTTTTCTTACATATTTTTAATTAGGAAACAAAAATTTTGATCCATAATTACCCCAGCTGACGATAGCTAAAAGAACAAAATAGTTTAAAGTAACTACATAAAAGCCCATACGTACAGGAAACTTTTTGTTACGATCGGATGGAATATGACATGGATATAAATTTCTGATTGAACTGACTGAAATGGGTACTAGAAACGAGAAACGGAACGGAATTCGATAACCGTTAAGGTTTATTCTTTGCTATTACTAGCTTTATTTCTTTCCAAAAGTGAAACTTACGCGAGCTTTTTATATTCTTTCATCTTACAGAAGAATTATAATTTGCCTACTTGATTTTACTTTACAATTTTTAATTCATGCATCTTGTAATAAATATTTGAACTTATTCAGCAGTTAAATTGTACTACATGTAGGGATGTACAATATTCTAAAATGTAAGAACAAACGTACCAAACGCTTTTTGCAGCCTTATGAGACGGCTAACCCTGTTTAAAAAAAGCAGTTACTATTTTTCTTTTGATTTGTAAGTTGAGTCCGGTATTGTGTTTGCGGGTTCGCAGGTCAAAACACAAATCCACCAACTCACCCAAACCCGACCCGACTCGAACGGGCCAAGAATACTTCTTTGAACAATACATTATCATTAAGTTGACAGAAACTAATTAAAATAAATTTCCAATGATTTATATAATTAAGCATTGTATATTAACTTATTAAGTTAAAATTTACTTTGAGTAGATAACTTCTATCTCAATTTTTGTTATAAATTGTATAAAATGTTCGTACACCTTTGGGAATATCCTGCTTCAATTCAAATATATTCTTAGAATATTAGGAAAACATCAAAGTCGAAAGGACAAAATTTCAACCAAAAAGATCATTTCCTACCAAAAAAGTCGAATGTTGAACAACCTTACGTGAATTTTTAAACAAATAGTTTATTTCTCAATTAAAACAAATAAATTATCCACGAAAAATAAAAGTAAAATTAAATTATTAGTTAATAAAGTTTGTTGAAAAAAAGTTAATTTTTCAAAGAAAATAGTACAATTTTTAAATTAAGAGATGAATTTTCAACAACGATTATGAATCTGCAACCAAACCATTAATTTTTAACAAAGTAGTTCAACTTCAAACCAAAAAGGACAATTTTTCAACCAAAAACACGAATTTTCTGAAAAAAATATTTTAATTTTTAATGAACGAGGCGAATTTTCAACTAAACTGATGAATATTCCACAAAAAAATGAATTTTTAACAAAGCAACAACAATATTAACTGAAAATATAATCGTCAGAAGGAAGCAGCTGAAGAAAGAAATAGCAAGAGAAATATTGCAAATAAATTAGAAACAAGAAGATTATATTAGGTTTGCCGCAAACTTTATTTTCAAAATTCCTTTCAAGTTTTCTCTGTCCAATTTTTCATTATTCCTGACCATTATTATTTTAACATAGAATCTTTTATAAATGAAATAAAGCAATTTTAAATTTATCATCCTTAAGAGCTACTTAAAGTTCCTCTCATAGAAATTCTCTGAATTTAGCCAGATTTTGTTTCAAAATCCCTGTCTCTTCCCTGAGTTTCCCTGGCCAATGAAATTCTCTGACCTTTTCTTAAATTTCATGTTTTCTATGACCTGCGGTCACCCTGTATTTATATTAATTACCAATTAATTAATTCAAATGTATGCTTCAATTCAATTACTATTTTACACATGAAAGTCAGGATGTGAGGATTCAACATTTTTTTCTCTTTCTGTTTCCAGAAGTCGAGCCGATCAATATCACTACAGTAAATATTCCAAAAGTGGTAAAAGCAGGCACAGAGCAACACATTGTCTTGGACTGTGTCTACAACATGGGAAGTTCGCCTAAAACCGGCCTTGTCATTAAGTGGTTTGTCAATCAAGACTTGCTTTATCAATGGATACACGGTCACAAGCCAACCGCGTCGGATGAATTTCAAAAGTACATTGATGAATCATATAAGGCGAGTAGCGACCCAGATACGATGTACAGGGCTGTCAAGTTAGTTCGCCCGGGACACGAGCTTTCCGGTAACGTGAGATGTGTCATCTCTACACAGTACGATGAGGCTGATGCTAGCAGGAGAATGCTAGTTTACTGTGAGTATCCTATTTCACTCAAGGAAGGTGATATCGCAACAATTCTGAATTGCGAAATTCATTATAAAATTAACATTAAAGTCTTGAACATAAAATGAAGGGTGGAAAGGTAAAAGGAGGTAACTGACAAAATGGCAATAATATTATGCAGGAGAGTGACAAAACAGTATGTAAAATCCAAAATGCAATTTTCAAAAATCAGCTCCAGAGCCTATGTCTTGCTTAATCGAAACCAAAAAAGTTTGATTGAGAAAAAGCATCCAGGTATGAGAAAATTTTTTTCGATGTTGTTCATGTCGGGTTGACACCTTTGTTTTGCTATGTCCGAGTGGAATTGAAATAGTAATAAGAAATGTAATAAACAATTAAAAAATAAATTTACGATTCATCTCCGAGATGTTGAGTCACTGAATACAGGGGCATAAGTTTAATAAAAAATCATGAAGTTTCGAGCAAATTAAGATTCAGTTTTGAAGTTAGAATTTCATGGATTCTGCACGGAGAAAAATGAATGTTTAAATGTAGATATATTCAAAGCTTAAGATTTTACCGCCTAACATGCATATATTCATGCCAAACATCTACTATCTTTTTGAGATGTTAGGCGTAAAAATATTTTTATGTTAAACTTTAACACATTCAGATGTTAAACTCGTCCAAGCGCATGCGCATAGCGCAATGAAATTTCACGACTATATTTTCGATTTTACAATTACGGATTGTTACAACTTTGGACCATTTCCGATGGATGAATATTAGCTATCCTTAATTAAAATCGGATAACGACTTTTGTATGTATGCACGACGGAACAAGGTACTTTGTACTTCAGTTTGAGCTTATAATGACTCGCACACATTTGAGAAAATGTTTGTAAAATTAAAATAATATTTAAGTTTAAGTTACCGAAAATGAATAGAATTTTACATGCTGATTACAGATCATTCGTTTTCAGCTTACTTATCCCATTTTTATTTTTTATTTTCAAGATTTTGAAATAAAAATATGAAAAATAGCCTCAACTTGACTGACTGTATCATCTGATCGATATTTCATACCCTTTATCTGTGTTTCTTTTATGTATGAACGTTTAAGTTTAATTTTAAATTTACAAATAAGTTATCCATTAATTCCTTAAATCATTAAAAATGAGTAAACTCCTTAATTATTTACAGCTCTTATTTGACATTATCATCTTGTAATATTTTGGATATTTAAGTTGAACATTTTGGATGCTATGGACTAGCATCTCACATTTTATTATCTGCAGATACTAACTTTGAAAATCTAGATTGCTGTCCTATAGTTAAACATAAAATATTTTAAGCCTGAACAAGTAGATGTTACATTTGAACATCTATTTTTCCCCGCATGAAAAGCGCTTTGAAGTCGTGACAAAAATTATATATTTTTTTTTTCAAATACTGACACGTCCTCGAGATCTTGAGTTGAAAAATACGAAGAAAAAAAGTTTTATCGAAAAAAGTTATTTACTTCCAAGGAAATCAATTTTCAATGAGACGCTGCCACAGAGAGACAGCCGGCTTTTCACTTTTAAGTAGTGATTCTTGATAAAATTCATATTTTTTCTCATTATAGCATGAAGATATCGAAAATAATATATGCTTTTCTTGAATATAATAAAAAAATGCTTGATCCCAACAGTTTTTATTTGCAGGCTGTGTCTAGTAGTACCGAGAAATTGGATGAGCTGGAAAAGGGGATGAAAGAGTCTTCCCAAAAATTCGGGACGACTAGCCAAGCTCATGAAAAATATTGGACTAGTGATCCCGAATTTCGGGACGATGAGACACTTCGTTATTTTCAACAAATACATATGAAAATCTAAATCTCAGGTATTGCTAGTTGCTACCATAAAAAATGCGATTTCGAACAAGTTTTTTTTAACGCAATGTGCATGAGAATTTTTCAAAATATTCTAGTGACAAACACCATTTTCGGAAAATTGTCAGTTACCTCATTTTGCATTTCCAGTTTCCATCCTTCAAATATAGATTAGGATGGTTCAAATAAAATTAATTAATTTTACTTGAAATTTTTTACTTGTCTTCAGAAAATGGTATGGCTTGAAAGGGGGAAGGGTGCGGCTGGAGGTGTATTTCGCCGAAGTAACTCTCCCCCAGGGAAGAGTTATGTGGGAGGGGGGAGGCTGTGGCTGGCGGGTGTATGCCGCCGAAGTAACTTTCCTCAAGAGAAGGGATGTATAAAAACGGTGGAACGCCTGAAAAGTTGTGGAGGGGAGTGGCCGAAGCTGAGAAGGGATATCGGAAGGGTGGGCAGGATTAGGGTAAGGGGTTGGGGGAAGGGTGTCGTCGAAGTCCTTCCACCCCAGAGCACGGATAGAAAAACGATGGGGGCCCCTGGAATTGGGAGAGAGTGTGACTGGCGGATGGGTGTCACCGAGGTAACTCTTTCTATGAAAAGGGGTATACAAATCTGCTTGCTGCGCATGAACATTTTTATCGTACGCGGCTAACTTCGCTCTCAAGTTTGAGTACACCTAGGGTGCGTGCCTGTTGGATTTCGCACTAAATAATGTGATGATACAAAAAAAAAATTGCATAGGAATTTCAAAATTGAAGGCCGAACCATCGACAACTGAAATTTAGTAATTGTGAATTCTTTTTCTTAAAGTATTTTCGGCTTCAACCAATATATTCCCATCACGTGTCTCGTGAGAAAGAAAAAGTCAAGAGCAAAGTTTTAGATCTTATCTAGGCAAACAATTTCGTTTTGAAACATTTCATTTTATCTTGTGTCTTTTTTCGAACAATTAAATTTTTTCATTTGTAATGCCATTTTTCAAGAATAAAACCGAAACTACGCCTTTTACCAAAAAATAATGTTTGACCAATTTGTCGATATTTTTTTGTGAACAACTTTTGCCTATTTATTTATGTTTTGTACCTTGTTTCGTTTTTCCAAATATTTTTGTTTAATGATATTTTTTACGATAAAGACAAAAACTACGCATCCTATCAAAAAATAATAATTTTCAACAAATTTGTAGATCTTTTTTGGGTGAACAATTTTTTTCAAATCATTTTTTTTTCGTATCTAGCATTGCTTGACCGCAAAATGGAATTTTTTATTTTTAATAAAATTTTTCACGATTAAAAATAAAAATATGGGTCTTACAAAATAAAAAAAAATGGACGCAAGAAAATTTGTTCATGTTTTTTAAGATGAATAATTTTGCTTCTTAACGCTTTTTTCATATCACGTATAGTTTTCCTAGAAAATGGATATTTTTTAAAGCATTTTTGATCGATAAACCCAGAACCGTTGGTCAAACCTGGCTGGATAATATACTTGTCCTTCCTTTTTATGCCTTCAAACAGTCTGCCAAAGCTCAATTGAATCTGATCAGTCGTTCGAAATTTATCGTGCCTACAGGATACAGACATACAGACAGACACTTTAGTGAAACTCGTATTTTCTGCCTCAAAAGTTCTAAAAACCTGGAGATTTGACGAAAACAGGCAAATTCTAGTTTTACATAAAACTAATACCTTTTACATTAGGATTTTATTATTATTATTATACCATTAAGCCCTACTCACTCGGAGGCGGTATAAGAGAAGGTGTACAGATTTCTAGATAAATATATAATTCCCGTGTTGTTATATTAAATAACACGTTCGTTCCGCAGTACTGTTCCGACTAAGGTCACTGATTAATCTCTCTAGCAATCACCTTAGGCAAACAGCTTCACAAAATGTAAAACTTTCCACTTGGGCTCATTAGAATCCAAGGTCTTTTGTTTCAGGCGTTATTCACTCCACTGACTATCTCCATCATGTATTTCTTATAAACTATTTGTCGCCATACTTTTTTGTCCTGTCATACCTCTTTGGCTTCCTTCACATCCATGGATTTCCTCATGCAAGCTCTTGTGTTTTTATGGCTTTTTATATTCCTTCGAATTAGGGTCTCGTTCACATTTTAACTACTCTTTCCATTCGTTCATCATTCATTTTGTCAATATGTCTTAACCATCTCAACGAATTCTTTTCACAGTATTTTGTCAATCAGTGTCTCCTCTACACCACATTCTTTGATGATTCTCTCATTACTGACTTTGTCCATTAGCGTTTTGCCGCACATATTGCGCAGGAATTTCATGCCAATTGCGTTGATTTTACTCTTATCATTTCCTTAGTAGGTCCAGGTCTTACAAGCGTACAGCACAGTGGGTGTGAATACAGAATTATATATAGGTATTTTAGCTTTATTTGTTATATTTTTACTTCTGGTAGTGACATCTACACTGTCGATAACCTTCCTATTCTCGTTTATGCGCCTGTCTATCTCTCCACCGATCTTTCAGCCAGTAGTAAATAAACTGGCAAGGTGTGCGTACTTATCAACTTGTTCTAGTAGTGCATACTGTTTTTTTATCCTGTCCTTTAAACACCATAATTTTGGTGTTATTTGCGTCAATTTTACCAATGACCCTTACCATGTTCTTGACCTGTTACGAGAGCATACAACATGACCATGTTAAGACCCATGTTCTTCATACTAGTATTCAGTCTACTTAACATTCTTTGCAGGATGAGAATTTGAAAATTTATATCTCTAAAAACATTTCATATAACGATTTCAAAGATTTAGATAAGTGTTTCTGGCAAAAAATCTCAGAGAAAGCCATATTATAACTTTGTGGCCACGGGTATGTAATCTTGCCTAAAACACTATACCTTATCAAGAACAATATTAATTCTTGAGCTCCTTCCAGTTTTTAATGCAGACATTTCATGAACTTGGCGTAGAATAATTCCTCAAAACATTTCGGATACAAAACGTTGATCCTAAGACACACTCATGTGTCGAAAAGTTTATTTTCGAAGCTTTCATTATAGTTCTTTCCATTTAATTTAACCAATTTCATATACATTATATTGAAAGGTCTAGGAAAAAAATACAAATATCTTACATTTTATAGGTGGTAAAAATCAAAAGCAGTGATTCACGTCACCAATAGTAATAATTGAACTAACGGAAATTACGACCAGGTGGTCTCATATTCGTCGGTGGTATTCTAAGTCTTAGTCATCTCAAACGAGGCAATCGTATAATTGCATTTGAGCTTCGTTCGTTTGATCATTCAATTGAACTCGTCAAACCTATTCAATAAGGTAAACTTTGACAATAAAATAAACTTAATACCTTCAAGTCATGTAAGAATCGCGATAGGGCATTATATCTTGCAACAAAATATTAAATTATACTTTCAATAATAAATGTTTCTAATTACAGTGTTGTTTAACTGATATAAAATATATGTTCATGCAGAAATTTTCCAACATGGCTAAATTGTCTATTTCATACCATAGAATGACAGCTTTCTGCATCCATCTCGCAAGTGCCTTGGCATATTTTTGGCACGCGGGTATGGCCCTAGGATTACAAACCAGTGATAGTTTCGCACCTCTAAGTGCACCTATCACAAGGACAATTACTTGTACTGAATATTTTGGGTACAGTGTTTGCAGCTCCCTTCTAAGGTCTTGATACTTCTCCCTTTCTTTCTCCTTAGCAGTGATGTTGTATTCGGATGGAGCCGAGAATTCGACCACGAATATAGTTCGTTTCTCGAAGTCATGGAGAACAATGTCACCCTCCACCCTACCCCAGCGCCCCAAATATGATCCAAAAATAACAAAACTACATTTTTACTTATTATTGTTACTTTTTGAAAATTTCCGTCGTTTGTTGTTTAATAATTATATAATTTTGATACATTTCTTTTAATTTCTAATAAATTTCTATTTCTTTAAACAATTTTGATTTGCTTAAGAAGTTTTTTTCGGTAACTACAAAAAAATTTAATTGAATAAAATACGTATAATTATTTTACTGACTGTATAGTGTGCAGAAATAATTTATTAATCCTTATTCAATGATTTCAACAAATATAATTTTTTTTAACAATTACTTTTCTAAAAATACTTTTAAAATCGTATTTTCTGAATTAAACATAACACTGAATGATTTCGAGGATTAATAAATTCTGCTAAAAATATTATGTTATTGTTTATACAATTAATTATTGTTTTTTTTTTCTTCAAATTTCCTTCGAATTGAGTATGGATGGTATACATCTTTTTTGGTGCATTATTAAATAAATCATAAAAGTCCTAAAAAAATTTTAATTATAAAATAATAATAATAAATAAAATAATAGCTGCTTGATAACAAGAAATGAGGACCAAAAACAGTACACACTGCACGTAGTAAAAAATTATAGAAAACAGTTTCCAGATATCAGAAAGGAAACATTGTCTTCGGCCAAAAAATAATATTTCATCAGCGTTGTAATTAAACTGCACATTAAATGGATTTAGATTATATTCCATTATAGCATTTGAAAGTCTTATGAATATCAATCTGATATACTCGAACATTTAACAAATATATATTGAAATATATTTACGAAAATAATTCTGTGTGTATTTTATATTATTGATCCACATTTTTCAATGGAAAACTGCTCGAACGAATAAAAATTGTTTAAACAATGACGCGACGTTCTTAACGGAATTTACTACTCTTTGAAATCATTCAATATTATGTTTAATTCAGAAAATACGATTTGAAAAATGTTGTTGGAAAAATAATTTTTCAAACGAATCATATTTGCTCAAACAAATAAAAAATAGTTAATATATTCATTCTATACACTACACATTTAGAAAACTAATTATATGTGTTTTATTTCATTTTTTTAAGGTTATCGAAAAAAACTGCTTATGCAAATCAATATTATTTAAGCAAATAGAAATTTATTAAATATTAAAAGATATATATCAAAATTATATAATTATTCAACAAAATGTAGCATAGGATACCAATTTGGTAAAAAACTGGACATCTCTGGGTCAAATTTTAGAAATTTCGAGAATAAACAGTAAGTAATTGTTTTAATAATTGCATAATGTTTTTAAAAAAATGTACTACTCGAAACAATGACAAACTATTACATTTCAGTCTGAAAATACGATTATTTCTTACATTTTTTGGGAATAAATAATTTTTTAAATAAGTTACATTGGTATAAACAATTGAAAATTGTTTAAAGAGTTATGGGGGATATTCGAATTGTTCATTAGTAATTATTTGTATGATAAAGACGACGGAAATTGCTAAAAAGTAACAATAATACGAAAAAATGTAGTTTTTTTATTTTTGGGTCATATTTGGGGCGCTGTGTGGGGGGTAAGGGTGGCCTAAAAATGAGTTATTGGTATGGTTTTATTTCATAGGTAATTCTCATGAATCCTTAGAAAATTTGGCACGTTTGGATCAAATCCTGAAGTATACATTCAATTTCACAAAAATCCGAAATTTCCCCATGTTAATTAAATGGGATTTTGAAGTACCCGGTGGCACGTGTTAATATTCGAACTTCGTAAAAAAATAGGGATTTTTTTCTTTGAAAATGGAAACTTTGGAGGGGGGACTTGCCTGTAGTTCGAAAAGTATTTTTTGGACCACCCTTGTGTTCATCCATTTTTAATTTATTTCCACTAAAGCCTAATCACTAGATAAAATAACTGAGGGCTTTTTATAACAAAGGCTCTCGCTTCCCGCAGGAGATCACCAGACATTTCTGCCACAGCATATTGTTCACAATTTCTCACTCATCTCCTCAGAATCTTAATCATTAGAAAAAATGACTAACGTACTTAATACGTCAGGCTGGCCATATTTGAGCTTTAACTATGGAACAGCCCCCTAGATGGTGTAGCATACTATCTATGGAGTGTCAAAATTTGATAGTTAGCTTCACTATCCCATAGTGTAAAGTAGACGATTCTGGAGTTTAAACCTGATTGAAACACTTTGAACACTATAAAATTCAGAAAAGAATATAAATACGTATTAGAAATCGCGCAAGGTTTGTTTCTTCATCAACGAAATACGTTTTTGGTCAAACCACTTGACCCACTCTCCACAACGTTCTTTACATTTTATCCGCTCTCAACGCATGTTCGAAATATCAAAAAGTGGTACAAATTAATTATAAATGGCGTGGAGTTTTGATTTGATCATCCTGATAGTGAGTTTAAAACACCTGTGTATGTTCAAACAGACTATAAAATTATGGTCTGCCAAGTTTGACTATTCATTTTTCTCCATGCGCGAAAGATATCGCCAGACGCTTCTGCCACTGTATATTGTTCACACATTTTCCTCGTATTTCCACAAAAGCTTAATCACTACATCCAGAAAAAGATTTGGTTGAATGAACAAAATTTTAGATGAATCAACCCTAGAATATGGTTATTATATGGACAATAATATAGTTGCTTGAAACAAGTTACATAAAGGACCCAGCACAATTTACATTGTAAATGGTTTACTGTGTAATTGTGTGAATGAATGAATTGTGAATCTTGTGTGAATTATCAGTAGTTTATCTAAGTACTAAATGTCAAAAAAGAGACAATTCTACGCTAAGTTATTTGCAATATATAGATTGTGCAGGAACCATTGTTTATTTGATTCGAAAAATAGTTCTGTTGTTTTAACAAAAACTTAATCACGCAATCTTAGATAATCAAACAGATTCAAGTGAAATCACGTATTTTGCACGTCATCACTTAACCCCAATCGAGTCTGATTTCAGATCGCTCATTTTGATAAGGATCACCGAGGTGAGAACCAATTACATTTTTATGTTTTTCTTTAGGACGCTACGAACTGTCGCATGTGCAGTGACATCTTGAATCGGAGTACGAGATCGTACCAAGTGCGCATGCGTTTAATTATTTAGTTAAAAATGTAACCGTTTTTTGTTGAAGTTTCATTGGCTTTTGGTTAAAAAATCAACTTCTTCGTTGAAATTCAATTAATTTATTAATAATTCAAGTATTTTGCTAAAAAGTCATCTTTTTTTGTTAAAATAAAGAAATCAATTTTACTCTGGAATTGTTTCATTCCGATTATTCAAATTCAATAGTAAAACTTGTTACAAGATTGAAATGTTGGCCTTTGAATATTACTGGTTAGGGAAAAGGAAAAATTGGTCATGGAAAATAAAGGAAAATTAAGGAGCTGTGAAAATGAAGCTTAGAGGACAAACGAATATTTTAATTTTACATTACGAACAACTATATTATTTCCCTTCACTATTTCAAATACTATTAGTTGATGATACAGTATGTCCATCGCTTAGTATGGGCACAAGGACATTATAATTATCTTCCTCTCACTTGAGTTAGTGAATCGTGA
The DNA here is from genome assembly GCA_011634705.1 of Andricus grossulariae. Lineage (NCBI taxonomy): Eukaryota > Metazoa > Arthropoda > Insecta > Hymenoptera > Cynipidae > Andricus > Andricus grossulariae. The sequence continues at coordinate 108,430,979 of JAABKJ010007545.1, read as the reverse complement.
GGAAAAATGTATCTTTGAATTTCGAATCGCTGATTCGAATTCGCGTGTTGAATAAGCCGAACAGATGTAATTTTATCAATTTCAAGTCCAACTAGGTTTCAAGGAGAACGACTGATAGGAGATCTGAACCTGGCAGGAGAAGATCTAGACCTGGCACGAAGAAAAGATTCGACACGAAGTAGATACCCGACCGTAGAACCTGGAGAATGAGGTCTGGCAGGAGAAGACCTTTCAGGAAAATCAGAAGGTCCGCGACGAGGAACACCAGGAATGGGGTCGCCATTAGGTAAACACTTGAACTGTGAACTTAACTCTGCAAAAAGACAAAGAAGATTCAATTTAGAAAAAGCTTTGAAAACATAAACTCAAAGAAAGTTTACTTGTGCGAGAGAATTGCACAAAAAGCCTGATAACAAAAGAAGTATTTTTCCGAAGATCAGTAAAAAAAAAAAAAAAATAAACTCAGAAAAGTCAACTTGTGTAACAGAATTGCACAAAAATACTTCAAACGGGAGAAATATGTTTCCAAAAATCAGTTTAATCGGCTCATTAGACAGATGTAAAACAAGAGAAAAAAGAGTAGAGAAAAGTTTTCCTTGCATATTCTCTTCCACAGATTTAACACCGTATTCTGTATTCCTCATTTCTGACCCCTTGAGCGATTTGCAGTGTTCAAGGAAATGTGCCCTCGGGGGAAAGACAAAAATGAACCTTGATTTTCGTTAATCCTAGTGTCCTATGGGATTTTCAGTCGCAGAATACGAATCTGTAGTCAAAATTTGGCAATTCGAAATAGCTGATCCAATATGCCGACTCAAAATTAAAAAATCGTGAACTGTATCAATTTTTGTAAAACTTTGTATCTGGGGGAGGGGGGGGGCTTTTTTGGGCTGAAGAATATTACTCCATGCTTAAAATTTGAAAATTCAGAGTGGCTGATTCAACATGGCGACTCAAAATTGAAAAAATCTGAAACTCGGTAAATTTTTAAGGAATTTCGTATCTTGAGGTTTCTCGGGCTATGCAGTACGAATACGTGATCTACGACCCCAAAAACCTGTAGAAATAAGGTTTTGCGAAAGGTTACCAAGTTTTCGAATTTCTTGACATGTTCAAGTCTCCATATTGGCTCAATCATTTCGAATTTTTAAATTTTGACCAAGGATTCGTATTCTGAGACCCAAAAAACCATAAATAACAAAGTTTTGTGAAAATTGAAACAACTGCTCGTAAGATACATCCGTTTAACGCCATATTGCGTCACTGCCACCGGGGCACGACTAGAATTGACGCCACATGGCGTCAATGCCTCTCATGGGGTTTAAGAATTTCTCTTCTTTTTCTTTGCTTTTCGTTCTTCTCTGTAATGCAAACTGAATTAATGAAGCCAAATGAGTAAATCCAACTATTTTGTTTGAAACTTATTTTTTTTGTTTTAAAAGCCTACTATTGTATTTTTGGTTGAAAATTAATCTTCCTAGTTCAAAATTTAATTATTTTGTTGAAAATTCATCTATTTTCGTAGAAAATTCAATAATTTTGTGGAATTCTTATTTCATTCTTGGTAAAAATCTTTATTGGTTAATAATTCAACTCTTTTCCTCCAAAGTCGTCTATTTGGTTTAAAAAATCCTCTCCCGGAAGAAATTCCATCTTTTTTGGTCAAATATGCAACCGAAAATTAATTAATTAATGCAATCAAGTTTAATCGGTTTTGATTAAAAATTCAACTATTTTGTCGATAATACGTCTCTTTCTTTTGGTTTAAAATTTATTTTGTAACTGCAAATTTAACTATACAATTTCTGGTTGAAAATGTATCCTTCTTTTTGAAAATTCAACTAATTGGTTGAAAGCTGAACTACTTTGTCAAAAATAAATTTTCTTGGTTTAAGATTCATCATTCTCGTTGAACATTCATCTCTTTAGTTAAAAATTAAATTATTTGGTTGAAAATTCGATCTTTTATTGGGTAGAAAATTAATCTTTTTGGTCTAAAGTGAATTTTTCGGTTAAAACTTTTTTTTTGTGAATATTGTGAGTAAAAATGATATTGTAGTTCTTTATCAAATTGTATAATACTGAGTTCTTATAGTTGTTATCTCAGATGTTTACATTTCATTAGCGTGAATCTCAAGGAAAACAAAATTTATTCCTTTATTCGTTGAAACTGATATCACAACATATATAATCTTTTACGTTTAATATCCGTCTCTTGAATGGAAAATTTATATAGTGTCTACTCAATGAATTTAGTAAACTCCCGATTAATTGCTCAAAATATTTGAATTATTTCAAACTACTTTAAAAGATTTTTAAATTTTTTCAAAGATTTCAAAGATTTCTGATTGAGAACCGGGAAGTTTGAAAATCATATTATAGTTCCGTATTTGAACAGAGATTTTCTTTTTTTGAATTCCATTCTTCTAAATCAGAAATAAAATTATTTTCCAATATTTTCGTTCTCTGTCAAAAGTTCCTTTTCCAAGTCAAATTATAATTCTTCATGAAAATCCCTGTTCCAAATCAAAATAAATTAATCATATTTTCAATTTTCTGTTCGATGTCAAAAATTAACTGCTGGAAGTCAAAATTATAATTCTTCATAGGAATTCCTTCTCGTAATTGGAAAAAATTATATTTCTTCACTCAAATTCCCTGTCTCAAACTAACAATTATAATTCTTTACTGAAATGCTTTGTAGGTCCAAACGCAGAATTATGAATCCTTTAGAAAATATATGGTCTCAAAATCGACATTCTAATTCTTCACTGAAATTATCTGTTTCAACATTCAAATAATGACTCTATACTAAAATTTCTTGTCCCGAGTAAAAATTATAATTCTGCACGGAAATTTCCTGTCCTAAACTAAAAATTATCAATCTTAACGGAAATTTCCCGTCTAAAACTCAAAAATATAATTGTTCACTGAAATTTCCAGTTCTATCTCAGAATTATACTTCTTTCAGAAAATTCCCTATCCCAAAGTAAAAATTCTAAATTTTTACAATACTTGCCTTTTTCAAAGGTGAAATTATGATTCTTTACGAAATATCCTGTTTAAAATTCAAAATTATAATTATTTGAGGCAATTCCCTGTCCAAATTGTCGGAATTATATTTCTTCACTAAAATTCTAGGTACAAATTCAGAATTATAATTCTTTTCGAAAATTCCCTGGTTAATGGCAGGATAATCGTAATTCCTGACGTAAATTTTTGTTTATATTTTTTTCATGTATTCCCTGTCCAAGCTCAGGATTGTAAATCTTTTAGAAAATTTACTGTTTCAGTCAAAGTTCTAATTCTTTTGGAAAATTCCCTATTCCAAGTGTGAATTATCAGATTCTTTCACAAATTCCCTCTTCCAACTCAGAATTAGAGTAATTAGATATATGAAACCACTTTAAAATGGCATTTTTGTCTGTCATTTCCTGATCATTTCCCGATTAATGATAGGAGATCTATAAACGGGCTCTCCTGGGTGAGAGAAAAAGGATCCCTATAAACGAGCTCTCCTGGTATGCGTGATTACTGTATGGCAGAAGGGTGAAAGACCCTAACTAACACGGTCCTTCTGGATCCCTTGGCACATTGGCACCTAGGGGTTACTAAGGTGCCCTAACGGCCTCTCGGGGACACCAAATTACCTCCTGAATAATTAGTCTTACCCCTGCATGTGGAGCTCTGCAGGGGCGAACCTTTTATTTCCCTATCTTCTTTTGGGATCAAAATGAATACGCCTAAAAACAAAAATGGAAAGGAGGTGGAAGAGAGGTGGCGGAGGGGGAGGAAGGATTCGGCCTTAACAAGTCTAACATAACCCTTTCTCCTCATCTGTCTCTCTGGCAAGCCGACTCCAGGTGGCGGCTGTGCGCTCAGTCCCCTGGGGAGCCAAGGGATCCACGGTCCCTCTGAATGAGGCTATGGTAACGGGAGAGGCTAATCAGTCCCCCAAAAAGAAGAAACGCAATAACGGTTTCCTGAAATGAAGACTGGAGAGGCATGGGCAGCAGGCTAGTAGAGCAGCTATAGGAGCTGGCACGTCGGCAGCCACAGGGCCGACATACAGCGCTGAGGCCCAGAAGAGAGGCAGGGGTTCAGAGGACACCCCACCGGAGGTGCCTTTGAAGAGGCACACGGTGGCTCAGCAGTCGAAGAACAGAGAGTCGTCGGGAGCTGGACTTACGATCGATCAGAGGACTAGCCTACTGACAATGGTGGTGACCGATACCAACTGCCTGGACTCGATGCTCACTACGAATCAGTATCAGATCTTCAGGGAGGCTACCTGGAGGGCGCTCGAAAGAGTGTCCCCAGATCGATGGCCAAAATTAGTTACCTCCTTCTGCAGGGGAGGGGTCTTCGCATTTGTGGCAGCCGACCTAGCGACTGAATCTTGGCTACTCAAAGCAGTGGTCGAGACAAAACCGTGTAAAGGTGCAGCTCTTAAGTTAGGTGGGGTTAAGTTGCTCAAGAAGATGGTGAGGGTTACGGTGTCGTTCCCGGGTGAGCTAGAAGACCCGTCTGAGGTACTCCGGCGTTTGGAGGGATTCAACCCCTCACTTAAGACAGCGTCCTGTTGAATAGCCAGGCACGATAGGCTTTAGGACAAAGACACAGTAGCAGGCACCAGGCATCTTCTAGTTATGCAGATTCCTGAGTCCCAGATGAGGGCTCTTGCGGCCCGCAACAGCAGGCCCTTCTATCACTTTCGACAGGTCAACTTTAGGGTTGCCGGCTAGGGATAGGAGGAGCCTGTTGGGACACAGGAAGACCGGAAGCAGACCTGAAATGACTGCTTCTGCCCTAACCAGTACCCAAATCAACTTGCATCACAGCAAAGGCACCTCTGCGATTCTTCAGAGGGGCATGGCTACGAGGCGCATAGGTATCTCACTAATCCAGGAACCTTCGATAGTTCCACATACCAAAAGGGGCTTAGCTGGGGCTGGTTTTTGATACAGGGAACCCAAGGCGTTGAGCACATCTAAATCAGTAATTATTAGGTATTTGAACAGACCATTAGCTCTTGAGTTGACTTCCGTGCTGTCCCACAGAGTATGGTAGGAATTAGCATCACACCCCAGCAGAAGAGGAAGACCCCTTACCTTTCAGTAATCTAAAAGTGTACGTACCTCCATTGGTGAGTTGGTATTGCTATCATATGAAAAGTAAGCCGATCCCATGACTAGCTTCCCTATTCCTTTTAGGTATGTGGCTATCACCTGCAGGTCTCTCGAACATAGATTTAGCAGCGGGACGACATACACTCTCTTCGTTAGTATGCAGGCCGTTGGTTTGACCGCCTAGGGGTTCCTGTAACAAAAACCAGCCACCTCTAATCCCCTTATGTTAATTTGGATAATGATTAGGCCTGGACAGTCATTATAGGTCTACTCCCGGTCTTCCTGAGTCCCGACAAGGTCCTCCTATCCCTCGCTGGCAAAGCCTAAACTTCACTCGCTCAAGGTGGTAGAAGGGCCTGTTGTTGAGGACCGCAAGAACCCTCGTCTGGGACTCAGGAATTCGTACAACTAGGAGTTGCTTGGTACCTTTCGCTGTGTTTTTTTCCTGAGGCCGATCGTGCCTGACGATTTGTCAGAACGCTGTCCTTGGTAAAAGGTTGAATCGCTCCAATCGCCTAAGGACCACAGATGGGTCTTTCAGCTCACCTGGGAACCACGCCGTAGATTGATGAACAAAAAGATATCGGAAAGCTCTAAAATACCTTTTTACTTTCTTCGAATGTTGTTGATAAGATTAAGAATGTTTCTCATCAAGGAGAAGAATAATAACAAATTTTCCTGGTCATATTTACAATAATAATCAATTAATTCAATAAATACAAGTTCAATGAACACAAGTTTAATGAATTCAAGTTCAATAAATTTAGGTTCAATAAATGCTAATTATTGAACGTATGATCAACAAAATTTGTTTTCATTCTTCTCCTCGATGAGTGAAATTCTTAATCCTAACCACGCCGTAGCCCAGAACATATTTTCGAGCAACTCAGCCCCACATACTTTTAGGTCTACGCCTTCCCAGGACCTCGTCTCGGTCACTGGATTATGTAGCCGAACTTTAGCCGCTGGGTTGTCTGTGACAAATACGAAGACCACTACCCTACAGAAGGAAGTCTCGAATTTTGGCCATTGATCTGGGGACACTCTTTCGAGCACCCTCCAGGTGGCCTCCCTGAAGAGCGCAAACTGCTCCGCAGTGAGCAGTGAGCCTTCGTAGCTCGTGTCCACCACTATCAGGGGGTTAGCTTGTGCCTCTTCATAGGCTTACCCCCCCCCCATGGGGTTTCCTCTGAGCCCCTCCCCCTCTTCTGGACCTCGGTACTGCTTTCGGCGTTGTGGAAATAGACAAGTTCAATGTACTTCGAATCGCTAAAGGTCTATTCTCTGTCAGAATTTCCGAATAAGCTTGTATTGTTCGATAACATGTTTTCTATCACCAAAAAAATCAACACGAAAACAAGTACTATTTTTGTGGGTCTGTGTAATAATTAGATTTAATGTTTTTTTCAGTCCGTTCAAAGTCTAATTTAGGGCTTCGATCATTCAAAACATCTCCATAGGGAACAATCATCATGTTGCTGTTCATGTCGTCATGAAAAAACTCTTTACTAGAGAATAAATCCGGAAATATTTTTAAATCTTATTTTTGGTTGTTCCTAGTTTCTGTACCTTCATGAACAAATTACCCAATTTTTTTACCTAAATCAATGATTATATTTCAAATAATAATATGAATATTGATATCAATTATATGCATTATATTGCATTCAGTATTGAATATTTTTATTACTTGGAAACAAGTTTTTGATTCAATAAAAATTTTTATGACAAAAGAAGTGAACTCTCACCAAAAACATCTACGATGCAATAAATTTTGCCGAGTGAAAAGTTATTTTTACAATCAACATAGTTTTTGAAATCAAAGTTTGTCAAGTAATTCTATAAGATACCTGAATTTTTTAATTTCTCAAATTGAAAAAGTTACAGAAACTTTCAGAAATATATATTTTATAATTTATATTTAAAATATATAATCGAAATCGCCATTCAAAGATTAGTCATGTGTCCACATCCGATATGATGTGTTGACCATTTAAGCTCAAAAAAATGTATGTATAAAAATTTATCCAGTTTCAAGGAAATAGATGTGTTAGTTGACAATCTGAAAGTGACACTGATCACATATTGGAATAGGCTCGGTTGCGGATTGCGATAAAAAATGCAATCGTCAGTGTTATGGTCCAGATTTATCGACCGTCTTTTCAAGTGTAAAGGGTTTTGTTAAAACAAAATTTATTTGTCATTTGGTTCGTATGACCAAATAATTTCTTTTAATCCAAGCAACTACAAAGCTTTCGAGCCCACCGTGTATATATGGTAATTTTAACTATTTTTTCTAAATTCATTTATATTACAAATGCTTTCCGTGCCGCGCCCTTGTGTATTAAGTCCGCCAATATCTTTGTAGGTTGAAAATTGAACTATTTTGATAAATTATTATTTTTTGGTTTAATTTTTCCTTTGTTGAAATTTCTTTTTTCTTATTGAACATTTATGTTTTTTGGTTGTAAATATTTTTTAGTTGAAAATTTAAGTATTTTCTTTAAAATTTCGACTTGAAATCTTAGGAATTTAAAGCGTTTCTTATTGAATTCGACATGGTATTCACAATAATTTTAATTAAAGGAATTTTGTCCTCTATTCTCTCCCTATTTTCGGGAAAAAACACTGAGCTGGTCAACACGAAGAGAACGAGGGGGGGGGGGCAAAAATAGCCCAAAATTGGTAACGTAGTAGATAAACGGCCCCTAAAAGCATTTTTTGAAGTTATTTTGTCAATTTTCAAACTTTTTCTAGAAGCTTCACAGACCAGGTATTAGTTTGCTAAGAATAGATTTATGAATGGCTGATATCTCAGAGAAATAAGCTCCACCCTCTTATTTTCTTTCACAAATATGATTATGAAAGCATTTAGATTGTCGGAAGAGATAACATTTATTTAACGAGACAGTTTCCAGAATACTCATTAATTGTAAAAACTCTTATCGAACTTCATGATACGTAGTGCCTTTAGTAAGAGAAAATGCATATCATCATTCCCATTGTGCTGTTGAACTTGACGACTTTTCCTAACTTTGTTGGTAAATATAAAAAAATATTGATAATTTTAAACGCATTTTCAAATATAGTAAATTTACTTTTTGTTCGAAATCATTTTAAATGAGAAAGTTTCATGTGAAAACTGACTATCAGGGATTTCTTTCAATCTCCACGTTTCGAGACCCCCTTCAACCGAAACAAAACAGGTTTTACTGTAGTGTCTGCCTGTTTGTTGTCCTCGTTGTCATCTGTATACCGAATAACTTTTTAAAGATTAATCGGATTGGATTGTGCTTTGGCACAAGTTTTGAGGGACCGAAAAGAAAAGTCTGCTTCGTTAACCAGCATTTTTTAACCAACGGTTCTGGTTCTAACCACCAAAAATAAAAAATGAAAAATTCCATTTTGTGATCAAACTATGCAAGATATGACAAGAAATGAATTCACAATAATTGTTCAACCAAAAAAGATCTTCGAAATTGCAACAATTAATTTTTTGATAGGACGCGTAGTTTCGAATTTAATCGTGAGAAATAACATTAAAAATTTTGAAAATTAAGTTTTGGAAAAACTACACAAGGTAGGAAAAACGTAAGAGAAATTAAAGGTCTTCGCCGAACAATATCTATAAATTGGTTTTCAATCATTTTTTAATAAGATGCGTAGTTTTTGTTTGAATGGTAAAAAATAACATTAAAAATAACAAATTAAATTTTGGGAAAACGACACAAGATACAAAAAAAATGAATAAACAAAAGTTGTTCAGTCAGAAAAGATCTACACATTTTTTATCAATCATTTTTATAGAAGGCATAGTTCTTGTTTTAATTATTAAAAAAAAAATTAAAAATTAGAAAGTTAAATTTGCTGAAAAACTACACAAGCTACGAAGAAAATAAATTTACAAAAGTTGTTTTTCCGATCGTTCAATATCTTCTGTTCTTTCTTGATGATGTTCATTCATTCTTTGTTTATAACTAAAAAATCAAAGAAATGCTGAAATTTTCAGAAAAAACCGCAACTTCCCAGCATTACTGTGAGAGAAGATAGTTATGAACAATAATAAATTGTTGAAACATTATGTTTTTACATTTAATTAATTATTACCTCGCTCTAAGTGAGTGGATAAAAATTTGGAAATTGCATAAAAAACTACAACTAGATTTATTCAAAGAGAATATTATTAATAGTAATAATAAAATATTTAATATATTATGTTTATGAACTTGAATTAATTGTTACCTCACTCTAATTTAAAACTGAATGAAAAGTGGAAAATTAAAAATAAACGCTACTTTTCAGCATTATTCTAAGTGAAAATTACTAAAAACAATAATAAATTGTTAAAAAATTGATTCATCAAAATATCCCATTATCAGTAGAAAATAACTATTTATGTATTTTGAATAATTTGTACCAAAAAAAAACACTAAAAAATAATAATTAGCCCCAAAAAATCGCGAAATCCAATTTTTCACTTATGGGGCTTTTTTGGGACCCTATAAAACAGACGTATGGTGATAAAATTCAAAAAGTAATTTTTGTTTCGTATTGAAGAAAAATAGAGAAAAAATATTTCTTCAGTAATTTTTCAACAAATTTGGATACTGTTATACACTTTTTTGTTCATTAATATTTCCCTTAGCTTGTAAAACAATTTGCAATTGTTTAACCGATGAACAATTCTTTGAATAATTTCTTTTTTTTCTTAAAACATGTAAATAATGTCTGACTATTGTCGTCAATTTACAAACAAAAAAATACATTTTTAACAAATAAAAAACAGTTTCATCCATCTGAAAAAGAAGAATTTTTCAAAAAAATAAATAACTTGTTTCACCAAATAGTTGACTTCTAAACCAAAAAGATAAATTTTCAACAAAATACATCAAACTGAAGTTTCTACCGCGTAGTTGACTTTTCAACAAAATAATATATTCATTAAAAATAAAAAACAGTTGAATTCAACTAAAAAAGATGAATTTTCAACAAAATAGTTTCATTTTTAATAAAAAAAGATGTTCACTTTGAATCAAAAATTGACTTTCCAATAAAATATATAAACACGAATTTTTAACAAAATACGTCAACAATGTTTGTATTTATTTCAATAGCTTTTAAACTGTTTACACAATACATGGCTGAAAAGCAGAAAAAATGTATTTCCTAAGCAACTTTTAGATAAATTTGAATATTCATGTATGCATTTTTATTTATTAATATTTTCTGTAGATTTGGAACCATTTTACATTAGGTAAACAATTTTAAAGCGTTTAAATAACTTTTTTCTTATATTTTCTGAGAAAACGCAATATTGTACTATATTCAAAAGAAGTTTAAATCTACTAATTGTGTACAACGATTGCAACATCTCTTGGTAATATTCAACAAGAAATAAGGCATTTTTACAACTTCTTCATTCGGCCTTCATTAAGAACACGATAAAAGCTGATACTTGCTCCACCCCCACTACTCATTATTTCCTTACACAGCTGCCTCAGTAAGTGGAAAATTAGAATAGTGCACTGTTAAAAATTTTTGTTTCGTAAAATTATCATAAATGTATGAAAACTTAGTTACAAATTATTTTTTAAAGAAAAATCTATAAAAACTGTAGTATTGGAATTGGTGACACTTTTTGGTTGAACATTTGGAATATGAACACATTCAAAATCGAATAATTTCAAATTCGATTTGTAAAGAATAAGAAAATTTATAGGTATTTTGATCGTGCTGTTTGATATAATTTCTAACATAAAATTTTCTGTTCCTTTGAAATTTTTACATTTTTCTGGAATGAAGCTATCAGCGTAAGGCTTGGAGACCAAAAATCGGTTGCAACCTTAGTATACCAAATTTAGTTAAAAAGTTGTATTCAAAATTTCACCAAATGATGACAAAATATCAAAATAGCACTTCTATAAATTAGGCTTAGAATTCCCATGATGATGTGTTTTATAAATTCAAAATACCACTATTTTGCCCGAGAAACACTCATAATTTTCAACTTATGAAGGCAATTAGCATATCGTAATTGGCACTGCGCCCTGAAGTATTCTGAATAGGACCGTGTATTATAAGTTACGTTAATACTATATATTTTTGCCTTCAAATCAGACATTAAGAACAAGTTGCCTTTTTCCCATGTTAAATCAATGAGGAACTTTATGGTCTTAGGAACACGAGTTAGTATTAACGTTGCTCAAATTTGGAGAATATTTTCTTGGACGATACCCATTTAGTCTCTAACTACCTACTTGCTCTTGCCCCACTACCAAACTTCCCCTCACGTCCGCTGAGGGACCCCAAGACTGTTGTCGCCGACCCTTGCCAGCAGGGGTGCTTTGCACTTTATAAAGAATAAAATACAAAACATAATTTTGTTTTAATTTTGTAAATAGTAATTCAGAATTCTGTCAAAAAATTCTCTTATTTCCAGTTAGCATAGTGTCAATAGTATTAATAGCGTGGTGAATCTGCTGTTTTATAAAATTGAGACAGAAATTTCTAACACTACTCTAATTTGCAACTCATTGGGGCATGTTGCATGTAGTTGGAATCACCGACAATCGTAGATTTTGAATGTAATATTTCTAAATTACTAATTGAAAAATTAAACAAATGAAAAAGGGGAAATTGAGTAGTGGGGTTAGAGTAAATAGGTAGACGGCGATCAAATTGGCATCGCCCGTCCCTCAGCTACGTGAGGGGAAGCTAGGTAGTGGTATTACATAATTATATATTTCTAATTTAAGTATTCAACTATTCTTACAGAATTAGCTATACTAAAACTAAGACGCAGTTCCAGTCTGAGACACAATGCACAAATTTTTCATGCACCGCTTCGACTTGATCTTCATATTTTCGAAAGTTTTATTCATAGACCGGCAAATATATCTTCCATTGTAGCAGACGGATTTTATCAGGTAGGCGTAAAGGGTGAGTTCATCGTTGGAGTGGTCCTAACAGATGGCTGTTTATATCCACTTGTTGATAGTACCGGAATAAGGTTCAAAATGCACATGGAGAACCACAAGGAAAAAATAACAATACCGAAGACAGACCTTAGTTATGGATTTTTTGAACAATTTAAGCCATCAATTTATCAGAACATTTACAAAGCACAGATTGTAGAGTAGGCCGTAGGGTACAGCCCATTTTATGATCAAAAAAATGAAATAAATAAAATAAACATTTCTAATAAATGTTGTATACGTCCTGTTTGATAAATAAATGTCATTGTTCGGAAAAATTTTTTTCATTTATTTCATCATAAAATAGGCACGTCAATCGCGTGCTATCCGCCCGTATCGTTTTAAATGCTCAAGGGAAAAATAATTTTTAATACAAATTCAACATTGTAAATACATTATTATGAAATCATTAGAGACCTATTTCTAAAGTACATCACGTAATTTTGTATGCTTCTTATTTCAACGAAAATTTTTGTTTAATTATCCTTGTTCCAAAGATTAGGGTGAGAAGGTCTATAAACATCGGAAGTGAACTATTATTGTTTCAATATTGCAAACTGTATTCTACAAAAAATATCACTGTTAACACTCATTAGCTGCGACATTAATTCAAAAAAATTATTTTAGAAATTAATAACTTTTCATGATTCACATGGGAAGATAATTGTTCAAGCGAATGAAAATTTTTGTAAATCATTAGCAAGTATGTCAAAAAATAAATATTACTCTGGACATTCATCAACCGTATCACTTATCCCGCAAAATAATAACTTTACCCGATCTGCAGGATGATATTGTTTAAACAATTGGAAATTAGTTTAAAAATACTTGGAAACTTGATACTTATCGAATAAAAATAATCCACGTTGAAAAATTTCAAAAAAATTGTGGATTTACACGTATAAATTTGGACCACAAATCCATTATTCGGATATTCTTTAGCATTTGAACTTTGTTCCTTCAACGGATCAATCATTAATAACAAATTTTTAAACTCAGAACAAATCAAGGCCTCCACAGTATTTCAGGAATTTCTTCTCTTTTTACATTCTCCAGAATATCTCAGAGAGGTCCACTTAAAGCACTCAATATTTCCATTTTTATAAACTATTTGTCGCCAAACTTTTCTGTCCTGGCATACTACTCTAGCTTCCTGCACGTCCATGCATTTTTTAACGTCCTAAAAACGTTTCTTGGACGTATAAGACAAAAGACGTTATTTGAACGTGTCAAAAACTGTCCTAAGTCAGACCAAATAATGTTCTGAACACGTTTAATGGTCCAAATACGTCCTTAAAACGCCTCTGGAACATTGTATGTTCAATGAACGTTATTTGGACTGACTTAGGACGTTTTTAGAACGTTCTAATAACGTTTCTGGACATTGGTACCCACTGGGTTGGATCTTTTAGAATCGAAAATTCACTGCGCCAACTTTCTAATTGCTAGTTTTTTTATATTATTGCAAAAAGTGAAATGTCGTATTTTCTGAGGAAATTATGGATATTTTCATGTCAGAAAGTGCAAAAATAGGGAAATTATGGATATAGATGGACGCAACATAGTCTAAAAAAATATGACATTCTTTGGGAATTGAACGATTTTGACGTTAATTTGTGTAACTAGGAATAAAAGTCTTTGAAGAACTATATAAAAATAGTATAACTTAATAACGAAATATAAGCAAAGAAAGATTTCCACTTGATCTGGACTCAAGAAAAAGACTTTCATATACTTCAAGTAACAAAGAAAAATGTTAATCTATAATTACCCCATTGGCAATGTAAATATGGATCAAACTTTGATTATTGATAACTTCGAACGAGAGTTTAAAAAAAATGTAATTTGCAGGATATTTTCAAAAGACTCTAAAGAGCAGTTATATGTATGGTACAAAATAAAATGAGTACATTTTTTGATTTTTGTGCAAAGCCGTGATCTGAAAAATTCGCAATATTCAGGGCCTAAATTGTTGCTTTGTCCTACACACTTTGTCGAATACAATGATTGATTTTTTTGGATTTCCTTTTCATTATTTCTAAAATTGTCTTTTTGAACTTATGTAGATATTAATTTTATTACAGAGTTAAATTATTCAATTTAACGAATTGAAAATTGAGCACTTTGGGCTATTTTTGCACATTAGAGTTACTGGCTCATTGGATTTAAAAAAAATGTTTACTCTTTTGCACTGTGATCCCTGTTATTTGGCAAATGCGAAAACGAGTGTGTTCCGAATTTTTCGCAAATTTAATGACGCTGATTAGAGCCCAGTAGATTACAATCACGAACCATAATGCACTTTGAACGCGGCGGAGCTTTTTATGAGCTGTAGAATCTTCACCTCCGATACTACTGATTACGCGAATTAACATAAAGGGTGTAGTAAAAAGAGGAGGGACTAAAAGCAAAAAGGGGTTGATTTACTTTATAGCTCTCTTAACAGAAATTTCTGAAATCTTAGGATTAGATTTTTTTTTTTATTGACAGGGTGGCCTTAAAAATCGATATTGGATTTATAGGGACACAATGACATCCAGAACATTTGAGTAAAATCGGCTAGTAGCGAAACGGATTTTTAATATGATGAATTGAAGCCTACAAAATAATATAAAAACTAAATTAGGATCATATCAAAATTAATTCCTTTATTGGAAATCCTTGTGGGCGAATATGAATTCATATCTGCTATCGACCAAATAGAGTTGTTTGTACGATTAAAAATCCACCCCGACAAACAAACTGTATAATGTTTGATAGAGTGGAGTGAAAGAAGTAATGTCGTACTAGGGAATTCTAATACTTTGGAAAAGTTGTACTTGCAGAAGACTAAAACGGCCTTAAATTTTGTTTGTATTCGTTTAATATCTTCTGTCGCGCCTTTTTGATTAAAAATGTAATTGTGGAATTTAAAAAAATATATGAATACAATATTTATTGTAACTTTTTTCGTGTACAATGTTTGACTAAAAGAAAAATTATATTAAAAATGTTAAACAATAATTTTTATTATAATTATCATGTTTTGAATATGACTCAAATAAAAAAATTTGTACAGTGTTTTTTGTGCAATTATTTAAGAAAATAAAAACATAATAATTATTATTTTGAAGTTCGTCTGTAAACACTACATAAATACTTTTTTTTTTTAATTTTAATACATTTTAAATGTTTTTACAGTGCCCAATAATGAAATTCGGAAACATACCTCACAACTATAAATTCTGGTGAAAAGTATCGGAAGTTTCTGGTAGAAATCTTTACTAGACAGTTTTCTGGTAGGTTAGGAATACAAAGTTCTGGTCAACATGACCAGATATTTTGTTATACTTAATCAGATTCTCTGCTAAGCCCAACCTGATATTTTGGTAGACATCGATTTTCGACTATCGAATTTTAATACTTGTCTACTACTCGTATCATGGAGTCCTCCTAATGCCCTCTGCAATTATATGGACTGCGTCCCAAAAAAAAATAATTTTTAGATAAAAACGTTGCAAACAATTGACAACTACAATTATCCGAAGTCGAATAACTTTATTTTTATCGGGAGACGGATTCACAACGTTTTTATCTAACTTCATATAAAAAATATCTCTGAGATTTATTCTGATTATTTTCACAATATAACTTTGATACAATCTAAAACATTTGAAACTATTAAAAATGATCCTAATATGAAAATTCGCGTATGCGTAATGCGATTACAGTTTAGATCTATAGAGCTCATTCTCCCTTTATAACGCGTTCCTCTAACCCCATTATAATGGTTGATAACATCGAATCTGATTCTCTTAATATAATACCCCTAATAACCCCTAATGGGTATCTAGTTTAGATAATGCAATCTAATTCGAATAGAATTCATAAAATACATGTGATAACAGGAAGTTACGCAATTCGTTTACAATAATTTGTAAGTAATAATAATTCATTCACATGAAGCATGCAAATTGAATTACATGTTGATTACAAAGTCAATTTACCGTATTTGTAGAGAACTCATTAGTAATTCGTGCAATAATAATTAATGATGTATTGTACATTCTACTAAATCAATATTAACATAAAAAATCTTCATAGAAATAGAATAAAATTAAACGAATTATATATAGTATTAATCGGAGGTTAAACATACTATAATACTTTCAGTATCATAATTTTTTACTTTGGGATTGAAAGTCCCACCACTTTTGTAAAATCAGGGTCGCCGTTTCAATCAAGGACAAAAATTTCCGGGTTGCAAACATTTTTCGCTGTCATTGAAATTTTACAAACTCCGAACTATTAAAACTAAAAATTTGTTCATTTGAAGTAATGAAAACTGAGCTGCAAATTCAAGCACTCAAAGTATAGAACTATTTAGAATTTTAAAGTTATAAGATTGAAGATTACAATATTTTTAATTCAGAAATTGAAATAAATTAAACAATTAAAAATTATATGCCAATTAACTGCAAAAAAACATTTTTAACTTTCATAAATCAAACAGTTTAAAGATTTCTAGTTAAAAAATATAAATCGACGCTACATTTTCAATACTTTATATAAAAACTAATCCTCCGTTTCAACTCTCGTTAATAATTTTTGTTAAACATGTCCATCTTCTAATTCAGTACAAAATTAAGAAAAAAGTTCTTCTCTTCCAACCAGATAAAAACATTAAAAATAGCAAATTAAAATTTTAAACATAGAATAATAAAAATTGTAACGTTCAAAGGTTTAATTTAGCACTCTGGAATTTTAACGATCCAAGACTTTTTGTTTCCAGTAATAATTCAGTTTCAAATTGTTTAGTTTTGAATATTTGATTAATAATTATTCATTTCAAATAAACAGTCAAATATTACTAGATATGAAAAAATTTCAAATTGAATCAATTAATTAATTATTCATTATTATTTATTTAATTAATTAACTGAGGTAACCAATTCCGAGTAAATCACCTTCAGGTTGCAATTTCATAGATTTCGAAAATCGGCTTTTTGTAGCGATTAAAAGTTGAATTTTTAATTATATACAAAAATAAAAACTTACCAAAAGGATATAGAGACGCTGAATAAAAATAACAAATTCTTTATACAACAAAATTATTCTGTGCCAAGATAATAAAAATTTAGTGTGACGGTATCACACTGTAACAAACGATTTTTTGCTGAAAGGGATATGAAAAGAGGAAAATTAAAAATTTAAAGAAATATTGATGCTGAAGGAAAGACAAAAATTATTGCAACGATATAAATACCACGCTGAAATTTTAACTGAAATTGCAATGAAAAATTTTGTTCATTACTATATTAAAAAAAGAAAATCTGAGCAAGTCCTTTTAGCACAACTTGTATTTGATTTTTAAAGAATTTTTTGTGCAATAAACCCCTTTTGGATAAATGCTGGTTATCTAGTTCTGTACTGCCTACCTTTCAATTATTGTTCAATATTTAACACTTCAACTACGATTTAGTTTTAAAAATCAATACTTTATTTATATTTACAGTTACCAACTTGAAACATTTATTAATCAAAATTTTCAATACCAAAAGCTTATAATTTCTAATTGTTCAAGTCTTCAAAATTGCATTTTTAAATTCTTTGAATTAAAAATATACGTATAAATATGAAGACCTAGAATAGAACATTCGTAAGGTAAAAGATGTTAGAATTGCACACTGTAAACTGAATGATTTCATAATTGAAAAAGCTTTGGGCTTGACATTGAACTTAACATTCAAACAAAAATTTAATTTAACTTATTTTAAATTGCATTATATGTGATATGAAATTTGTGATATTTCAAGTGATTGGATAGACTTTTTCCTTTAAAAATGTATAACATTCTCCGTCAAAGAAAAAATTCACTGTCATTTCTCGGTTTTTCCAGGTCTCAAAAAATTCCCGGTTTTGGTTCCCCTGGTTTCCCGGTCCGGCGATTAGTAACGATTTGACAGTCGTTTATTGCAAAAGCTTTGGAAGCTTGGAAATTTTCACTTTATTTTATAAGATCCGCGCATTCAAAAAATTATACCTGACAAATTAAACAACTCTATTATATTTCAAATTTATCATAGGCGCTAAATTGATAGGTGTTAGGCAGAAAGTAAGTAAAGAATCAAAATTATATGAAGACACAAATGAAAACGTTTATTACAGCAAATTTGAAAGATAAGACACTGAAAACCCACATCGAAAGGTCCATATATCTTCTTCTCATTTTCTGACGGATCGATTGAACTCGTTCTTTCTGCCTCCAAGCGTGAAATGAACACCGCAAACTCATTTTTTTGCGAAGACTTTGAATCGTCTATTTCGTTTGAAGGACTAAGGATCGCATTTTGAAAGGGAACTTCTTCAAATAATTGGATATCTCGCTATCTTTAAAATGTTCATGCTGTTAACATTTGAAATATACAAATATATTTGTGAATTTAAAAAATACAAACTGATAGGTGGAAAATTATTGTTTTTAAAATACGACGAGAGGAAAGTAAAATTCGATGGAATTCTTTTTTATTCTACATGTATAGCTTTATATCTTTTTTTGATACAGACGATTGTGATCATTTTCTGCATGACCGTGCAAAATCCAATTCGATCTCATAAATTTCTTTTTACGATTGAAATTCAATTTCGTTATTTTCACATTATTTGGGAATTTATAGGTATGTATATTGTATATATAGGTTAGGGTGATTCATTTTTATAAGGCAAGAAAATGATTTTCGAAACCGAACACGCACACTAGTCTTGAAAGTGCATGTATACAATTTTTATAAATATAGATTATAGAATTATTCCCTTCTACATTACCATCATTGTACATCATTTAATGAAAGTTTTTTAACTTTTCAACAAGTCAGAAAAAACTATTATTTTCCTTAAAAATGAGTTTTAAAATGTTCATAAAATTACTTACAGTGATGGTAGTATAAAAAGGGATAATTTTATATTTATAAAAATATAATACATGGATTTTTAAGACATTGAGAACATAAAAACAAAAATATATTAACAAAAATAGAAAAACTGAAATAGAGGATGTCTCAAACATCCGATTTTCATTTTTCCAAATTTATTAACTAAAAAGATAAAACTTAGGCTAGTGTGCGTGTTCAGATTCGAAATTTTTTCTATTTAATTGCTATAATATAGGTTTATATTGAACTATAGTTTAATACTTAAGATAACAATTTTACAAGCCATGGCTTGTCTGAATAATACAAAAAAGTGAAAAATGAAATATAAAGTAAAATTTAAACCGTAACAGAGAATAAACATCATCCCCAGTTTTTTGTAATTCTTATGATGTATACCAAGAAGAAGGAAAGCGGATACTAATTAAACCGTTGGCGTAAAAGAGAAAATGTAATATTTCTTCGTTTCATTCGGTTCTTGAATTCTTATTTGCATTAGCGAGTCTTTAATACTGAGGAAAATGAGAGATAATTATGAATAGCAATATAGTATTTTTTTCTTTATACTAGATATTTCAAGGAAGAAGTACAATAATTTCTCACAATAATATAATAACAATGATATAACATTATTTGTAAGAGAACAGCAAATGGGTTTTATAAAGTACTAAAGAACTTTCAAAGCCTCTCTGGAAGTTATGAAGGTTTCTTATAAATAAAAAAGATTTCAAAACCAAATTGAGATTTTTGTTGATTTGAAAAAAATATTAAATGAAACTATTTTTTTATTTATTAGAATGAAAAATAATTATCTATACTCTTCATATATGGGCTAATGGAACCAATTATACCGAGGGGGGACAATTCCTCGAGGAAACTGTTGATTTCATCAACCCTACAACTTAAAAATGTTATTTTTTTAATAGAACTTATCATATGAGTTCCAGTAAAACTGTTGATTTATAAGAGTTAAGTTTACGTGCAAAAATACTGAGAACAGAAAGACATTGATCTTCGACTTCGGAAAATAGAATTCCCCTCGGCAATTAGTTCCGTATGCATTAGGATGCCCAACAAAAGTTTAAATTTTGCAAATGCTACCTAGTAATTTTCTTCCTTTTGGCGAAACAATACTGCCATAATTAAACAAAAATTTTTTTAGAGGTCCCACCAGGTCGTTTTAGGTCTGAAAATGAATTTACTTATTTCTCGATTACAAAAAAATACAACTTTTAGGCTGACAAATTTTTTTACCACTAGAATTTATTTGCTAATTATTAATGAATGAGCATTACATTTTCTGAAACAAACAAAACAATGTTGAAGATATTATCGGCCTTGGAATACTAATAGTACATTATGTAACAAGGGGCGAAAGGAACAGATTTTTCCCGCGGGTGGGTTTACTGCTTGTGGGAACAATCTACTTTCGTCCCATGTTGCATATAGTATTTTATTCCACTTTCGACCGTGGCTACCTTTTAACCCTAAAAATAGGGGCGAAAGTAGCATATATTTCCCGTAAACCGCATTTGCACATTTTATTTTCGCCCCGCATATTTTACTTTCGCCCCGCTAATTTTACTTTCGCCCCGCTAATTTTACTTTAGCCCCGCTAATTTTACTTTCGCCTCGTTAATTTTACTTTGGCCTCGCTAATTTTACTTTCGCCCCACAAATTTTACTTTCGCCCACAAATTTTACTTTCGCTCAGAAAATTTTACTTTCACCCTGCAAATGCGGTTTACGGGAAATATATGCTACTTTCGCCCCTATTTTCAGGGGCAAAAGGTGTCCATTTCGGTCGAATGTGGAATAAAATATGTAATTTCATTACATATTATCATAAGCAAGTTATTACTTATACGTACTTTAGGAGTCAGAAAGGAAAACTACTATTTTGGCAAAAATCCGCATCTTTGGAAATACTAAAAAAACGGTTCATAATATCGAAAAATGTTTGAGAAAATTTGTGTAGAACTCTTCAAGGAGAACAACTTTCCTTTTGGATTTTTTTCCAGTTATATAGTATAATTTTTGGAAACCAATCAAAATTTTCAGATAAAAGCGGTCGCCGATAGGTTAATTTTTAAGCTATTTGAAATTTTTTTGCAGTTATGAAAAGTTAAGAAACTATTCACAAGAATCGAAAATAATGGATTTAACGTAAAGATTGAATCTCAGTATTTATTTGATGTTATTTTATGTGTGAAATATTTAAAAATTTTAGAATCGTCGTAGACAGAGTAAAAGATATTGTGTGTTTTGCTGTGGAATATATTCCGAAATATTCCCAAGTATTCTGAAGTATTTCCCAATATTTTTAAGAATTCTCAAATATTCCCGCATATTCCCTCATATTTCCACATATTTTCTCATGTTCCCATATATTTCAAGTGTTCCTTGCATTCGTAGATATTTCGATATATTCTCAAGTATTCCGAAGTATTCTTCGAGAATATGTTCCTCGTACATGCAAACTGAGAGTGGTCCACCCCTCGCATTGTTAATTGAACGAGTCGAAAAATGCCAATTATTATTCTAACAACAACATATATTCGTTTTTATCACATTGATTGATTCTTCTAAATAAAGCAAAAAATTATTTTGTTGATTCAGAATTTTGCATCTCAAAATGAAGTTAGTGGCATAAAGTTGTTCCTATCAGAAAAAATATCTATGATCTAAACATCCGTCTAAAGTAATACCTCCCGAAAAAGGACCAAATATTAAAGAAACCATACTTGAATTTTCAGTGAAAGGATTACAGGTTGAATAAATGAATTCGTGTTAAAAACTTGAGGAAATTGTGACTTGAATATACGAAAAATATTAATTAAAACACCGAAGGAAAATGTGCCATTCTTTGCAAAGGCGCGAACCATATTAGGGTTCACTTGCTTTCCATTATGCGTATTACTAATAAGAACTACTTTTCCAGCGTTCTTTGTGTGGAATTCTATAGAATTTACAAGGAGAGAATTTGTGGTTGCTAAGAGAACAATGGCGTGCACTTTCAACACACATAAGCATAAACACAAACACACATATGGTATAGGCAGCTGGAGGAGAAATTCTGAACTGGCCATCGCCAGACCATTGTTTTCATCCTAGCGCCAATCTTGGTCTCGGTCAGGACCTTGTCGGAAATGGAAGTATCGACAATTTATACCAGACTTTAGCTGACATTTGTCCAGCTTTGAAATTGACAGGTTCTTCAACTCTGTGCGAGTATGAATCTGCATTGAAATGAGATTTCACTGTAAAAACTAGACATCTCTTTCATACGGTATCATATTTTGTTGTCCTATTTTTGAATAGGATAACTTCATCATGTTATTTTCAATGTAAAACAAACGACTCTGGGTTCCCACCAGTGGTCTCGTTTTAGTACCACTCGATACTGTTTTTCCGTGCCTTATTTTAATACCTGAAATTAGCGCAGAAATAATATATTTTTTCACAGTTTTTAATCTGACCTGAATAATATAGAAACTTTCTTCAATATGCAATATTCATTCAAATATGTATATTTTTATTTGTGCTTTATGGCTCTCTACTTGTTATATCTAATTCATTCATTTATTTGTTCCTTCATTATATTTGTCTCTTACTTGCGCTTCTATGATAATTACTTATAAGGCAGTGTGCTGCCATGTTTCTGAAGAACACCGTAAACTTTCGGGAACGAGCAACACCGAGAAAATCGACGAAAACTGTTTGAAACTTCTTTCGCTTAGAATGCTTATTTAAAGGAATTAAATTTTTCACTTTCAATGAGTTACTTTACCACGATCTTTTTAATTATGAAAAAATGGTTAAAATGTTAATTATCAGTCGAAAATTGAGTTGACGATACGAATTTGGAAAAAATAATTCGGACAAACGCCGTCTACTTGAGTTAACGGTACTCTCTCTACGATCAGACCCCGGGAAACGGTCTGGATAATAATTCTGAAGAATACCGTTAAGTCAAATAAAAGTAATATTTATTATTATTTACCGTCATCATTATATTCATATTAAGTTATTCACTGCTTGATTAATTCATTATTATTTAATATTCTGCTTAATAAATAATTTTAATTAGTGTTTCATTATTTGTAAATAATATTTCGAATCAAATATTTGTAATAATAGATTTAATGTTTTCACGATGATTAATTATAATAAAAGTAGGTGTTTTGGGTCTCAATCGTGTGCAGAACTACGAATCTTGCCGACGTTTCGTGAACATTGCAGTTCACTTCTTATGTTATGTTGTTTTTATATATACTCTCTATGATGCCTGTGATTGGCCAGAGCGCCCCAACTTGGAGACTGGTCGAACTTGATTGGCCAATTGAAATAATATTGTATGTTTTTGTGATGGCGGTTACTTTGTCAAATAAAATGCTACGTCCTGTTTCGATATGATGCTCAGCTAGTGCAGGATGTAGGGTAGGATGGTGGTCGCTTTTCTCTCTCTTTCTTTAGTAGGTTGTGTTGACTTGTTTTTTTTAGCATATTTTCTAATTGCCTCATCAATTTTTTTTTGTACTCGTTCTCTATTAGGATTTGTTTAGCGTTTTGTAATTCCTTTTGTAAGTTATCTTTATCTGTTATGGAGACAGCTCTGGTGGTGGGAGGAGGCATGTAGGTATCTGTTTGAGTGGGTGGGTTTTCTGTATACTTCATGTCCTAGTGTGTTATCAGATCTTTTGTAAACTAGTACGTCCAAGAAAGGCAATTTTCCGTTTTATTTAATTTCCATGGTGAACTGGATATTAGGGTGTAATCGATTGATGAAATCGGAAAACTTGTGTAGTTCATCTAGTCCATGTCTCCAAATGACAAAAGTGTCGTCAACGTAATGGCACCAAAATTCCCGTTTAAGCTTGGATTGGTTGAAGATTTTAGTTTCTAGATGTTTCATAAAGATGCTGGCTATTACAGGTGAGATTGGAGATCCCATTGCTGCTCCTGAGGTTTGTTCGTAGAATTGGTTATTGAAAGAGAAGTGGGTATCAGTGAGACAGTGTTCTATCAAAGGTGTGAGATTGGAGGGGACGTTTGCAAAGGATTTGATAATATTGATTGTATCAGAGATTGGCACTTTCGTAAAGAGAGATACTACGTCGAAACTTACAAGGATGTCTTGGGGTTGAATGTGATTCTGTTGTATCTTTCTGATGAAGCCAAAAGAGTTTTGAAAGTGTGTCGTAGAGTTTCCTGTAAAATGATTCAGTTCTTTGGCGAGAAAGCATGCTAGGTTGTAAGTTGGTGTGTTTATTGCGCTGAAGATCGGTCTGAGTGGAATGTTGTTTTTGTGGATTTTTGGGACTCCGTAAAATTTTGGAGAGATGGGATTAGTAGGTATTAATTTAGACATTGTTTCGCTGTCAACTTTTGAGTCTTTTAGAAGGGTTTTTGTTTTGCTCTTTGTTGTTTCTGTGGGGTCTTTTTCAAGTTTTTTTTTATATGAATCGTCAGTTAGAAAGTCCATGATTTTCTCGTCATAGTCGTCTTTATTCATTATTAGTTTTGTGTTGCCTTTATCTGCGGGTAATATTATGATGTCTTTAATATGGTTGAGTTCTTTAATTGCTGTTTTCTCTTGTTTTGTTAACTTTAAGGAGGGAGGTTGGGCTTGGCGTTAGATGTTGGCCGTCCTACGCCGTATGTCATTCACTTTTTCGGGTGGAAGGGTATATATTGTGTATTCCGAATGACTGATGATTTATTTTTTCGGGATTTTGTAGAGAGCTACGGCAAAATTATGTCCTTTAGATAAGGCTCAAATCATTTCAATGCGGAGAGGATGGTGATGGATGATTTTTTACTGTGTTAATTGATGGTGCGTGCCTTTACTGGAAGTAATTTGTCAAATTTTTATTTTTTTATTTTTTGTTTTTCAGTGGAAAGATCAATAATCCGTTGGGATTGGTCAAATTATATGCGGTCCAATGTAGACCAAATGTCAAATCTGAGAGTGTTTGATAGGAAAAGGTGAAGTTTTAATAGTTTTTTGGAGGTAGTGTGCTAGTCCATCTCTTACCCAGAATCGGGCCAACCGTACTTTCATGGTCTTTTTGAAAAAATGAACCAGAGTTTATCCAATGGTCTACTCATACTCGGGCAAAGGTTTGACCGACCGTCGGGTGCATCAAGGTGACTTGTGGCTAACCGACTGCTGTATCTAGAGTGGGACCGACCGCATTCTTGCGGTCTTACCGACCAATCTGCCACAGTTCATCCAATGCTCGGCCCAAAGTTGGGCCAGAATTGGGCCGACAGTCGGCTTTTCGCCCGCCGCCGACGTCAGTTTCCAACGTCGGTGGGACCATGGCAGCTCGAAAACACCTTAGTGGGCCCAACTCTGGTTACCGTAGATCGTTTAACGAAGCAGGACAGACTTTCGGCCGATGGTCAGGGTCTGGCATCCGACTGAATTTCGCACCTGGGAAAGAGGCAATTAATAGATCATATGACTCAAAGAGCTTATGTATTAAATCTTCATTGGTCGAAATTCGACAGCACTTTCGTGTGTTAAATTCTCTGAACCGCTTGAAATCCTTATTACGGGCTTCTACAGCTTCTTCTGAATACTGGCCGATTGGAAGTAAGAAATGCTGCATAACAGTTGCTCCATGCAACAACATTTCGTGTACTGTTGGAGGCATAAAGTACACAAGTGAAGAGTAACGTACAATTGTGTTGTCTCAAATGAGAAGTTGTTGAAAAACATGGGGGGGGGGGACTTTTGTGCTACTTGTCAACATTTGCAAACGTTGACGAAATCTCATAATCAACGCTTCATTCACTCCTGTTATTTCAGCAGCTAGATCAGAATTCGCGAAAAATCTTCTAGCGATGTTACCACTGTTTGAGTTAGCAGTCTCATGTCTTGGTTGATCTATGATCAAACTGGTTCTTTCTTTCAACTCATTGCATATTGGAGTATGAGCAGTGTCCTTTGTTGTTTTTCCTTATCTGTCACTACACACCGTTTTTTGAAATCTAAACGACAACCTATGTGTATTAGGCGTTGGACGTCTCCCCACTCCTTACCCTGGCCCGCAGGGCCGTCTGCATATGTCGGGGTTTATAACTTTGTTATATTATGCTCAGGGTTAGAATAAAAAAAGAAAACGTTTCACACAAAAACTATTGAAATTAGCTCATTTTTCACTTAAAATACAGACTTTTTACAAACAAGGAATGTGCCCTAAGTGTGTAAAAAATATTTAATTTTAGTATTTATGGAGTAAAATGACGCAATTAAATTTTGAGGTTGAGTCCTGGTTCCAACGCCCTTGAAGCCAAAATTGCTTATCTCAAAATGAGTGACTCAAAATACGAAAAATGTACAATACTTGGACTTTTTTACAAGGTGCTGACTATAGGTGGTCTTGGGGTTACTGCATCCAAGATTAAAGTCTAAATTGCGCAGCGCTTTGCACCAAGTTTGCGCGCGCCTATTAATTTTTACAATCTCATCAGAGAAGGTTTTCGATTTGTGTAAAATCCCCGCCCCCCACCCGTTTTTCTCAAATGTCTACGTTTTGAGACCTGCTGAACCCAAAAAACAGTTTTTCGCGAATGCGTCTGCCTGTGTATATGTGGGTATGTATGTGGGTATGTATGCAGATTTTTAGTCTGTAAGCACGATAACTTTCGAAAGAATTGACATATTGGTTTGGCCTTCAGTATACTCTTCAAGTGTCATAAACAGAAGGTCAAGTTATTTAGCCATAGTGCAAAAAAAGACGAAAAATGTATTCTAATGACTTTTTTATAGTACACAATTTATCAAAGTTATAGCATTTTCAAAATCGTCATAAACAAACGAAAATGAACATTTTGAGGCGAAAAACACACCATATGGAAAAATGTCTACAAATTGGTTACTAATCATTTTTTTATAGGCAGTTTAGTTTTTGTTTTAGTCGTAAAAAACAACATTAAATATAAACAATTAAATTTTTAGATGAACGAGACAAGCTACGAGAAAAATAATTTTACAAAATTTTGTTTACACAAAAAGGAGCTACAGATTTGTTTTTCATCATACTTTTATAGGATACGTATTTTTTGTTTTAATCGTGAAAAATAACATTCAAAATAGAAAAATTAACATTTTGGAAAAACCATGCAAGTTGCGAAAAAAAATTAATTGACAAAGTTGTCTTGGACAAACGCCACAAGCTGTGAAAAAAACGAATAGCCAAATTTTGCTCATCCAAGAAAGACCTAAAAAATTGTCATGAATAATTTTCTGATAGGACGCGTAGTTTTTTTTTAATCGTATACAATAACAATGAAAATCAAAAAATTAAATTTGTTAAAAAATGACACAAGTTACGAAAACAAATTAATAGACAAAAGTTGTTTATCCAAAAAGAATCTACAAATTCGTTACTTATAATTTTTAGAAAGGACGAGTAGATTTACTTTCAATCGTAAAAAATAACATTGAAAATAAACAAAATAAATTTCTGGCAAAATGACACAAGTGACGAAAAAAATAAAAAGACACAAGCTACAAAAAATTTTATTCAACAAAATTTTTCGCCTAAATTATATCTACAAATTTGCTTAGAACCACTTTACACTAGTATGGGTATTTTCAGTTTAAATCGTAAAAAATAACTTTGAAAAAAAATTAAATGTATGGAAATACGACACAAGTTGCAAAAAAATGTTTAATAACAACATTGTTTTTTTTTATAGAAAGTGCACTTTTCTTTAATTGTAAAAATAAGACAATAAAAATACGTATGTTTCAATGCATATTATATATATAGTTAAAAGTTTGTCATAAGGACAACCGCGGGATTTCGCCGGGAGCAGGTGCTAATCTTAAAAATTGCACCTGCTCCCAGCGAAATCGCGGTAAAATTTTGAGTTGTGACCACGTCTCACAACCGTGAGATGGGTGGCTATGTATATATATATAAGATTATATTCGTCAAAATGAACCAGGTGTACGGTTAAAAGTTTTTTATCAAAAATGCAGACGAAATTGAGGGGCTGGAAATTCCCGAAGAATTTTAACATTTTTGTAACCCGCCAATTTTTAGTAATATAATAATTTTTGCTCCAGTGTCTTACTGGTGGAAGACTGTCGCCCTTGCCTGCCTCAAACACAGTGCGTGAAAGTTGAAAATTCTTTGATGCACCCAAATCTGACCAATATTTAAAACTAATGTAATAAATTAAAAATCATCGATTAAATTCTTATTTATAATCAAAGTGCAACGTACGGGTGGAATTTTTTCAAAATTCTCTGCAAATTTCAAAATTTTAACGTGAGTACCGCTGCTTTTAGGTTGGATGTCTTAATAATAATTCGCTTAATTGAACTTTTCCACTTAAAACCCAGCATGATTTATGTTTGTCTAGAAAAAAATATTATGCTTCATCATTTAGAATTGAAAATTACTGCCATCATCATTTTTAATTTGTTGAAAGTGAAATTACCTGACTTTTCAAAAAGTTGATCAATATACATGTATATGAAATTTAATATACAGCCTCTTAATTAATATTTCATAGACCGAGTTTACAGATTTAATATACTCAAACAAATATATCAAATATCATATTTCAAATTTTTCTTCGTTTTGTTCCAGTTATGATGGCTGAATTAAAGAAAAAATATGCGAACATCACACGCAATTCTATTGATTTATTTCTCTCATTGTGTAAACAATGTCAGTAAAAAAGAAAGTACCTAGAAAAGGACTGGTTGTGAAGCCAATTATTTCAAATTAATTGAATTCAAGGTGCCAAGTAGATTTAATTGACATTCAGTCGGAAGCTGACGGAGATTTTAAATTCATCTTAAATTACCAAGATCATCTTACAAAGTAAACTCTTTTACGACCTTTGAAGACAAAAACTGCTGAAGAGGTCTCATGCAATCTTATCGATTTCTTCTGTATGTTCGGGTCTCCATATATTCTTCAGAGTGATAATGGACGAGAATTTGCGAATAATATTATCAAGAATTTTACAGTGATGTGGAATGGTTTGAAAATTGTTCATGGTAAGCCGCGTGATTCTCAAAGTCAAGGTTCTGTAGAAAGATCAAATCAAGACGTGAGAGATATGCTAATATCTTGGATGGCAGATGAAAATACCAAAAAATGGTCAGAAGGTCTTGGATTTATTCAAAGCAAAAAAAAACCAAGCCTACCATACAGGCATTAAACGAAGTCCCTATGAAGCTATGTTTGGAACTCCTCAACGAATTGGCTCATCCGACTCAACAATACTGCACGAATTTCAAAGGGCACTGGAGACAGAAGAAGATCTCAAAAAAATTTTAGAATCGGCAGGAACTTGGAATGAAGAGGGAAGTAGTGAATGTGAAGAAGACTCTCTTGAGAATGAAAATGAACAAATTGGAATGAAGTATGCAGTATGCACGAAACCTACAACTCGTGCCCACACATGCCTTCACTGTGGACTTGCCGTTCATTCAGTCTGTAGAGAAGCTGTTGACCCTGATGATGAGCGATTCGGAAATAAAATTACATGCAACTTGTGTATCAATAAAAAAAGGATCTATGTCGAACGAAGAGGCGCGAAAAGTGGATTAGAAAAACAAGCTGCGCAAATGATGACGGTGCCAAGAAATGTTTTAGGTATTGTTACAAATGCTAATGAATCTGTTTTGTATGAATTAGGGACGCAAAATGGTATTTTACAGAAATTGCACTGTAGAAATGAGTTTTCCCTGACAGACTCTAACAGTTTCTTACAATTGTCTGACATTCCTTCCTCTGAAGTAAATCTTCGTTCTGCTTCAAGTTTAGATTCTGGATCAAGGCAAGGATTTATATATTGCAATTGCAAGCGATATTGCATTGATAAGAAATGTAAACGCCAGCAACAAAATCTTAAGTGTAATTCCAAGTGCCATGCCAACAGTTCATGTAACAATTATATATATAATTAAAAAACTAAAGGTTAACAACCACCGCAGGGTCCCACTGGGAGTAACTGTCATCTAAAAAATGACAAATAAGCGCGCGAATGGCAGTCAATAAAGCGCCTTATGCATCGCCTGCGCAGTAGTGCAAGGTGCCCGCGTTGGGATTTGAGAGCACTGGCTTCCAACCCCAACTCTCACTGCATGCATCGCGTCGACAACCGGATTGGTTAATGTTGGCGCGCTTATTTGAAATGATTCAATGTGAAAAGCAATTGTGTACAACAAATAATAAGAGTAAAGTTATTAAAAATAATTATTTGCTCAAAAGGAAGACTTATAAAGTGAAATTTAATTATTTATCAGATTTTCTCCTCAAAAATGAATGATCGACTTTAATTTTAAGGAAGGAATATCTTTTTTAACAATTATGAAATTTTCGGAAATCTGATCAGATTCGTTAAAATTCTTTGAAAATCATGTGAAATTTTGAATTATGCACTTTTAATTTATTATTTGTTGTGGACATTTGACTTACACATTCAATCATTTCAAATGAACACGCCAACGGTAAATAATCAGGTCGGCCCTCCGCGATGGGTGATTTGCCCTTCTGTGGATGGTCGAAATGACTGAAAACAAGATGATCGTATTGACCATCCAGAAAGGATGCCTTGCTTATCCCTGACTGTTATTCTGGCGTTCTTATAACAGTCAGACTGGTCATAAAATGAGAGCCTCTTCGATTATGTCAAAAAAATTCTGGAAGGATCTTTAGGCCATCTAAAAGAACGGACTGGCTCTTTCAATTTTGACCCTCTAACTTTGACCATCCATTTTTCTCAAAATTTCAACAAAATAGTTGAATATTAGTTAAATTTTCAATTAAAATAGATTAATTCTTAACGAAAAATATAATAGTTGATATTCCAAGTTATTTTTTTTTTGAAATTTCAATCAAAAGCTTGCGAATTTACCCTTAAAAATGGAATTTTCAACGAAAAATGTAATAGCTGATATTTCAACCAACAAAATATTTTAATTTTAAATTAAAAACAGTCAAATTAAACCAATAAGATGAATTCTGGTCATAAAATTAAATAGTTCATATTTCAACCAAAGAAGATTATATATTTAAATTAATAATAGTTGAATTCAATCGAAAAAGAATTTTCAACAAAATAATTAAATCCTTAACCAGAACAGCTCAACTTATAAAAAAACGAAAAAAAACAACGAATTTTAAACATAATAGTTAACTTTTCAACCAGGATAGATTTCTGAGCAAAGAGAGAACAAATATTGGAACCAAATCAATGGGATTCTTGATCGTTTTTTCAAGAAATTTTTATTTCTGATTATTTTTTGAGTTCAAGTTCCAAGTAAAAATTTATCAGTATAGTCAACATAGTTATTGCAATCATATTGCGCCAAGTAATTCTAAAAGATATGTTAATTTATTAATTTATTATATTCAAAAAATTATAAAAAGTTCAAGAATTTTTTGCATCCTGCATGTTTTTGGTGAGTTACCAGAATACCTAAGAATTTCAGCGACTCAATTTTACAGAAAATGTATTTTCGATATGAAATCTTACAAATTCAAAAAAATGTAATCATAGCTTTAGGGTTATGGAAGCGTCCACATTTTACGTGGGCAGATTTCTTCGTTTAAACCTGAACTGAATTAAAAGAACCCAATACGAAAATCCAAATATTTTGGGTTCAAAGTCAATTCGTTTCGGTTGAAAATTTTACCATTATATTTTTGTTTCGGAATTCAACTCGTTTGGTTACAAATTCTACTATTTGGGTTAAAATTGAATCATTTGGTGCGAAATAAAAATATTTTGTTGAAAATCCGTTTCATTTTTGGTCAAAAAAGAATTGTCTTAAGGGAAAACTAAACTTTTCCATTTTTGGTTGCAAATTTTTTTTGAGATTAAAATTCAACTGTTCGGTTGAAAATTCGTCTTTTTGAATCTAAAATTTATCTATTTTTTTGATTTTTTTGTTGTAGAAAATTACTCTTCTTCATCAAAAATTAACTTTTTGGTTGCAAACTCAACTCTTTCGTTGAATTTTGAATGTTCAGAATTGTTGAAAATTTTTGTAAATGTTGAATGTTGAGAATTCATATTCTTCATTTAAAATGTAAATATTTCATTTTTTGTTAAAAATTGATCTTCTTTTTATATTCAACTGTTTCGTAAAAATTTGATTTTTTTGGCTAAAAAATTCAACAATTTGATAGAAAATTAAATAATTTTATGAAAAATAACTTTTTTATTAAAAATCGATATTTTTTATTAAAAATTAAACTAGTTTAATAGAAGAATTCAAATTTTTGATTTCAAATTAAGCTATTTGTTTCAAAACTCAACTATTCTGTTGGAAGTTAATTTTTTGTCGGTTGAAAATAATTTTTTATCTAAAAATGTAGATTTTCCATTTTTGGTTGGAAAGTTTTCCCTTATATGGTAAAAATTGAAATATTGGTTAGAAAAGTCACGTATTTTGTTGAAATTAATTTTCTTTACTCTGAATGGTTACATTCAATTTTTGGTTGAAAATTGATCCTCTCTGGTTGAAAATTCATATATTTTATGGAAAAATCGTATTTTTTGGTAGAAAATTAATCTTCCTGGTTGAAAATGTATTACATTTTGTTAAAAATTCAACTTCTTGGCATACAAGTAATCTGGTTTGATTGACTTCAACTGTTTCTCACTTAAAATCAAAATTTGATTTTTTCTTTTTTTCCTTTAAGATTCAGCATTTTAGTTGAAAATTCCACTATTTGGTTGTAAATTAACTTTCTTGTTGAAAATTCATATTTTTGGGTTGAAAGTTCAGCTGTTTTGTAGAAAATTCTTTTTTTTTTGTTTCGCTAAAAATTTAAACAACTTGTCAGAGAATTAGTTGATTTGGTTTAAAATTAACTTTTTTGTCAAGCCTCATATTTTTGGTTGAAAATTAAACAACTTTGGCAAAAAATCAAATTTTTTTGTTAAGAATCAAACTATTCATTAGAAAAGTCACATTTATTGTTGAACATTTGTCTATTTGGGTAGAAAATTAATCTTGTTTGTAAAAAAGTCATCTATTTGGTTGAGGATTCAACTATTTTATTAAAAATTAATAATTTTCTGTTGAATTTAACTAGTTGATAATTAGATGATAATAATAACAGTTCCATTTTTGGTTGAAAACTTATATTTTTCAATTTAAAATTGAACTATTTGGTCGAAAATTCATGTTTTTTTCTTGAAAATTCATCTTTTGGTAGAAAATTGATTTTCTTGATACAAAGTTAACCTTCTTGGTATAAAATTAACCTTCTTGGTTGAAGATTTGTTTTGTATTTGAAAAATTTTAGCTATTTGGTAGAAAATTCAACTATTTTGGTAGAAGTATAATTATTTGGTTGAAAATGTAAGTATTTTGTTGAAGTCATTTTCTTGGGGCAAAAACTAAACGGTTTTGTTGAAAATTCATCCTTTTGGATTGAAAATGTTTCTTTTATGACAGCAAGGTCATTATTCCGGTTTGAAAATTCATCTTTCTTGAACCCTTTTTGTCGAAAATTCTACTTTTCGGGTTAAAGATTCAAGTGTCTTCTGAAATAATCTAAAAAGTCTTCAAATTCAATCAGGGTAGACCAGCATGTAAAATAATTAACCTAATTTAATTAATAGTTAGAACACCATACGCGTTAATAAATTGAAATTAGAAATAATTATGTTAGAAATATTTGTCCTTTTAATTAATGATTATTCATTATCTACTGTAGGGTGGTCTCCCATACAAGAAATTTTATTTCTAATCTAGATTCGCAAATCCAAAATCGTTACTTTAAGTTTGCTGAAGAAATGTTTACTCTTTGGACTGCCAACAAATGAGGAGCATATGTTCTTGATTGAAAGCCTGAATTAGACACGTTTAAACTGAGAACTTGTCAAATAGTGTGATTCCCTCAAGGCCTAAATTAACCTAATACGAAGTTGAAGCTCTCTCGAGGAGGCATTCACGTCACCCTGTCATTTCTCGCTATCTCTTTGAGTTAGGAAACTGTTTAAACTATCATACCAGTAGTTTCCGAAACGGTTAAATTTTACACAGTTACAGTTGAAGGAAAACTATTTATTCATCAAATTTTGTAAGATTTGGAACTTCATTACAGAGTTTGGTAGTACCTTGGTAAAAGTAAATAAGTGACTGAAAAGTTACGTTACTTGTAACTTTTAGGGTAACTTCATTACTATTTTAAAAAGTAAGTTGTAACGTTACTGAGTTACGATTTTTTTCAGTAACGCGGAACTTTAATTTTAGTTACTTTGAACTTACTTAGTGTTTTTTGTATATCTTCTATTAAGAGAGATTTGTGGGTCAGTTATGAGTGGAAAGATAATCTCTTTTGGTTGAGGATGCATCTATTTTTTTCGCAATTCGTCTTTTTGGTTGAATTTAACTGTGACCGATTTAAAATTAAAATACTTCTATGATTGAAATAATATCATCTATTATATTTTTTGTGGAGAATTGATCGATTTTAGTTAAAAATTGAAATACTTGGTTGAAAAAGCATGTACTTTGTTAAAAATGCAATTATTTTGGTAGAAAATTCAACTATTTGGTTGAAAAGTAACTCTTTTTTAAAAATTCATAATTTGTCGTTTGAAAATTCAACTATTTTGTAGGAAATTCGTCGTTTTGGTTTGAAAAATTGACAATTTAGTGAAAAAAAAATTTTTTTCTTGGTTTAATATTCGGCTTTTTCGTTCAAATATTAAAATCTTTTTTTTTTAAATATCTCATTCTTGTTGTTGTTAAAAATTCAACTATTTTGACATGAAATTAATCTCATTTTCTTGAGTATTCAGCTATTTTGTTAAAAATTCGTGTTGTTATGGTTGAATTCAACTGTATTTGATTTCAAATTAAAATATTGTTTAGTTGAAATAAGATCAACTATTATATTTTTCGTTGAGCATTTATCTATTTTGGTGTAAAAGTCACGTATTTGATTAAAAATTCAACTATTTTTGTAGAAAGTTAAACTAGTTGATTAAAAATAACAAAAATTTGTGTTAAAAATTTATATTTTCGGTTTGAAAATTCAACTCTTTTTCTCGAATAGTGTTGTTTTTGGTTTGAAAATTCATCTCTTTTGTTGAAAATTTAACTATTTTTTTTCAAGTTTGTTTTTTTTGTGCAGAAAATTCAAATGTTTTTGTAGAAAACTAAACTATTTGGTTGAAAATTAACTTTTTGTTAGAAATTTACCTCTTTTATTGAAAATACGTCTTTTTAGCTTGCAAGTGGTAGAAAATTCGACTATTTGGTTGAAAATGAATTTTTTTGTCGAAACTTAATATTTTCAGTATGAAAATTCAACCATTTGGTTGAAAATTCATGTACATTTAAAAAAAAATGAACTATTTCGGTAGAAAGTCCAACAATTTGGTTGAAAAATAAATTTTTTGGTGAAAATTCTTCCTTTTGGTTTGAAAATTGAACTCTTGTTTGAAGGTATCCTTTTTTTGAAAATTCATTTCTTCCGGTAAAGAATGTCATCTTTTTCGGATAAATATAAAACTGTTTGGTAGAAAAATGTGGCTGAAAATCTTTTTCGGTGGGAAATGCAACTCTTCTGTTGACCATACATCTTTTTGGTTGAAGATGCAACTAGTTTGTTGAAAAACCATATATTTTGTTGAAAATGCAATATTTTTAATTAGAATGTTAGGAATTCAAAGCGTTTCAAATTGAATCATACAAAAGGTGTTTTTTTTTCCGAAATTAGAAACATTTTAGGACCTGATACTCCAAATTTTTACCTGAATTTCTAGAATT
Organism: Andricus grossulariae; assembly: GCA_011634705.1. NCBI lineage: Eukaryota > Metazoa > Arthropoda > Insecta > Hymenoptera > Cynipidae > Andricus > Andricus grossulariae. Next base: position 108,395,194 of record JAABKJ010007545.1, on the reverse strand, counting down.
GAATAGGTGAGTCGTGATTTTTACTTAAAATTCAATATGAAAAATAATTTTGAACGGCTGATGAGAATAAATTAAATTAAACAAGTAATATTAGATGAATAATATACATTGTTTTTTAATTGTCGAACTATATTATATATTTAAATTGACTTTAGCTAATGCCTATTTCTTTTTAAATTAAGTTTTTATGAATTATCATCTAAGTTCTTTTGATTTTCAAATTATAAAATTAAATAAGTGAAAAAAGTGACTTTTCAGGTAACTTGAAGTTACTTTATCTACTAACTGTAACTATTTACAATTACAAATAACGTAACTGTAATTAGTTACAGTTTTTGTATTCAATATAATCTTTGATCTAAAAGATAAAGTATTAATTTGACTACATTGGAAAGGAGAAGGATTTATTAATCTATTCGAATTATAGAATAAAACATTTCAGAGCATTGTCAAACATTGAAGAAAAGGTTTCTGCAGGTCTATTAAGAATGCATTTTTTTTTTAATTGAGTATACTCTCAGGATGTCCGGTCATAGCGGCAACAATCCAAATATTTTTGGTTTGTACGGTATGCTTTATTTACTGGAAGAAATCTCTGAGGTTAGTAAACCAGGTTTTAGTGTTTTAATTATTCATTTTCTCGAATTGAATTTTTCATTTAAATCCAGTCATTTTAAACTTTTTACGTTATAAAAGTCCCTTGATATATTAAGAATCTCACGAAAGATACCTACGATGAAAAAAAATCCGTCTAGTAAAAATGTATCAGTACAATCAACATTGTTCGTGAAATATCATAGTTTATCAATTAATTTTTAAAGATTTATGAATATTGAAATTTATTGAATTACAAAAAATGATAGAAATAACTTTTACTTGGAGGACTTTTTTGGCATCGTAGGTGAGACCACCAAACAATGGATAATGATCCTAATAAAGGTATTAATACTCAACACAATGTAGTGCATTTAATTAGTGCTGATACTGATATTATAATTTAAAATATACTTTTAAACCGTTTCTGCATTTTTAATTGTCCTAGATGTTTATCTAACGGAGATATATAAAAAAAATGTCCAAATAGATTTGATAGTGTAAGATCCAAAGTATTCTGAATTACTAAAAAATCGAATTTTTTTTATTAAAGGTGAAAAATCGTACAATGAATTAAAGATTCAAAATGTCGCAAGAAATAGCCCCATATATTTATTTAACGTAGATATATTGAAAAAATTCTTACAACTCGGTACAATAGTGTAAACTGTAGTTCGACTGAATTGTTGAAAATATTACATTTTTCATGTTTTCTAAATCTTATAAATACATTCAATAAAATATCGATAATACAAATATACAAAAGGTATTTTCAGTTAATTTCTATTGATTCCAGAAGATTGGATTGCAAAACGGTTAAATATAGGAAGAAAAAGAGAAGTATCTCTACAAATAATTAATCAATCAACATTTTCTGAAAAATAACACTAAAACTTCATCAATTCAATTTATCCTGAAATTTGTAGACAAATTAGTTGAATATCGTAGGCTGCAAGTCAATTGAACTGATGAAAAAACTTGATTTTGGGCGTAAAAAGTGAAGTAACTTTAAAATAATTATTGAATTTTTTTTTAAATAGCACTGAAGTTCCATCTACACAATTTATCCTGAAATTTATAAACGAATCTCTTGGATACTTCAAGCTACAGGTCGACTGGACTGCTGAAATATCGAATTTTAGGCACAAAATGTGAAATAACTCTAGAAATGTTTACTGAATCAAAATTTCATTTAAAACAGAACTGCAGCTCTATCTGGTAAACGTATCGTGAAATTTTCACAAGAATCCGATGGCTATTGTTAGCTATAGGTCGACTGAACTGCAAAAAAACCTAATTTTGAGCACTTAAGCTGTAATAACTCTAGAAATAATTAATTATTCAAAATGTCCTGGAAAATGGCACTAGAGCTTCATCTGGTCAATTTATCTGGAAATTTGTAGACAAGTCGCTTGATTATCGTAGGCTACAGGCCTACTAGAATGATGAACAATCGTACTTTCAGCATTACAACTGAAATAACTTCAGAAATAATTATTTAATCAAAATCTCCTAAGAAGCTGTCCTAGAACTTTATCTTATTGATTTATCCACAAAATTTCAGGTGTATTGGTTCAATGTTGAAGACTAAAGGTCAAATTGATTGCTAAAAAATTTAATTTTAGCTATAAAAAGTGAAATAACTCCAGAAATAATTAATAAATCAAAATTTCCTGAAAAATTGTACTGGAGCTTTATCTAGTCAATTTATCTAAATAAATGTAGTGTAAATCAGTGGAATATTCCTCGCTTAAGGTCAAAGATACTGCAAAAAAATCAAATTTTGAGCATACAAAGTGAAATAACTCTAGAAATAATTAATGAATAAAAGTTAACGAAAAATAGTAAATTTATGCTACAATTTTCAGGTAAATTGGTTAAATATTGTAAGCTAGGGATCGACTCAACTGCAAAAAATCCAATTTTGGGCATTTGAACTGAAATAACTCTAGCTGTAATTAATTATTGAAAATTTCCTGGAAAATGACACTAGAGCTTCATCTGGTCAATTTATCTGGAAATTTTTAGACGAGTCGCTTGATTATTGTAGGCTACAGGCCTACTGGAATGATGAAAAATCGTATTTTTAGCATCACAACTGAAATATCTCCAGAAATAATAATTAAATCAAAATTTCCTAAAAAACTGTCCTAGAGCTTTATATAATTAATTTATGCGACATATTTTAGATATATTGGTTAAATATTAAAGGCTACAGGTCAAATTGACTGATGAAAAATCTAATTTTAGCTATAAAAAGTGAAATAACTCGAGAAATAATGATTAAATCGAGATTTCCTGAAAAATAGTACTAGATCTTTATCTAGTCAATTTATCCAAAAAATGTGGTGTAAATCGGAGAAATGTTCTTCCCTAAAGATCAATTATACTGCAAAAAAATCAAATTTCGAGCATGCAAAGTGAAATAACTCTAGAAACAATAAATGAACAAACATTTCCGAAAAATAGTAAATTTATGCTACAATTTTTAGGTAAATTGGTTAAATATTGTAAGCTGGGGGTCGACTCAACTGCAAAAAATTCAATTTCGGGCACTTGAACAGAAATAATTCGGGAAATAATTAATTATTCAAAATTTCCTGAAAAATGGCACTGGAGCTTCATCTGGTCAATTTATCTGGAAATTTTTAGACAAGCCGCTTGATTACTGTAGGCTACAGGCCTACTAGTATGATGAAAAATCGTATTTTTAGCATTACAACTGAAATAACTGCAGAAATAATTATTAAATCAAAATCTCCTAAAAGGCTGTCCTAGAGCTTTATCTAATTGATTTATCCAAAAAATGTCAGGTGTATTGGTTCAATATTGAAGGCTACATGTCAAATTGATTGCTGAAAAATCTAATTTCAGCTATAAAAAGTGAAATAACTCGAGAAAAAATTAATTAAACAAAATTTCCTGAAAAATAGTACTGGAGCTTTATCTAGTCAATTTATCCAAAAACTGTGGTGCAAATCGGAGAAATATCCTTCGCTAAAGGTCAAGTATACTGCAGAAAGAAAACAAATTTCAGGCATAAAACGTGAAATAACTCTAGAAATAATTATGAATTTTTTTTTTAATTACAGTGGAGCTTCATCTAGTGAATGTATCCTAAATGTTTCACACGAATTGGTTAAATATTTTTGGCAACATTTCGTTTGCTCATAAAAATCTAATTTTGGGCAGATAAACTGAAATAACTCGAGAAATCATAATAAATTATAATTTTTTTTAAATTCGCACCGGAGCTAAATCTTGTCAGTTCATCTTAAAATGTACAGACAAATTGATTGCATATTATAGGGCACAGGCCGACTAAACTGCAAAAAGTCGACTTTTGGACGTAAAATATAAATTAACTCTAAAAAAAAAATTAAATTTAAATGTTTTCAAAATGGCATTAAAGCTTCATATAGTCAATTTATCCTGAAATTGACAGGTAAGGCGATTGAATATTGTAGTCTAGGGATCGACTGAAGTGAAAAAAAATCTGATTTTGGGCATTTAAACTGAAATAACTCTGGAAAAAATGATTGAATTAAAATTTTCATAAAAATGGCATTTTTGCTTTATCCAATGAATTTATCCAGAAATTTTCACATAAATCGGTTAAATATTATAGGCTACTAGTCTACTGGAATGATGGAAATCGTATTTTTAGCATGAAAACTAAAATGACTATTGGGATAATAATTAAACAAAAATGTCCTGAAAAGTGGTGCTGGAGCTTTATCTAGTCAATTCATTCTAAGATTTTTGGTAAATCAGTTGAATACAGCAGGATACAGGTCGACTAATCTGCTTAAAAATCTAATTTTAGCAATTAAAACTGAAATAACTCTAAAAATATTTAATAAATCAAAATTTCCTGAAAAAGTGCGAGACAGCTTCAATTATTCAATTTATCCTAAAATTTATAGACGTATCTGTTGAATATTCTAGGCTACAGGTCGACTGATAATTTTAATTAATTTTACTTTTGTTCTTTAGAGTCTTGAATAAAGGGCGTTGTCCGTGAACTCATCAATAATTAAATATAACTCTCTTTATTTTTTAGGATTCTATGAAATATGATTGCAAATAATGTAGGAAAAAGGCTTTTCCTGCTAATATTTCAATACCAAACAATTTTTTTACATCAGATCTTATTTTATATGCCGAAAAATCAACTATTCGAAGTATGTAAGGTGCATTAGGAGTTATTTTTTTAATAAAGAAAAGAAGAAGGTTTTTTTCATCATGGTAGGATAAACTTTTGTGAGACGTCCAGATTAAGCTGATCCATACAACGAACTAACGCATTCTTATAGCGACCTCGTTTGACCCGGGTACGTGGATTATATGGGTGAGGTCATTCTCAGCGTGACGTCAGAAAGTATGAGAGAGACAGAGAGAGAAAGAGAGAGAGAGAGAGAGAGAGAGAGAGAGAAGATGGGTAGAAATGGATAAGAGAGATAGGGGAAAAAGTAGAGAGAACGAGTGTTCATAGCTGCGTAGAGGGTGTGTGAAATCTCACTGACCCCATTTACTACTTCATTTCGTTAACATCCTCTTCCGCTTTAAAGCATACGTTTCGTATGCTATAAATCTATCTAATGGAAAATAGGAACCGAGAGAAAATAGTTTTTCTTTTTAAATTGGATTTTTAGTTTATAATGTTTATATATCATTTTTTCATCTCTTTGTATCCTTCTAAATACGCTCGCTTTTTGCAGTCTATCTAAGTCTATCTCAGTCTATCCCAATCAATTCCAGGCTGTTCTGCATCTACAATTCTAAATTTTTTTCCAACTCTTTCGTAAGATAATTCTATATTGACTATCTTATCAGATTCCCTCTTCTGCATTCGAGTCTATATGAGCCTATTCCAGTCACCTCATATATATTAACGTGAATCTTTTTCTATTTCTTTTTCCAATATCACCCTTTGTATTTTTTTTCAAATCCCTCTTCTGTCATTTCTCTTCCATCTAAGAGCATTTTTTCAAAAGATCATTTTCAAAAACTCTGTTGTTGGCTAGTTCATCTAAGTCTATCTTAGTCTATTCCAGTAAATCCCAGTTTACTCTTCGATTGTCTTACTGATTTCTTTTCTCTCTATGTCAATATAATTCTGCTTCTTCTCTTTAAATTATGCTAGTTCATTTTAGTTAATTCCAGTCTATTTTAGTTAATTCCAGTCTACTTTTCGTCATCTACGGGACATTTTATCTTTCTCACTTCCTTCTACTCTAACCCCATCCATCCCAGTCTATTGCTTGTCTGTCTGCTGGAACCTTTTTTTCTATTATGTGTCTATATTTTGCAATTCCCTCTTCTGTCTGCGTATCTCTTTGACAATGCAATTGTTTATCGGCTATCTTCTTCAATTCCATGTTCTGTAACCCAGTCTATCCTACTTCACTCGAGTTCATTCCATTTTATTCCATTTTATTCAGGTTTATTCCAGTTTATTCCAGTTTCAGTCTATTTACTCTATTCGAATTCACTCTATTGCTCGCTAACCTACATAAATCTTCATCTATCGCCTTGAAGATATAATTATATATTTTGCGTTCTCTTCTTTTCTATTTAATTCTATCCCTAATCTATGTCGTTTTTTTTCGATTTTGCCAAAATAATTTTATTTCTACCATGATATCACCCGCAAAACTTATTTTAAATGTCAAAATTTGAAAAATATTTTTCTCCATTGTTGGTCATACACTGCGACACACATCCCTCAATCACATTCTACCCCATATCCAGTATCCAAAAAACACCTATTTATCTCAATTATGTTTGACACCATCACTAGTTTTTTTAAATCAATTGTTCATAGTTGGTCATTAGATAGCACGGAGAAATCTGTGACTCATTCATATTTAACCCCATTTCCAGTGAATTACGACAGCAAAAAACACCCTGTTATACTTGGCCAAACCCCAATTCAGCATAATTTTGCTATCAATTATATTTGAACAAATTTTTAGCATTCTAAAAAAACCACCAGTTTATAGTTGGTCATACCTCAACTCAGAAAAATTTTTCTACCAATCATTTATATTTGAACCCATTTTCAGTAATCTAAAAGGCCACCCGCTTTCTAGTTAGTCATATCCCAAGTCGGGAAATATGTTCCTATCAATTATATTTGAACCCATAGCCATTATTCTCAAAAAAACACCCATTTATAGTTGATCATACCCTGGATCAGCTGAATTTACATTTCAATCATATTTAACCCCATTTCCAGTATTTAAAAAGAAACCTCTCATTCAACGTTGGCCATACCCCAATTCGTAAAAATTTTCTGGCAATTATATTTGAACTTTACAGTATTCTAAAAAGTTAATAGTGGGCCATGCCCCAACTCATTAAAACCTTTCTATCAATTATATTTCAACCCATTTCGAGTATCCTCAAAGAACCACCCTTTTATAGTTGTCTATATATGAAATCAGCAAAATCTTCCTATGAATTATATTTTAACCAATTTCCAGTATGAAAAACACCCATTTATACTTGACCACATTCTAACTCAGCCAAATCTGCTTCTTAATCATATTTCACCCCATTTTCAGTAATTGGAAAAAAACCATCAGCTTATAGTTGGCCATGCCCCAACTCGTCAAAATCTTCCTATGAATTATATTTCAAGCCATTTCCAGTATCAACTATATTTGAACCCATTTCCAGTTTTCTGTATATTCCATATTCTATGCATATAAAGAACATCCGTTAATAGTTGGCCATACCCTAACTCAGCAAAATCTGTTCATCAATCATAGTTGATCCCATTTCCAGTATATGAAAAAAACTTCTTGTTTATAGTTGGACATACCCCGACTCGAAAAAAATGTATCTCTCATTTATATTTGATCCCATTTCTGAAAAAACTCCCGTTCATAGTTGGCTATAATTTTGTACATAAAAGTTTTGGGACAATAGGATCATCATAAAGAAAGAAGAAACTAAAAGGTATGAAATTTTAAAATTTAAGAAAATCGAATACGTCAGTAACTCTAAGGCAGAAAACAAGAATGCGCAAGAATGACCCAAAATGAGCCGTTATTTAATTTATGAAATTGAATAGAGTAATCCTGTAATAAAAATAATATCCACGTAAGTTCAAAAATACAATTTTGGAAATAGTAAAACTGCATTCAAACAAAATAATTCAACGTATTCGACAGTGTTACTTTTTTATGAAATAATGTTTATAACATTATAATCAAGAACAAAAAATATACAAATTAAATATTATAAAAAGGTTATATATTTTATAATAAATTATATCTCTATATACGTATATTTTGGAAATCACATATAAAATATTGGATTGAGAAACGGAATTAGGAGTAGGTATACTTTATCATCATAATTGAATACGTAGATTATATATGTAACCTGTAAGATACACACACATGACACTGTCGAATATGCGGATTGATTTGATACGATTTCCTTTTTCATTTCTAAAGTTCTATTCTCGAACTTATCTAAATAATAATTCTATCATAGGATTACATTACTCAATTATTTAAATTACTTCATGAAGCTCTTCGCCTGGGGTGCTTGCTAGAGAGATTGATCAGTGACCTGGGTCGGAACAGTGTTGCTAAACGAACGTGTTATTTGAATAATTAACACAGGAATTCTAGACTATTCTTATTATCTATAATCCCCCCCCCCATTAAACCGCCTCGTACACTTCTCTTTCTCACTTTTCTCATATAAATTCCTTGATCCCCGGCTAGCACCGGGTGAGTCACGCTTACCCTGAAAGGGATTTGGCTTAATGGTATAATAGCAATAAATAATGCCCATTATGGGTAATTCTTGCACATTCTTGTTCTCTAATTCAGAGTTACTTGTATATTTCACTTTTTTATGTTCAAATTTGTTTATTAAAGGGTGCTTTTGATTATATCTTCCGATAGACAGTGAAGTTTGAAATAGGATATAAGACAATATTGCCATAGGTACATAATTACTCAATATATTACCGAAAATATTTTAATATGCTGCAAGTAGGAAAAGTTTTGCAAGCTTTTTCATCACGTTTTTTTACAAAATTGATCTATCAATTTTAATCTCTAAAATAATAAAGTTTAATACTAGTTCCATTCTCAAAGCAAACTCCGGGATATGTTCTGCATTTGACGCAAAAACTGAATAAACAATTTGAACAAATTGAAATTTTTATAGAGCATTAGAAAATTGTTTGCAAAAGGGTAAGCGTTGTATAAAAAATACACTCGTTGGTGCTTCATTCCTGCACTCGAGAGCAGAGAAGAAAATGAAATGAATGAAAACAATGGACAGTTGAGAAATTTAATTGAAATTGCTTTTTCAACTTCCGCTTCTCGGTTTGGTGCAATAGAAAACAATTTGCCATAGAATTTTCATAGTGAACTGAAATTTTCTCAGGTAAGGCTAATAATAGAAACTGAAATAAATTAAATTAGTTTTAAAATTACACATTTCATTGCAAAGATACGGGAAGGTATTCGACTTGATAATTTCATCGTCACTCTTTTGATGGATCATGATTTAAAGAGATTATTTAGATTATTCTATATCCGCTTATATTTGATTTCTTTCACAGATATTATTTATCGAATATTGAAATTCTCAAAAATTGTACAGTATTCAATTTCAGGCTCTGTCAGTCGTTGATATTATCAGAATTGGTAACGTCCCTCGTTGATTAAGATATCATTCCGTGATTAAATTCATGGATCAAAGATTGCGACTATTGCGCAGAATTCTTTTTTTGCTTTTACCTTTGGTTGTGACATTAGTATTGAAACGTTTTACGAACCAAACGTAGTGCAATAGTTTAGGCAGAAATGAATTTCTAAATCATTCAGTATATTTATAAGTACAAAAAGAAACTGAAAAATTAGTTATAAACAAAATTATGAAAAATTAACAGTTCTTTTCAATAGAATATTTATTTTGAAATTTGAAATAATTTTAGGGTTAAGGTTATTAATATCTTTAAAATGGAGGTGAAAGTAATATTTTAACGTGTTCTTTGTCTGACCTAACATTGCTGTTTCTACTGATATGTCATGCATTATTACCATTATATTCGCTTGCAATCGTATTAAGAATGATTTTTTTGTGAGGAGATATTGACAACATTGTGTCTAAAAATCCCAACTATTTGTCCTCAGAAATATAAACACTATCGGAGGTTAATAAATAACAATGAATCTAACATGTGATAGTGAAAAACATCTGAAAAAACCTACTGTTCTTATGTGAACTAAAGTGTTAAAATTTTTACATTTTCCGTCTACATTTACATTGATATTTTTAATTTTCTAAAACATCCTGGGAAGTTTCGAATCTTCCAGAAGTGAGATTCAGAACTTGGTTTATCTATAAAAACATTTTTAGAAAAGAACAAAAACTAATTTCCAGTGTTGAACATATTCGTTTTTTTGCTGAAAATTATTTTTTTAAATTCAAAATGTAATTATTCTAGTTAAAAATTCATTATTTTATATAAAAAAGTTAATTTATTTGTTTTTAAATTGAATTATTTTGTTGAGAAATTGCTTTCGCCGTCGATAATCAATTTTTTTAAATTGAAAATTTATCTAATCTAGTTGAAGATTCACAATTTTAGTTTAACGTCATCTGTTTTGGTACAAATTTTATATCTTTGGTTGAACATCCAACTATTTTTCATTGAAAAATTATATATTTTTTGTTGAAAATTGAACTATTTAGTCAAAACTTGATCTTTTTTTATTTGACAATTCAACTTTTTAGTGGAAGATTCTCTTTTTTGGCTTGCAAATTCAACAATTTGGTTGAATTATTATTTCCTCTTAAATGAAAGATTTGCATGGTTGTAAATTCAAGCCTCGTGTTAAAAAATTTGTTTCTTTTTGGTTAAAAAACTCATCTCCTTTGGTAAAAGTTTTTTCTTATTGGTAAAAAATGCAACTATTTTTGGGTAAAACTTAATTCTGTTTGGTTGCAAAGTCTAGTATTATATTTTGAGTTGAGAATTCATCTTTTTGTTACAAATGTTATTGTTTGGTTTAAAACTTAATCATTTTGTTCAAAATTCAACAATTTTCTCACAAAAATTTTGTTTTGATCTTGGCTGAAGAATATTTTCTTGTTGAAAATTTAATTCTTTTAATAAAAGTTTGTATTTCTAGTTTATAAATTTCATCATTTCTTTGCTCAATAATTAAATTTTTCGATTCAAAATGTACCTATTCTATTTTTGGTTGGAACCTTATATTTCTTAAGGCCGTATTCAATGATTTGGTAAAAAATTTGTATATATTTTTAAAAATTCGTCGTTTTGGTTGAAAATTCATTTTTTAGTTAACAATTCAACTACTTGGTTCAAAGTTGAACTACTTTTTTTTTTTATTCATAATGTGTCCCCTAAGGGTTTACATGACTTCCATTTCTTACAATACTTCTGTCTACATATTTAAGTATGTGCTTCTTTTTCTCTTCGTGCAAATTGCGATATTGGAAGACAGTTTTTTATACTGGAAAGCAAGTGTGAAAAACCAGCGGGGTGCCTTTTTTCAAGGGGTCGTCCTCGCCTTTCCTCAGCATGTGCTTCCAAGAAAGATGAGGACGACCCCAATTTGCACGAAGAGAAAAAGAAGCACATACTTCTTTCAAATTGCAAATAATTACGAATGGTTCAACTAACTACCTCTAATTTACATCACTTAATTATCTTCCCTAGAACTGAAGATAGTACATTTGTATACTTATGTTCAAAAAACGAACAATTTGTTACATTCTGCAAATTTTTCAACGGAAATTTGTTTAGAAATGTTTAAGGTACCACCGGCAATTTTTTCAGATTTTTCCTATTATTTTTTCAATAAAAAACTATGTTCCAAAGTCCACTGTCTTTAAAAGCCGTCAAATTTCCCTACTTTTTAACAGATTTTCGGGTCTGTAAGCTATACATTTTTTGTTGGCATATTTGTTTCAAGCTCATTAATGCACAACATTTTGACCTTTAAAATGATCCTCCATTTATTGAGCTACCATTTTTTCTGGACTTACTTTTTTAACGTCAAAGCCAGAGGACTCGAATTTTCTCGCCGATAGTAGGTGTGGCATGACGCCGAGATTCAAATTTGAGATTTCTAGCAGAAATGAGAAAATCTTTCCTCATTTTTAGAAACTTTGACTGGCCGTCATCATAGTTTTTTTGGTTCCACGATCCGTCCACTTCATAGATAATAATAACACAGGCCTACAAAATTCGATGAAATACCACACCCCTTGACCGGATCTAGTGTATCCGAAGGAATTTGACGCGCTGAATCCGAATCTGAACTCAGAATTGCTCCATCACGCTAGGTTTCCGAGATATCCTATCCAAAAGTGCAAAAAACACGGTTTGTTGCTATCTTTGAGCTTCGTTCACATTGAGAATTTTTATTAGATTAAAAATCTGGGTACGGCATCAGAAAGATACTATCTTCTACTTTAAAAAACACTAGCCACTTTTTTTAAACGGATTTTTACAAGCCGATATATCGTTCTTTGAATTTTAGAAACTTTCATGTATTTCAGTATCATCTGAAACTTGAAGTTTCTAAAATTCACAGAACGATATATCGGCTTGTAAAAATCCGTTTGAAAAAAGTGGGTAGTGGTTTTTAAAGTAGAAGATAGTAGCTTTCTGATGCCGTGTCCAGATTTGCAATCTAGTGAAAATTCTCAATATGAGCGAAGCTCAAAGATAGCAAAAAATCGTGTTTTTTGCACTTTTTGGTTAGGATATCTCGGAAACCTAGGGTGATGGAGCAATTCTGAGATCAGATTCGGATTCAGCGCATCAAATTCCTTCGGGTACACTAGGTCCGGTCTGTGGATGTGAAAATGTGTTGGCCTGTGTAATCGATAGAAATTATCATAGTGGAAATCATATTCCAAAATAACGCCAGATTGAAACATAATTTGATTCCATCCGTTTACACTCCATTTCATTTACACTTGATTTGTCACGTTTCACATTGATTTATCGTTTTAATTAATTTGTATAAATACCTTCAGGTCAGACGATTTATTACTCTCTTAAAATATGGCGTTCGTACACATTTATTTGAAAATAAGCCGAACTTTGGCACACTTAAAAAATTTTTAATATAAATTACAGGGTGCACAGTCTTCCCCTTTTTTTCTTAGTTTCCCCTTTTTGCTTCAAATTCCCCTCTTTCCCCCATTCTAAAAAACTTCCCCTTTTCCACTTTTCTCTTTAAATATTCGATATTTGAAAAAACAGTATTTGAAATACGTCGAAAAGTATCTGAAATTAGTAAGTGTACCCATTATTGAATAATAATTAAAGCAATTATAGCGTTTAAATAAATTATTTATGAACTTTTCCCATTGGTTTAAAAATGATGACGGATTTGTTATGTTTACAGCTTTTACCAGTGAACAATAATAAAAAATTATGAAATTTAAATATAAATTTTTGCTCGATAAATTTTTTTTTTTAAATGTGCCAAAAGATGTGTTTTTTTTTTTTATTTAGTCATATGCACACATTTAAAAAAAGTTGAATATGTCGAACCTGAAATTTATTCAGCTTCAACCATAAAAACATTTGATCATTTTGCTTTTTCGGAAAAAACTTTTGTCGTAATTCAGGATTTTTGGGATTTCTTTTTTTTGTGATTTTGGAACGTTATAAATCATTGAAAATTAATAAAAAATATAACATTTCTTATAAAAAAGTTTGTTTATTCTTTTAGACATGTAAAAATAAATGTGTAATCTTTCCCCTATTTTCACCTTTTTCGTGAGAAAATTACCCTATTTTCGCTTTTTTGAGCTCCTTTTGCGCTGTGATCCCTGAAATTAACACTTGGTCAAAACTGGACGAGTTTTTCAGAGAGAAGAAGGAAGCTTTCGATTCTTTTTCTTACATTTTCCACTCTCATTACTTTCAGTAGCATACGCTTATTGGTAATTTTTATGATAAGTGAGAAATCAATCATTCTAGCGCGAGCTTCCATTAAATTTAAATCTAATACGTGCCTTAGAGAATTTATCAAAATGTTGACATTCACAACAACATTTTGAATATATAATATTTCTTTCCATACTCATGTCAGTTTATGTCATTTCGTCATCGTGGTTGGTCAAAGTTAAACATTTCCATGCTAAGTCCCTTTTTCTACATACTCTCACCACTCATGTTACATTACATACATAATATTTACAGTTTATACATATAGATTTGCCTATATTACACTGTTTACAGAATAGTTCGGATCCGGAAGCGAAGTTTGAATGGCAACAATCAGCGCCCCATCAATCCGAGAGAACTTCACAAGTCACAGTTCAGAATTTATATTTTCTGCACGATCATAATATTTCTTTAAACTGCATCGATTATAATTTCATATGATATTTTCAGGGTCGTCATTATATACCAAAATATATGCATCATTACCAAAACTTTCGCTGATTCGATAAGTCCCATTGTATATATAAAAAACTTTCGCGTAACTTTCTTAAATTCATCAGATTATTTTGTTATTTTCAACAAAACTAGATCATCTACTTTTGATTCAACTTTTAACTGCATTTTTTGTGCAAGCTTCCTTTTTTCAAAATTATTCAATAATTTCTCATCAGCTAATAAAATCTTTGCATCATGAGATAGATCATTCGATGCGGGAAATTTATTCATGTTTATAATTTGATTCTGAGGCTTTATTCCCAGATGTAATTCACGTGGGGAGAATCCCGTATTACTATGGGTTGCAATATTTAATAAATGTTCTATTTCCGGTAAATTCTTGGGCCATCGCGTATGAGTATCCGAACAAAGAGTCCTAAACAATCGGACCAATTTCCTCATCACTCTTTCAGTCGGATTGCCTTTTGGATGTCTAATAGAGCTGAATATAAATTTAGTACCTTCCCTCTGCAATGCCGAACTCCAAAGAGGTGATGAGAATTGACTCCTATTATCTGCCAAGAGACTTTGCGGTTTTCCCATTTCCGGAATATAATTATTGAATAATTTATTTAATGTAACTTTTGTTGTTTCTCTTTTAATTGGATAAGTTTTACGTACTTTGAATGTACATTTAGTAATACAAAAATATATTCTACCCCGCCAATTGATCGTGGTAATTGCCCATAAAAATTAACAGTAACTAATTCATTTTGTTTATCTGCTTTTACAAAATTGAATTCACCTTCCATCATTGAATTAACATATTTTGCTAATTTAGTGTGAAGGTGATCGATTATCTTTACTGTTAAGTGTACAGGTAAAACTAATTGCCAATTAAGAAGAGAATGATTTTTTCGAAATAAAACTCCTTCATTAATCATATATTTTTTTGTATTACTCTCCTTTTGGATTTTACTTTTAATTATCCCTATGGATTTATATTTTTTGTAACGTTCTTATATATTTTAGGTTCTTTTCTCAAATCTTCATCCAATTCAATTATGTCAGATTTAATCACTCGTACATCAAGAGTTAAATCAATGAATAATTATTAATGAATAGAGAAAATGTTTTTTTCTTCGTCTTCGAATTTTTCTGGTCGATTTCTACCGAAAAATTCAGCGATAATATTTTCACGTCCAGAGCAATGTTTTATATCCAATGCATATTGTTGTAAAATCACGCTCCACCTAATTAATCGCGAGTTTTAAAATTAAGCCTGATTTAAAAAGGTAAGGGCTAAATGAACAGTAATAATCTCAAATTTAACTCCAAGTAAATATCTTCGACACATGGTAACAGAATAAATGATCGCGAGCTATTCGAGTTCCGTTGTTAAATAGTGAGTTTCTGCTTGATTTAGACAGCGACTAACCAATGTAACGACACAATGGTCACATTTTTCATCAGTTTGATATAAAATCCCACTTATTCCATTATTCATTATCCCACTTATTTCATTATCTCTGAAGGGTTCAATATAATTTGAATCTTGCGTGACGAATTGTCTGCAGTAATAACATTTTCCAAAAAAAAAACATTGTAATTGATCTCGGTTTTCTGGTTCAGCAAAATTGCGAATGATTTCTAATTTGTTTTCATTGTTTTGTTTTTTTACAGTGATAATTAATTAATTAATGTCCTAGAAAATGTACTGATTCTCGAAAAAATAATGACTTATCTAGTCTTAGCGTGAAATTCTAATTTTGCAATACGGTAAAAATAGTGCGAATATCATTCAGATGGACTTTAGAGTTACCATTTGTGGTATTTTTATGTAAGAACAGTTTTTTGAAGACGCTAAACGAATGTTTCCCGTTCCCCAGGAATCAACGATGTAAGTGATTCCGCGATCGATCGAACATCGTTCAAGAAAGAATTGTTTTCAGAATCAGTATAGACTTTATTGGATTGTATTATAGTTATCTGAGATAATTCCAATTCATTCAAATCATTTTCCACAATAACATTCGCATTATAAATATTGTTGTCATTATCGAGATTACCTGAACTCATTAAATCCAGGAACGCAACTTCAATTTCCGTTTCATTGATAGTCTTAGAGAACACCTGTTTATTTACAAAACACTGGCTATTGCTCTTATCACCATCTGTATGATGAACATCATAAACTGAAGGAATCGATAATGAATCGTTGTTGTCAGAAACTTGATTATATTGAAATAAAGACGATAAAATACATGAAAATTTTTTTTTACAAAATACATCATAAGCATCATTATTATCTTCCAGAGAAATATAATTCGCACAAATATTGTCAACAGTATTATTGATTGGATTTTCATTATGTTCATCTACAATAACCAAGTCAATTTCATGGTGAATCACTTTCTTAGATTCCCTGCCATGAGAATGCAAATCAAATTATTTTCGATTTCGTGATTGTAAGGAAAAGTGACTGAGACATCTTTATAATCCTTCAGGTAATGGATGAGATTTGATGGGCAGGTCATAAATTCCGGAACAGTTATAATCTGTATAAATGTATAATCATCACTTCGTGATGACAAAACTCTCTCGAACGATGCGGGTGTACTCGCTAAATCTGAATTAGTTAAATTTAACTAATTATCAGTCAAATTTGACTTATTGTAGAAGCAAGAACTCAGTAACTGATAATTAGTCAAAAATAACCAATTGAATTGGTTACATTCGTTTAACCAATTCAATTAGTCAAACTCTAGACGTGATGCGCCACCAGTCACCTTTGCGGACAGTGGCGAAACTACTAATTGGTTAGTCAAAATCTACCGATTGGTTAGCCAAAATTTACTAACTGATTAGTCAAAAATGAGACGCTTTCGGAGAGACGCGCATGTCCGTATCGCAGGCACCCATTGGTCGCTTATTTCCCGCCTCATTTCAAATACAACAAGAAAAGAGGTGAGCAAAATACAATGACTATAAAAAAAGTTTAATTAAATTCACGAGTATACAAGTAAATTAAACTGAAATTTTAGTTGATTTTACTAGATTCTCAGTAAATTTAACTAAATTGCAGCATAGTCTTTGTATTTTACTTTTTTCCCAGTGTAAGAATAATAGCAAAGTTTTAAACCTATTAAAAGTTTCAAAGTAATGACATCAAAAATATAAAATGAAAAATTTTTATTTCTAAGACTTCACTTTAAATCGTTTTCTAATTTGTAGAATGACATTTATTTTTAATACATGACACTCATCGTAGCGTAGGAAAGAACTATTAATTAAATAACAAAAATAGAAACTAGAGACTGTCTGAATATTCAGTGGCAGCTGATTTAAAATATTTTAATGCTGTTTCTTAAGATCTAACCAAAGTCTTCACCGATTTTGATGTTTTATGAAGATAAACCTCCATAAAATTGTAAAAAATCATTAAAGAAGGAGAAAAATGAACATTATGTCTATAAAATTGGAAGAAATGTATTTGAGGAATATCGGGGATTTTTTATTTTTCCGCCGACGTTGAAAAGGAGCTGTAACTCTCCTTTCTAATTTTCTCACCACCATTTCCCTAAAAAATGTATAAATTTCAAACATATATTTATATCTATGATGAACAGAAAATGTAATATATGTAAGTAAATTATCTAAGAACCTTTCTTTCATTCTTCTTTTTCTTTGATGTCGTCAACTGGCCTTTTATCCATTGAGAAATACGTATTGGGTAAAATCGCAGATAGTAACGCTAAGGCTCTCAAATTTTCTGAAATTTTAAAGGCATGAATGCATCTATGAATGCATTATAGAATTACTTTGTTTACGTTCAGATTATTTGATAGCTGTTAAAGGTTTAGTTAGGGTAGGGTGGGGCGAGATGGGCATATTTGTCTTTTTCACGTCAATATTTAAAATCTGCTAATTCATTGCTTGAAAGTAAGTCGTTATAAATATTCTAACAACATTTTTAATTATAATTTTGCTAAGATGAAAGTAAATAAAAAAGTATATGCGGAATTTGAAACGAAAATAAAAAAGCAGTGCGCTTGGCTCATATCGCCTCATGCCTGGGGCGGGATGAGTCAGGCACTTGGGCGGGACGGGCCACTCAATTAAATTACTTATTATATATTATTTATAAGTAAGAGTATCGTTAAGTTAGGTTATTATATACCGAAAACATAGCTTGCACATATTTTTCAAAAATGTTACGGAAAATTTTAAGTATTTAACGTTGAAATGACGCAATTCTCAATCTTAACCTCTACCGTAACTAACTCTACAAACGGTGACTAGAAAAACGATTTATATCTACGTATTTTTTAATAATTTTATTACAGAAATAAGTATAACATTTTTTCGACTTACCCGTGCATATTGTCCCAGCAAAAATTAAGTTCTTCAGTAAGAAAAATCCCAACTACTAGACTGGTCTACTGCATGACGCTGAATTTCATATATTTGCGGTTTTAAGTAGTTTTTGATATATTTGCTGCATTTTTAATCCACAACAATGTTTTTCTCATTTTATAGCATTTTACGAGTTTTCAAATAGCAGAAAAACAGTGCTCTCGTCTGGTTGCTAGCAACTCATATTATTTTCTAATACAAACCTATAACAGTGCAGCTGTCATACCTTTTCCGAGCGTTTTTGTCGACCAGATTAGTTGTTTATACATGTTTGCACCACAAATAACACACTGCGCAATCTAATACAATGAAACATTACATCCTAACCTACTGAATGCTACGCAAGAGGTTAGGTTAATGCACAGGAAGAATTGGCCCATTCCGCTCCGGAACAGTGGCTCATTCTGCCCCATATGACACTCTCAAGTCAAATCCAAATTGCGCTTATTTCTGTTTTACAATTATATATAAAACTGTTGAAAACTTAAGTTTTAATAAATAAGCTCTCTAAATAATCACTGGAAATCATGTAATATGTGATTTTATGCGATTCTCGTACTTTCTAAACAAATGCAAAATAGCGGAATACAGGTCCTAAAATTTTTACTGTCGTTTTTTCCAAATTTATTCAACATTAGGCGAAAAATTTGTTAAAAGAAGTTTAATAACGTTCTTCCTGATATTAGTAGAAAGAACAGTTAGCAAAAGAAAGAATAGCCCACGAGAAAATTGAGTGGATTATCTTACCCCCTATGCTCATCTCGCCCCACCCTACCCTACGCGAAGAGGAAGTTGTTTCATAATCCTGTAATTTATTTCGTAAGGTTCCAAAACTATTAGGAAATATTTAGGTTCTTTGTATTGAGAAAGAAAGAAAACTGGCAAATTCCCTGCACTCAGATCCAAACGTTTTGCTGACCATTTTGATTTAATTTCAATTCTGTTCAAGCTTGATCGTCAAGAACGTTTTCAACAGGAAGTAACTTTTGTTCCTCTGGGATTCGTTTCGAAATAAAATATTTTGCTAAGGATCCTAAAAATTCGTTTAGATTTTTTCCTTAATAATTTGAAAATTTGGGCAATTTTACATCAATATTCAGGGTTTTGACACCAGCAACTAAATTATTTATTGTTTGACCTTCGTCATCCCCCTGTCGAAAGTTAGGCCGCTGATTGTCTTGATCCATTAAAAAATTAATTTCGTCGCGCTGAGTATTATTTAATCGACACAACTCGTCAATTTCATTTCTCAAGTCCACTAAGGCTTGATTCTCGTTCATTGCTGTACTTAAATTTTGACGAGCCGAATATTGATAAACAGAATTCACTTTTTATGTGTTTGTCTTGCTTTTCTTGTACCAATGGAAGATTTCGTGAGCACGTGATAATTTGAGTGAATTGTGAATATGGCACTAATTCAAAAATAAATTTAACTAACATTTTTAAATTCGATTGGTTGAAGAAATTAGTGACCAAAAGACTTGAACTTTGCACCCAACAATTGTAATTAATGACAGAATAATTTCAAGAGAGATCAGTGGATAAATGAAGAGATTTGATTGCAAAGTAAAATACAATATATTAATTAAAATTCCTTTAAAATATAAACCACTTAGAAATGCGAAGGCACGTAACCGCCAGAATCAATACGAGTAATGTAATTCAATATTTCACTCTAAAATCATCCATCCACTCTAAACATTTAAATTCCATACAATCAGAAACATGTAAATGAATTAAAACATCAATAGCATACCAGAAAAGATAATGTTATTATAGAATTCGTTGCTTTGGATTGGTCACGAAGACAGCCTACACCTTGATAAGTAGAGCAAAACCGTTGAGGTGTGACATGACGCTGAGATTCCAATTTGAAATTTCAAGCAGGAAATAAGAAAATCTTTCCTCATTTTCAGGAACTTGAACTGGACATCAAAGTTTGTTGGGTTCCACGATCCGTCCTCTTTAGAGATAATAATAATAATCGATAGAAATTATCATAAAGGAGATCATATTCCAAAATAACGCTACACTGAAACATAGTTTGATTCCACCATTTCCTTTGCACGTGATTTCTCATGTTTTACATTGGCTTATGGTTTTAATTAATTTCTATAAATACCTTTGGGTCAGACGATTAGTTGCTCACACAAATTGTGGCGTTCACACATATTTATTCCAAAATAAGCCAAACTTAGGCACACGTTAAAAATTTAATATATAAATTAGCATTTGGTCGTAACCGGACGAGTGTTCCAGAGAGAGGAAGGAAGCTTTCGATTGCTTTTCGTACATTCCCCACTTATTTCCCATCCTTATTAGTCCAGGCATTACATCGAAATAATGAGTGAAATTCCAGAAAAATTCCCATTTGAAATGTTTATAATGAGAAAGTTTCGTTAAGGGGTCTCTTTTAACATATCAAAAATGCTGGAACAAATCAATTGCCAAACCGGGTTTTTTTTCGAAAACAGTTCCAAACGTTACTTTTGTGTGGACGGATAATTCCCATTGCGTTTTAGAGCAAAATATCCAACAGAAAAAAGAAAAAGAATAAAATTATGAGAAAATTTTGCCAAAAAAAATAATCCGCTATCTTTCATAGGTTTTGAGTTAATATATATTTTAAAACACCCAGTTTTTTGTATTTTCAGCAAAAAATCACTATGTTTCAAAAAAACACTGTGTACCTTTGCACTTAATTACTACACAGAGAAGGGATTCACATGTGAGTAACAGTAGACTCAATTTGCTGTGATTTCAAAAAAAGAACAATGTCCCACCTATTATAGGTCATAAGTTATGACCCCTCAAAGCTGGCCATTTTTGCCGGTTTTTACGGGCAAAAAAGTGGAGTTCAGTTTTTTCAAAATAAATCGAGTCACGTTTAGTTTGCATTGACGATGCTAGAGGATGAAATAGAGCCTATAAAATTCTGCGTACATATAAAGAAAAAGTCTTTTAGACCTATTATTTTGGGAATTGCAAGGTTTAAAAATTTCATTTTTTGTTTGCATTTTTGACTAAAAACGAAGAAGTTGTGTTTTTTTGAAATACCTCTTTTCGTGTCAATCCTACAACAAATTTCATACGGAACAAATGAAAGTTGAGTCAATTAAGCAAAATTTCAGCAACAAAAAACTGTCCTAGCCCGAATAGGTCACGAGATATGACCTTGGAAAGTGCATTCTTCCTGCACAGAGGCAGCTAAGCGTAACGTAAAGTAGAACTGCGCTCATATTTCGAAGTTTTTGTCACAAATAAGTGGTTATATCTCATTTATCATGTATGAAACGTCTTTTTCCATCGATGAATAAATAATTTTTCATAACAAAAGCTTGCTATCACCACTTGTGATTACTTTTTGGCCCGTTTTCAGTACTTTCATGTCAATAAAGTGATTCTAATTGATTGAAAATGTATGATATGTTTTTTTGTCAATAGAGAAATATTTTTTATCATAATTGTTTATAACAAAATCTTTCTATAGCCACTATTGAGTACTTTTTAAGTACTTTCCTAAGAAAAAATTAATTATATTTGATTAAAAATGTGATATATATTTTTATGAATAAAAAATTCATTAGAAGATATTGTTACAAAAATTAATTAAAAAACTATTTGTTTATTGATAAAAAATATATATCACATTTTTAATCAAATATAATTACTTATTTGTTAGAAAAGTAGTCAAAAAGTACTCAATAGTGGCTATGGAAAGATTTTGTTATAAACAATTATTGATAAAAAATATTTGTTCATTGACAAGAAAAACATATCACACATTTTCAATCAATTAGAATCACTTTCTTGTCATGAAAGTACTAAAAACGGGCCAAAAAGTAATCACAAGTGGTGATAGCAAGCTTTTGTTATGAACAATTATTTATTTATCAATGACAGACGACATTTAACACATGACAAAGTATATGTTTATACTTATTTAGGACAAAAACTTCCAAATATGGCCGTAGTTCTACTTTACGGTCTGCTCAGCTGCCTCTATGCAGGAAGAGTGTACTTTCAAAGGTCATATCTCGTGACCCATTAGGGCTAGGACACTTTCTTTCTTTTTTTGAAATTACGCTAAATTGACTCCACTTTTATTTATTCTGTAGAAACTTTGTCGTGGGATCCACAGGAAACGAGGTCTTTCACAAAAACACAACTTTTTCGTTTTTAGTCAAAAATGCAACAAAGAAAATGAAATTTTTGAAACCTTGCAACCCCCAAAATAGATCTAAAAGACTTTCTTTTTAGATGTACGCAGAATTTTATAGGCTCTATTTCATCCTCTAGCATCATCAATGCAAACTAAACGTGACTCGATTTATTTTGAAAAAACTTAACTCCACTTTTTTGCCCGTAAAAACAGGCAAAAATGGCAAACTTTGAGGGGTCATAACTTATGACCTATTATAGGTAGGACTTTATTCTTTTCTTGAAATCGCTGCAAATTGAGTCTACTTTCACTCACCTGTGAATCCCTTTTCCGTGTAGTAATTAGGTACAAAGGTACACAGTATTTTTTGAAACATAGTGATTTTTTGCTGAAAATTAAAAAAAGTTCGGTTTTTCAATATATCCTTACACGAAAACTATAAAAGATAGCGGATTATTTGTTGAACAAAGTTTTCTCGTAATTTTGTTCTAATTTTGTTTTGACTGGACACTTTTATCCCCATACGCTTATTGGTAATTTTTATGATATAAGAGAAAAATCAATCATTCTAGCGCGAACTTCAATTAAATTAAAATCTAACTTTGATCAAACTTTGTTTTTAAAGAATTTTTTAAAAATTAACGTCAACCCGGGTAATTATGGATGAAATACGACTGTCGAATCACGAAGGCGAGAAATCACTTCCTTTTGTATTATTGATAAAAGTGACATACCGTATTTCCCGAAAAAATTATTAATTGAATTAAAAAATGAAATTTTATAAGAATTATGCTTACTACTAAAAACCAGTCCAGAAATAATGTTAGCTTTGAAACAAGAACCTTATTAAAAAAACATACCTTTAACGACCCTATTGATATTTTTGTGTCAGGAAGTGCAAAATAGGAAAATGATGGTTATAGGTGGGTGCAACCTAGCCTAAAAAAATATAGCATTTGAACTATTTTGTTGGGAAATTTAGAAAAAGTTCAAAATTAACAAAATGGCGACCATTTTTTTGAAAATATAAAAAAGCGATTAAAAAAAAACCACTCTGATATTTGCTGCCAATTTTGTGTTGAAATATCCCTTCCATAAGCGGATAGGATGTCTCCCTGGATGCAGAAAACTGTAGAACAAATATAGGAAAACTGGCAGAGTTTTTCAGAAAATCTATTTCTTGTTTTCTTTAAATTTTAAAAACATGAGAATTTTTTTTTACTACTCCAACTTTTCTATTTTTTCAAATATTTTTGAAAAGTTTCCAATAATATTGGACAGGCATCCTAGCGAATTTATGCAGGATAAATCATTTTTGTGGCTGAGAGAATTTTTTTCTTCTGAAAATATAGTTTTTGAATTTGTAACGTGAACGATGTAAGATAGCACAAAAGAGAAAGAGGTATTTATTTTAGAGTTGTTTTAGACGTGCACAGTTTTATCTAACATTTTTGTTGTACTTGTTATTGTTTTCAGGAAAAATGCGGAAATTCTATTTTACGAAAAAAAATTCTCCTGGCTACAAACATAGTTAAGCCCACAAAAACCTGAAGGGATCACTTCCTTAAAGAAGGGCAAGTTTAAGAAAGAGAACGGTAAAACTCATCAGAATCCGTTTTTCCCCTTATTTGTTTACAATTTTTATTTTATAACTTTTGAAAAATACTTTAAAATTATTTATATGTTTAAATGTATGGACATGCTTAAATTAAATATCATTTTTGTGTACAAAATATTTATTGTGAAGAAAATAGTCATATTGTTTTGGAGTTTTATGAAAATTTTCGTAATTTTAAGAAAGGTTACGTGAGAAATGAGAATATATGAGGGCTTGTGTGGAGGAGGTTGAAAATTATATCAACTGACCACGTGACATATGGGTCGTCGCTTCTGATAAGAATTATTTTTTAAATCATTAAATTAAAAGTAATACACATCGAAAGAAGAATTAGAAAATCATTTTCATTTAACAGCTGAAACCATTCATGTTGAACAGTTAAACAAATTATATACAATACATGCATATTACATATATGCATATAATTTATTTGAATATATCAAGTGAGGTAGGTCTGTTAAAACTAAGGTGAAGAAAATTTCAATTCTGTTTTAAATTGGAAAATGTAATTTATTATTATATAATAAATTATGTTAAACTTTTATACATATTGTTCCATCTTGTCACAAAACTTGAGTTATTAACAATTTCACACAGAAATTTTAAGCTCTAGTAGCTCGAAGTTTTATTATGATCAATTTACTTGCTATTTAATTATTTTAACCCCTTAGTTATTCTATATTGAAATATTAAAAATTTCACCACAATAACATTTAGGAGAAAAATATTATATTATTAGATTAAAACGGTCAATTTTTAATAAGTGACGTCATGTAAATGTCTAATTTATCACATCAAATCACTTGATATACACAATATAATATGTATTCTCCCAATCACAGTGGCGTTTAAATGTACAGAAAACATAATAATATGTGATTCCATACAACATTATTCTATACATACCAGTTAAAACATCTTTTTAATTTTTCATACATTCTTTTAACATGAAAGTATACTGAAATCATCCAAATTTTGCATCTGTGGTTTTTTAACAATATTACGTATTTTTTGGACGCCCCCAAATACAACTTTGCACTATTAATATGTTAAACATAACCCGCAAGCATAAAATGCGCTAACATCTATGCAAAGGGCGATAACAAATTATAATTTTATATTTAATTTTTTTGTTAGTAATCACGTGCTAAGAGCGAAATGTACATTCTTCCACGTGTACACATAAGACACCAACACACGCTCTTTCTTTACAAGTTATTCTATTTTTTTTAATATTTATTTTTTATGATAAATCGCAATGTTCTTATATTTCTTTTTCACACAATTCTTCATGAATTATCAATTCATTTTGGTGTTTCGCGACAGTTAATGCCGTAATACTTTCAGCTCTTTTTGCGCTCTCGGCTCTTGTGTTATCAGCTCTTGAGTCGCCCCTTATTCTGAAAACGCTCTTCACAGATTTTAAAAATTGAGTATTTAATCCAGCATAAATGATGGGATTGTAGCAAATCGAAGATTTTGCCAAAATTGCTGGCACCATCGAAACCTCAGGTGACAGTTTCATCTGTAATAGTAATCAGTCATTTAGTTTGTTTCGTATCTGACATAATAATTTATAATAATTTTGTATTATTATACATTAATAATTCATACAGCTATATAGTAATACGTGGGAATATAATATCAAACATGAACACATAAATTATTACACTCAAAGAAATGTCCTCTTGTGTCAAGAAGATTTTTCTTGATACAAATAGAATTTAAAGTTAAATAAATTATCTTAAATTTAAGGTCAAGAGGACTTCTATTTGTCTCAGGAAGAATCTTTTTGCAGCAAACATTATCCATTTGCGACAAAATTCACCAAATCGTGCAGCAAAATAATTCTGTTTGCGTAAAAAATCTTTTCACATGTTTTAAAACAAAACAGGCAACAGGACGATGCTTCTGTTTCAAGATAACTTTTTCTCGATGTGTACTTAAAGTTAAATATACGTAAACCAATTGCATATGACATCAAATAAAATATTATGATTATGAATAAAATCTGCTCTTTTGAAATGACTTTTATTGCTAAAATGAAATAACCTTTCTTTCAAAGATATGTCAATAAAATATTTATTTTGGACTTCTTTTATCTTGTAACTCAATACTCTACGTTCCGAAGAGATAAGGATTGGTTGAGAAAATGCAAATTTTTGAACGATATTTTCTTTTGGTATAATTTTTCATCGATACGAACATTGAAATACTGTGCTCCCAGAGCTACAATAGCGTATGGAGTCCAAGCAGTCAGAAATGCTGTAATCATTAGAGCTACCATTTTCGTGACTCTCTCTTCTTGCCTTCGTCTTGAACCTGAAATTATGAGATTTCACTGATAATATGCATTCATTTCCTGAATATCAGAATTGTAGGGGGCTGTAGCGATTTTGGTTAAACTTGGTTAAACTTTAGTGTTAGATGAGTGAAGCTTATGGTTAAAATGGTTTTCCAAAAGTTTCAAAATTCAGGGAGTTACAGGATTTTGAATTTTGAGACCCGACTTTTTTTAAAACACCCTATCTCCCAAACCACTGATTGAATTTTAATTATTTGATCAAGTGCTGCGTATAAATCATGCGAATTTTTAATACAATTTAAAACATAAAAAAATGTCAACAGAGGCTCAAAATAATCAGAAAAGATTTTGATTCAATTTTTCGCAAAAAAGATTACCTTTATTTTTTTGAAATATAAATATTCCGATTCCTTATAATTTTTCTGCGTCGATTAGAAAAAAAAATTATGCACACTCTTCATGTTTCAGAGATGATCATTTTTTAGTGCAGCCGCGCGGCCTCACTGTCCATTTTTTTGTGTTGAAAAAAAAATGATATTCAGAGGTGGCCCAAGCCCCATGAAGTTTAACACTTATTTCCCATAAGAAAAAAAGCGTTTTTTTTCAAATTTAATTAAGAATCGTCAATATTAGCCATTACAATATTAGTAGAATATGAATAAAATATTACTTTTTAAATATCACCCCCATAAGTCTGTTTTATAGGGTACCAAAAAAAACCCATATGTGAAAAAATGGGTTTTGCGAGTTTTGACGCTAATTATGATTTTTTTGCGGCTACTTTTAATAGAAATTGTTTCTAATACATAATATACTGCTCTTTACCGATAATTAAATATTTACATGAATTGCTTTAACAATTTATTATTGCTTTTAGCCAGTCAGAAAGTAGCGGTTTTTAAAAAAGAATTCCACTTTTTGTCCAATTTTCAATTAGGGTGAGGTGAATAATTAATTAAAGTTCAATAAATATATTGTTTAAACAATTTATTATTATTTTTACTAATATTCAATTTAAATAATGCCAGAAAGTTGCGTTTTTTCTGAAATTTTCAACTATTCGTATACTTTTCACTTGGAGGGAGTTAATAATTAATTCAATTTAGCAAAAATAATTATTCAAACAAATTATTATTGTTTATAACTATCTGCTTCTTTATTAATGGTAGATAGTTGTGGCTTCTTCTGAAATTGTCAACTTTATACCCACTTTTGACTTAGTAAAGTAATTTATAATGCAAGTTAACAAAAACAGTTGTTTAAACAATTTATCATTGTTTATAACTATTTTC
This sequence comes from Andricus grossulariae, assembly GCA_011634705.1. Lineage (NCBI taxonomy): Eukaryota > Metazoa > Arthropoda > Insecta > Hymenoptera > Cynipidae > Andricus > Andricus grossulariae. The sequence continues at coordinate 108,367,399 of JAABKJ010007545.1, read as the reverse complement.
TCTCAGATAAGTGCTAAAAAGTTGCGGTTTTTTTCTGAACTCTTGAACTTTTTGTCCACTTTTCACTTGCTGAGGTGTAACGCTTTTCCCGACTTTTCCCTGTAGTTTTCCACCATTATGTATCACTAAGCTGGACCCCCCCCCCCAGTGTTACGTAATTTATGCACGACCCCTTTCCAGCGCGCTTTCACAGAATAAGATCCTGTCACCTCCCAATACCAAATAAAAAAAAAAGAATAAACTATGAAATCTTAAAAAATAAAATCAAAAAGCGGAAGTCAAAAGTGCTGTTTGCGATTTTCATAAATTGAACTATTTTGATTATCCAGCGTGGGGGGGGAGGTCATACTCTTTTTTTTATTATAAATAATAATTAAAATAATTAAATTTATATACAATTCTGGTGATTTTGAATTATTTTGAGGTATTCGAGGGAATTTTGAATTGATTTTAACGGTAGAATTACAGAATTAATCAAAGAATTCAATTTACCGCGGCTCATCAATGGTTTAAAAATGTAAAGGAATTTCAAAATAATTCAAAGATTTCACATGATTACAAGGGATTTCAAAGTATTTCGCGGACAAAAGTCAGGATAAAATGCGCGTTACGTCGGACAAATTGTTAATTGCGAAACCTTAAAAATATTTTCAAAAATATAGATATATTATGTTATATATAATATTTGGCAATAGAATTATGGATAACCGTCAATGCTAGGACCAGAGTAGAGAGGATACTCATTTGTTGTAACTAAGAACGAACTAATTACTGTTTTAATGAAGAATTTGGTTAACGGTGTTTCTAATGGATATTTTAATATCTCTTATATAGTCAATTACATATCCCTCGGCCTTGTGAGATATTTGTATTTCATAAATCAGTTTTTTAAACTATTTACAAATGTGGTCGACACCATTCTGATGGTATCTTGTAAATTTCAAAGTTAGAATAAAAACAAGTTTTGTTTGAGCCATGAAGACCTAAAACATATCCATAATATTCCCGTGAATGGGGCTATTATGAAAAAATTATTTGTATGTTAATAAATTGGATAAATAATTTTTTTCTTGGGCCTAAACCGCATGTATATTTCACTAGGGTTGTTTGATCTAAAAACCTTTTCAATTTTTTTAGGTGTCATCATTATTTGTTTTCGATTTTTTCTGAATCGAATGAAGGAAGTTGTGTACTTTGAAGAAGAAAAAATATAATAAAAAATATATAAATCAATTATAGTGTCTGAGTAAGTCTCAAGATGTGCAAAATAGTTTGAACAAGACTAACTCGATTGGGAAAATCCGTAAAAAATTGGCGTGGCTACAACAGTGAGGTAATCGCACAGACAGACATACAGGCAGATGGACTTCCATTATACTCTAATAAATTATCAGTACAATCAACATAGTTTGTAAAGTTAAAGTTAGCCAAGAATCTCCAAGTTTTCCTTTTTAATACATTCTCAATGTTTCAGTAGTTTGTTCAGTTTAATAAATTTAAAAGTTTAATTATCTGTTAGAATTATTTGGCAAAATTTAACTTCACAAAAAATGTTTGTACTGATAACTTTTTACTTGGCGGAATTTTATCCGTCGTAGATGTTCTTACTATACTAGAGTTCTTATCTAATGCATTATATATGCCCTGAGCTTTTTCTTGTAAAATATTTGTATTTCATAACCACATGGACATCTTTTACCAAAGTGGGGGCCAAATGTCGAGGCCCCTCACTTCTTTTGATTGCAACTCGCACAAAAAATCTCTGAATTGTCTGATAAAAAGCTTCTGAAAGCTTAAGGTCTTCCGAATTCAACGATATGATCACTTTTATCCTAAAAAATTGTTGTCAATAGTTAGAGGGCAATACATTTTTGAAAATTCTGAAATATTCAATAATTTAATTTTTACAGTGATTTATTTACAATGTACAGTTTTGTAATGCGAGTGCACTGCAATAATTAAATTCGAAAAGGTACTTTTTTCTGCCACTTGTTGCGCTGTGCTGGTCACATGCCCACACTGATTGAAGTCAGAAATATTCAAAATGTTATTTATAACGTAAGAATGATTTTATCCGAAAATTTAATGATTGCACTGCACTCGCATTAGAAAACTGCATATTTGGAGCAAATAACGTGGTTTCCTATCTTCATTCGTTTTCAAGATGAAGTTTTTGTAAATAAATCACCGTAAAAAACTCTGTTTTTTGGGATCAGATTACGTCCTGATAAAAGAAGTATTTCAGCAGATTTCATAGAATTTCAAAAAAATTCCACCGACACTGAGAAAAATGGATTATACGAACTGGATAATAGAATTAAAGAATAATACAGTGTATAGAAAAGTATATCAGCGCGTATAATCTATAATATTTTCCTAATATATGAAGATCTTACCAGATATAATCTCTAGATGTTAAATTCCTATAATATTCAGGCATTAAATTGTAACACCTCAGATTTGAAAATATACAGGCGTCTGTGTAGTCTCAGATGGTGCATCCTATCGTGACGCGTGTCATATGCATCTCTTTGCATGGAAACAAATGATAATTAATTTATAACATGTTTATTAGTGCCAAATCACACGTGATTTATATTTAGAAAATGGATAAGCTTATATTTCTTTTCATTACACATCACTGCCACTTGTACAAGTACATAAACTTAGCCTCCTTTACTTTCATTTTTTGTAGTCTTATTATACTCACTTTCCTGCTTATTCTCTATTTAAAAAATTGAAATTTGTTTCCAGTTCTACTTCCGAGCTCGTCTATCAAAATTTTGTATATAGGTTTAGAAATAAGTTTGCACAAATTATTATATATATTTGAGGTTACCTAATGAACCAGGATTCTAATATGGGTATTATAGATTTTTAAATCTTGGATTATAGATTTTATTATCTCAGATTATAAAGTTTCATAATCCACGATATTATCCTGTAATATCTATTTCTTAATATCTGTAGATTTTAGTTCTAATAATCTGGATCGCTGTCCCATAGTTAATAGTCCAAGATTATATCCGGTAACACATTTTTTATTACCGGGTATCATCCATTTTTCTCAGTGGAATTTTAAAGATATGTTTTGTTAATATCTTCGTAAAAACTAATTTTTTCGTTGTAAGTGTATTTGAAAACTAGTTATTATTTTTTAAGAACTACAGTGGAGTCTTACCTATTTCCCATCTCCCTTATTTCCCGTCTCCTCTATTTCTACTCGGCTGTAAACGTTTATTTCCAATTGCGCAGTCACGGCACCTCGCACCATCGTCCCGGTATATTCTCCTCCGCGTCAGTGGCTGACCAATTAAAAAGAAGCCCGAAGAGCGGGAAGCCTTGAATTGAGTATTTTAGTATGATGTCATGGGAATACGTCATACGAATTTTTCGAGAAAATATTCTAAAAGTAAGTTGTAAATGCACAAATAGTAATATTTCTTAAGTGTAGAATCTATTTTCTCAGTCATGTTCCATTCTTTTGTCGATTCACGACCTTCTAGTTTCACGAAATAAAATGAAATATCCTAAATGTCAGGTAAGTGGTACTCTAACCTCAAATTTCGGACAGTTGCTTGTGTTTCGTGAAACTGAAAGATCTTCAACCGTTAAAAGGTGAAGAGACAGAATTACGCAAATTCATTCTACACTTGAAAAGATTACTATGCAGACGTTTATAACTTACCTTTAAATTTAGGAGATTTTCACAAAAAAAGTCGTGTGCAGTTGCAGTACCATGCACTAACCTTCCTGTCGGCTGACATTTCCTCCACCTAGTCTAACATATCGTCGCGGTGCGTCATGCTGCAAAAATCGCTATTGCGTGAAACGTTTGCGTCGTTTCATTATTCTATAGTATTGATTTTCAGTTGGTAAATTGTCGTACGCCAACAAAAAAACTTGAAAGACACTTGAAAAACACTGATGCATGCATGCAGACATCTCACCTTCCGAGGTGAGAGTCGCAACCGTCTCTCACGCCTTGAGCTGAGAAACTGCGTGGGCCAGCAGTTCTAGGACTGACGGGTGTATTTATTTGCATTATTATTGATAGTATTTATTGATTTCAAATTAACCCGCGCTTTTCGGTTGAAAAAGTTGCGTACAGGCTGCGCATCGATACAAGAACGAGCAGCCAATGAATGTGGCTTGACCCAAATATCCTGTCCACTCGCGGTAAAGATGGGGCCCCCTCCAGCGTGGAAATAAAAGAATCGTTTTGTTTCAAGGTCGGGGAAGTAGGCGAGACTTCACTGTATTGAATGAAATAGTAGAATGACGATAATTATCATTTATTACGAAGATATTACAAAAATAAAGGTTTTCCCCATGCATTTGTTGCTATTGTTTTTCCCCTCAGGACTCAACGAGGTGAAGTTAGCTGACGATAAAATGAAGATGCCTAATATGTTTTCTGAGATGGTCGCCACCATCGTAAACCTTGTCATATTAACTTTCGAATCGGTTTGGTTTTGAAGCAATAACAATAAGCTACGATAGGGTCTTTTAGTACTACCATTAGAAGTGAGCGATGTTCGTGGGGACCAAGGCATGAGCTTTAGACCCACTCCGTCTGCTTGTTGCTTTGATTTCCGCCTCGCACTCTAGAAGAGCCTGGGCGTCCCACGCGGTGAACCTCACGGCACCCCTTCGGAGACACATCAGAACATTCAATTTCAGTTATACTATACAATTTACCGCAGTTTAAGGGAAATAGAAAAGCATTTGTTTTGGGCAGTGCTCTCATATGGAATGGAATCCCCAATATCTAAAATACAAAAGTAACTGGTCATGATGAAAAAGGTCCGAGCACCAAAAAAACGCGAAAAGCGAGCGGAATCATAGAAGCTTTAATTCGGACAAAGTCAATGAAAGAATTACTAAATGATTTGTTGATTATTATAATCAATGAAAATCTTTCCTTACTTTGGAAAACTGATATAATTAAACGCTGAGTAATTATTTCCTATCTACTGTAAGGTGGTCTCCCCTATAGTCCAATTAATACAGGTAAATCATTCTAAGCCTATGATATTTTTACAATTAGAATAGTTTCGCAAGGGAAGGAAAATGATTTTTTTTTATTTGTTTCTAAAAAAGACTTGTTGGGGCATTGACTTTTTAATATTATTTCTAATTACCAGATACTGTAACATTTTGATCCGACTGTGGAACACAAACAATATTATATATCAGTTTAAAATTCTTAATAAATTGAGTTATTAGTGTGGAAGATTGTGGTTTACACGGATCTTACCCGCTTTACTAGAAAATATCGTGTGATTGGACGTAGGTGACCTACTGGAGTTTCATCGGTTTCTGTTGGAGTCAATACGGTCACTTTGTCGCTTTCCATGTTTATTTTCGCCCGTCTAAAACTATAATTACTCTTATCATAAATATACATTCCAGCAAGAGCATTAGTACTTTCCAATATTGCGAAGACGTCACCATCGGATGTTGATATAATAATTTGTTCTTGAGCTGGCATAGGCCCATAGGTATGTTTTCCTGTTTTCAATTTAATTCGTGAATTGGAAGGAAAAGTGTACCTTCGAAGCTGGAATATCCGGCGCGGATTTGTTCGGGAAGTAAGACGAATGAATGGAAGATGTTCAAGTCCATATCCACCTTTACGCGTAGAAGGAAGCCTGGTAGGTGGCACCATGCACCTGGCAGGAGGAGGCATTGAAGCAGAAGACTTAGCAGGAGAAGAAGGTCTGCCATGATGAACTGCAGCATCACGAAACTCGTCAGGATGAAAACCGGCAGGATCAAACTCGGAAGGAGGAAACCATGCAGGATCATACTCGGCAGGAGGAAGCCTGGCATAATGAAACCCAGCAGGATCAATCTCGGCAGAAGGAAACCCGGCAGGAGGAGATCTGGACCTGGACCTCGCAAGAGGAGTAGACTTGGCTGGAAAATGATTTCTGTCAGGAGAATAAGAAGTTCCGGCACGAGAAGAGCCAAGAGTAGAGGCGCCATTACGCGAACCCTCGGACTGTGAACTTAACTCTGCAACAAGAAACAAATGATTATATTTTTCTAAAATACGTGAGGCAGGATAGAATGCTATTCCCGAAAATTTATCCGCATTTCGGAATCAGTCACGATTAACACAATTAAAAATCTTAAATGTTGAGGGAGAGTTCGAGCCTTAATTTGTAACCTTAGCGACAGTTTCAAATAGTAATTAGTAGTTATGTGGTTTAATTACATTCTCATTCATGAGAATGTAATGTAATCGTCCAAATTTTCGATCTCTGGTTTTTAACGGATCTTTACGTTTCGGCACTCACAGAGTCCGAAAATCATAAAATTATATCGGTGTCTGTCTGTATGTCTGTATATATGGTTACCTGAATGTTGTAGCCACGCTAACGTTTGAAGGATTTCTCGAATCGAGTCAGCCTTTGATAAACTTTTTAAGGGTCCTTAATGAGGTTAAGTTCGTTAACCAGATATTTCCAACCAGAATTTAAAGTTTTAGAGCATTTTCAAAAGTTGAAAAAAAATTTTTTTTCAAGTTTCAGAAATTTTTTTCCAAGTTTTCTTTAGATAGGAAGAGAGTCTTAAAAATTATCCCATTGAAATCTTTTATTTCGATAAAAATTCAAAAAGTTATATACTTTTCAACATTTTGAAAATTTCCAAAAAATAGAAAAAAATATATTTTTCTGATAGATTAAGAAATTTTAATTAAAATTTTTACTAGATATGAAACATATTTCGAAACTATCATCATAATATTTTTTGGTTCATCATAGCTGTTGAGCGCGAAGCGCGAGTATCCCAAGGAGAATGTAATCGTCAAGGCCGTAGGCGCTTTGAGGACCATCTTTGAAGTCAAATTGAAAAACATGCCCGCTTTTAGAATTACTTGGTGTTTTGTGATATTTCTCTTCTTTTTTATTAAAATTTTTTTTATCAAAAGAAAGTTACAATAGAACTGTATTAAGGTAACGCAACGAGTCATCGCCAAAGCGCCAGTGATCGCCAATTGATAGATTTACGTGATAAAAGTAAAGAATAAAACTTGGCAAATTATATGATTATAATTTATTTTATTTTTATATTATATTTTCATAATACACTAATATTATCTTAGGCGATATCAGAATATAATATAACAGTGAAGAGTGCGAAGAATGGGAATCGAAGTCTGAATTTAAATTTTTCTTAGTTAAAGCGTAACTTCCAAGGGTAGTCTGAAAAATTTTAGCAATTTTTAATACATTCCACTGACTGGCGGAGGCTAGCCTTTAGATGGAGTAATCACTAGGAGAGCTAAGATGTCGGACTGTCGAGTACAAAAGATAACCTCAAACTTGCTGATCTCTTTCGGTAGCCGTAGTTAAATAAGAAACTACAATACACACTACTTATGCTACGGAATAGATCATATTTTATATTTCTTCATCAAAAATAAATATATTTCCCAACGTTGAAACAGTGGACAATTAATAGGCACATGGATGTGACGCCGCACATTTTTATCAATTTTTTCCGTTCCGCTCTATTGGATATACATCAAAATAATTTTTGTTGTGGCGGCATAGCGCGGTAGAAATATAAGTTTGAAACTTTTTTATTTTTCAACTAAAAATTCGAAAAGAAGCCTTTTTCAATTATACTATAGTAATATTAGTGCCTTTAGAGGGAATAGTTTCATATTCAGAAATAAAAAAAATTTAGTGACTGACCCTATTAAATTGAATTGAAGTTCAAGATTATTATTGATATCCTGTCTGAAAAAAGTGGTGTAACTATAAGTCTCCAAAAAGTAGGGGAGACCACCTGCAGTATATTATGATCCTACAGTAGATAAGCATTAATTCTAAGAACAAATATAAGTAAAATAATCCATTCTAATTTTAATATATTAGCGCGTATCGTGTGTTAACTATTAATTACATTAAATTAATTACTTTACATACATTAATGTTTTAAATAAATGATTATCTACCATACCATTATATCTTTCTACTGTAGGGTGGTCTCTCCTATTTCTTTTGAAGAATCTTGATCTAAATTCATAAAGTTTCGAAGAAGCTTTAAGATTTATAAACATTGGAGGCTGTCTTTGTTTTCATCATAAATTAGCATTTTTAAGAAAAATCAACAGCAAGATTTCCAATTTTTAACACTTTTGGGCTTCGTTAGCGTTTTACACTAAAAAACAAAACAAAAAAAAAGCATTAGATTTCGAAGAGTATTTGCAATTCTGAACAATTTCCTGTTATGTTAGTGTTTTATATCGGAAATTATTGGTATTTTTTATAACAATAATTAAATTTCAAACAATATTTTAACAACTTTAGGTTATTTTGTTGCATTTCACCTAAAATTTGCATTTTTAAACAAGAATCATATTTAAGTTAGCGGTTTTCACCGGACATATTATATTAAACAAAAATCGTTTGAACTCAAAAATTAAGCTTACAATTTTAAACAACTTTAGGTTACGTTAGTGTTTTTCGACGGAAATTGTTATTCTTTGACAAAAATGTTAGGATATGAGTTTTTATCAATTACTAAAAATATTGTCTTTGCTTTTATTTTCTATGATTTTAGATAATAGATACTATAAAATACGAAATTTTGTACTAATAGTAATAATAAATCCATATTATTTAAAAATTTGCGTGAGACAAAAAAAAGATAATCGCGCGTGTAAGGTGCGTATTTGTTTTCTAGTATAAATAAATGCACTTTAGTTTATTTTTGGTTTTATTGTTAGTCTGCTATACAACATTAAGTATTTTATTTCGAGTAAATTCCTTATCAATAAGTATACTTCTCAAATTCCAATTTTTATAACACACACATACCTTCTGGTTTCCCCAGAATAAATTCAGATTAAATTCGTACTTATTTCAGATAAACTCAAATACTAGAGTTTGAAAAACAATGGCAATACTAATGATTATTCTAGTGTTTTATTGCATTTATCTCATAAATTATATGCATGCCTCGAGGTTGACAAGTGAGATATTTGTATTTCATAATTTAATCGAGGGAACAAAATTTGGTTATCTTGACCAGGCTTTATTTGAGAAAGTAAAGCGATTTATTCGAGTCTCGATTAAACAAAAATCTGAATCTAACTGGAAATTTCTTAAACCATATACAAATTTTGTGGACATCTTTTTGAAGGTGTAATATGAATAATAATTTCTTCCTTGCCCTCTAGACAAAGATTTTGAAGTTTTTAGTAGATTACATGAAATTTTAAAGAATTTCATAAGATCTTAATAGTGTTTAAAAAGATGTGCAGCGTTTTGAGATATTTTAACAGATTTTACAGGATAAAAAATATTCCATGAAATTTTGAATTTTTGAGGAGTTTTTAATATATTTCAGCGAATTTCCCAGAGACAGGATGGCCAGTAAGGCGTATCGGTAAGAAGAAAGTACTTGATCTGTATACGGAGAAACATGGATGTTTGAACGTAACATCTAGATGTTCAGGGTTAGCATATGTTATGTTTAACTATAGGACAGCAATCTAGATGTTCAAAGTTAGTATCTGTAGATATTAAAAAGTGAAATGTTACTCTGTAACATCCAAAATGTTCAACTGAAATAACCGAAATATTACATGTATGGTTGTGTCAAGTAACGGCTTCAAATATTTGTGGAGTTTAATTATTTCTGAGCATTTAAGGAATCAATTGATAACTTATTTGTGAATTTAAAACTAAACTTGAATGTTCGTACATGAAAGAAAAACAGATAAAGGGTATGAAATTTCGATCCGATGATACATTCAGTCAAGTTTTGATGAGAATGTGTCCACTAATCGGGCAGATTTCTTCACTGTCAATGTTATTTTTTACGAATAAAACAAAAACTACACATCCTATTAAAAAATTTACCAACACAGAAAAAACTGGGGTTTCTATTAGAACCAATTTTTGGTTCCAAAGGAGCTAAAACAAAAAGAAATATCTCTTGCTGAAAAGGAACCCAAAATGATAAATGGTTTCTAAATGAACCCAAAGTATGGATTGAAACGGTTCCAATGGAGCCCTTTTTTCACTTCAGCCTTGAGTCACTACGGAGATTTTACAAGTTTATGGTGTACATTTTACTTTGTAATTCGAATTAAATAATATTGCACTGGGAAAAATGTAATGAAGAAACTACAATTATAGACATTAGTCATTCTTGAAAGGAAGATAGTGCACATGAAGTATGACAGTTTTTAAGGTTATGTTGAAAATCCGACATTTTCATCTGCGCATGTATCAAAAAAGCGCGGTGCTATTTAAAATGATATAATATACACTTTCAATAATACGTTAATACCACATTCTTGAAGAAGTTAGGTATATTTATTATTCAATTTAATTTGCTTTAAAAAAGAATAAAAAAGGTTTATTAATATTTATCTGTATGATTATTCATAGTCTTTATTGATTTCAAATATGCTCGCGCTTTTCAGCACATGCGCAGTTGAACATATGAGTAGCCGTCTATAGGATATCAACGAACTAAAAAGGAACCTTTAAAAAGAGTTCCATTGGAGCCTCAGTTCTAAATGGTACCAACTTTTACTTGAGCCGCAACTTTACTGAACCCTCATTTTTTTCTGTGCTAGCAATACTCTATCCACCCTCGCACGTTATTCCCTATCAACATCTTAGAATGTAATAGTAGTCAGAAAATTACGAATAATAATATACCCGATAATCCATTGCCATAAATATATTTTCATATCGTATTGTTACGATAAAGTGGGTTCCATGTTGTATTAAATTCTTAATACTATGTAACTGGCTCTTTTAATGCTGACTGAGTAGACCAATTACGCTATGCTCTTGTTCGGGAACAAGCCAAAAGAAATTTAATACAGACGATTACTGCACTTACCAACCTTATATGACTTTTTCTCGAATCCTGTTTTTCGGAGTTCCAAATTTAAAAGTATCCCAGTGTCTATAGTTTCTTCAACCTTTAGGGTTCATTCTGGGCTTAAAATCTCGGGAATTTGTACGGCTATATTATATGTTCATATGCACAACTTCATACTTAATAATTAATTAAATATCATCAATCCAAACAATCATTTACGATAATAAAAAATGTCTGTATTAATTTATTAACTGAGAATTGAAGTTTTCGAAAAGTAATATTTTTAATAAAGTGTCTTATCGTCTGGAAATTCGGGATGACTGGTCTAATTGCTTTCATATGCTTGGCTAGTCATCCCGAATTTTCGGGACTAGTCCATCCCCTTTTCCAACTTCTTGAATTTTTCTGGACGACTAGATGTAGCCATTTTCTAAATATTTTTTATTATATAATAATCAGTGGGGATTATTATGTTGATTGTTTTTTATTTTATAAGGTCATACTGATATCATACACTGTAGTACACGCTGAGATACACGCTTTTCACACTAACATTTTTTATTCAGATTTAAATTTTGAATAAAAAAAATGTTTCGGAATGATCTATTAATAGCTAAACCTGGAATAAGGGGGCTATTTTGGTACCGAAATTTCGGTACGTGGCTAGATTTTTGAGATATGAATAGGCACTGCCTTTTCAGAAATAACATTGTCAACATTTTCTTTGGGATTTTTAAATAGTTTATTATACTACAAATGTTCAATTCTAATTTATAAATGTATAGATACAGATTTATTAATTATTGAAATAATAGATCATTTCAATCATATACTGTCAATCAATGTAAACATATTTAATACTTTGTTCTCAAGTATGTTGTTATTATCACGTCAAACTTTGATGTATTAAATTACTTAAATTACAACGACAGCAAATGATTCTATATCTAATGTATATAAAATTGGTCTTATCCTCAAAATCAATTTGGATAAAATAATATTAATCAATTATAATTATTGAAATAAAAAACAAATAATCTGAATATGAATATAATATAAACCATTCATATGTCGTAACAAATATTTTAAAATAATACTGGTGGGTAAAATGTGGGCCAAATGAGATACATAATTATTTGTGTCGGACATGCTTTTGATACGTTTTTAATCCCAAATCCATCGACCACCTCAACTATGCCATAATTCCAACAGTTTTCAGACAATATTTTCAATAATATTAATCTTACATCAGGAAAAATAAAAAAATGTATATCTTACATATATCTTCATTGTTTTTTGAAAAAAGGGTGGTTGTGGATAAAAATAAGGCAAATAGAAAAGTGAATCTTTTGAGAACTATAATAACTTATTAAAAAACATTTTTTCTCAGATTAATATTTTTGAAAATAACATAAAGAATCGGTCGCTTTACAGTATTTTTTTGTTACAAAAATACAAGAAAAACGAGGTCATAAACTTTTGAACGGAACTTGCGTGCATCACAGTTGCTATGAATAAAATGTGTCGGTTTTCACGGTCAGAGTTTAAAAATAATTACCTTATAATCGAGTCGCCATGTAACACTGCACTGTTAGAAATTTCTATAGCGTTTCTACTATGTATAAAAGTAATAGAAGCAATCTGCATATATGTGTAGTAAATTTAATGTACCATCATCTTGTAGAATTAAATTACATGTATAGTTAAACAGAGTGCGTGAAAGTTGAAAGTTCTTGGATGTACCTAAATCTTGTCAAATATTTCAAATTAAAGCAACAGCCAAGAATTCATCGACTAAATTCTTATTTACAATCAAAGTGCAACGTACAGATGGAATTTTCTTCAAAATTGACTGCAAATGTCAAAATTTTAACGTGAGTACCGCTGCTTTTAGGTAAGGCGTCTTAATTATTCGCTTCATTGAACTTTTCCACTTAAAACCCAGTATAACTTATGTTCAACTTGACACAAATATTACGTTTTATTATTTAGAATTGAAAATTACTGCCAAAATTATTTTTAATTTGTGTAAAGTAAAATTACCTGACTTTTCTATTCTCGGCCTATGAATATTTCATAGGCAGAGTTTTTAGATTTAATATAATAATCTATATTAAATGTATATTAAAATTGCAAACTTTTTTAACAGTGTATGTATGCACTAAGAGGTCCCTGAGATAAATGTTGTATAAAAGGTAAAAAATCCCCTGTTAATGAATATCTTGGATATTTTTTCGAAATCCTGGTCAGTCTTAGTTTAAACAATTATTTCTCAAACAATTTCATTATTAATCAACAACCAAAATTTATACAATCGTTTTTAGCATCTCTGAGCAAAAGTAAAACTTTTTTCCTCATGCACTTTTTTTGTAGGATAAACTGTTTGCAATTTACAGCGTCACAAACAAATGATTTTTGAACAAAATTAACATATTTGCACAGTTGTTCCTCAGAATCTAATGCTCAGAAAAATTTGGTACATTGTCTATAGCCAGGTGAGGTCTCTTGAAAGCAAAAAGAAATTTTTCGATCGAATGAAAACTTCTCTCCGTGAATTGTTGTTAAAACATTCTTATTTTTAAGAGGAAATTGTCTAGACTTTTCATTTGTTAATAAAAAAACATCCAGGTCAACCAGTGTCATAATTTTTCCTAAAACTGTTGCAAAATCGTTACTTACCATCAATGTCATTGTTTATTCTTCATAAACTCTCTTGCTTCATTATTTATAACAATTGCTATAAATAAAAATCCGAAATGACCAGCATTGATTTTTTAAAATTCTTTTATTAACTCTTTACAGAAGGTGAAACTTTTTACTTACGTGACATTTTCTCATTCGACGAGCCATTATTTATTCACAGCCTTACAAACAATATATTTTTCATAAATCTACGCTCCCCTACAAGCCACAATTTTCAAATTATTAGCGATAACCTATTTTATAACATTAATTTTACCGCAAACAGTATAATTATCTCTGTTAGCATTTTAAATACCTGCTCCTCATTGTTTATAAATATTGTTATCAACAACAAACTTCAATTGAGAAAATCGATTTTTAACATTTTCATATTAATCTATGGCACAAACTAAAACTTTTCACTTCAAACATATTTTCTCGTACGACGAGCCATTATTTATTTAGGGCCTTATAAAAATGTATATTTTTTTATATATTTACACCCCCTGCAAGTCATAATTTTCAAGTTATTAGTGGTGACCTTTCTGTGTAACGTTAATTTTACCGTAAACAGTACGATTATCTTGGTCAAATTTTTCGCTAGCTGCTCCTTATTTTTTATAACTATTGTTATTAACAAATGTCCTCAAATAAGAAAGCCCGTTAAATTTTTTTTTTTTAATTATCTCTGGGACAAAATAAAACTTGTCTCTGTTGGCACATTTTCTAGTATGAGGACCCATTATTTATTCAGTCTTATAAACAATTTATTTTTCATAAATATATGCTCCCACATTAGCCACAATTTTCAAGTTATGCGCGATAATATTTTTTATGGCGTTAATTTTATCGTGAGCAGTACAATTTTTTTATGCCGAAAATTTATATAACAATTTAAAAAGATCGATTTTCTTAATTGAGGGTTTTTCTTAAAAGCCATAGTTATAAACAATAAGGAGCAGGTACCTAAAATTCTAACCCAGATAATTATATTTTTCACGTCCATTGTTCATAAGGCTGTAATAATCGCTCGTCGTACGAAAAAATATCACGAGCGATCAAAAGTTTTATTTTGTGCCGAAGATTAATATAAAAATTTAAAAAAACAATCAATTCAGGTCATTGAGGGTTTTTAATTATAACAATTGTTATAAATAATTAAGAAAAATAGTTTATGAAGGATAAACAATGATAATAATGGTAGGTATAGATCTTGCACCATTTTTAGTGAAAATTATGAGACTGGTTGACCTGGATGATTTAGATAATGCACAAGTTTCCAATTTTTCTGAGCAATAGATTCTGAGGAAAAACTGTACCAATATGTTAATTTTGTTAAGAAATCATTTGTTTGTAACGCTGTAAATTAAAAACGGTTCATCCTATGAAAAAAGTGCTAGAGGCAAAAAAGTTTTTTTTGCTCAGCGATGCTAAAAATGATTTTATAATTTGTGTTTAGAAATAAACAATAAAAATGTTTAAACAAAAACTGACCACGATTTCTAAAAAAATAATCAAGATATTCGTAATCAGACGACTTTTTTTACCTTTTAAACCAAAGTTATCTCGGAGGCCTCTTAGTGCATACTAGGGTGGTATTTACCTCTAGGACCATTTCGCTGGCCTCACTACCCACGCAAATTCAACGTTTTTTGGCCAAATATTTAGTGCAGAATTTGTTCAAATTTGTTCAACCAAAATTATAATTTGTGCAACACCGGAAGTACCTGAGAACTCAAAAAAACACTGGCTGGGCCAGCGAAAAGTTTCGTTGGCCCCGCCATTATGTTTTCCTCACAGAGGGTAGTTTTTAGGGGTTCAAGTTGGTTGCACAAATTTGAACAAATTAAGATGAAAATAATACGCTGATATAAAGTTGATTTTGCATAATTTCGGGACCAGCGAAACGTTTCGCTGGCCCGGCCATGATGTTTGCCGCATAGGGGGTAGTTTTTAGGGATTGAAGTTGGTTGCACAAAATTGAACAAATTAAGACGAAAATAATACACTCATGTAAAGTTGATTTTGGATAATGGCGGGGCCATGATGTTTGCCGCATGGGGGATAGTTTTTAGGGGTTGAAGTTGGTTGCACAAGTTTGAACAAATTAATATGAAAATAATACGCTCATATAAAGTTGATTTTGGACAATGTCGGGACCAGCGAAACGTTTCGCTGGCCCGGCCATCATGTTTGCTGCTAAGGGGGTAGTTTTTAGGGGTTGAAGTTGGTTGCATAAATTAGAACAAATTAAAACGAAAATAATGCGCCCATATAAAGTTATTTTGGATCATTTCGGGGCCAGCGAAAAGTTTCGCTGGCCCAGCCATGATGTTTGCCGTATAGGAGGTAGTTTTTAGGGGTTGAAGTTGGTTGCACAAATTTAAACAAATTAAGACGAAAATAATACGCTCATATAAAGTTGATTTCGGATAATGTCGGGGCCAGCGAAAAATTTCGCTGGCTCGGCCATGATGTTTGCCGTATAGGAGGTAGTTTTTAGGGGTTGAAGTTGGTTGCACAAATTTGAACAAATTAAGACGAAAATAATACGCTCATGTAAAGTTGATTTTAGATAGTGTCGGGGCCATGATGTTTACCGCATAGGGGGTAGCTTTTAGGGGTTGAAGTTGGTTGCTTACATTTTTTTTTTTTTTTTGAGTTATCAGGTACTTCCGATGTTGCACAAATTCTAATTTTGGTTGAACAAATTTAAACAAATTCTGCACTAAATATTTGGTCCAAAAAAAGTTGAATTGGCGTGGGTGGTGGTGCCAGCGAAATGGGAATCTTACTTTTCTCTTTTCGAATTTCTTTGGTCTCACCACCCAGTTTTGTTCGAATGCCCAAAAAAAACTCCAAATTTGAGCGAAATCCATTAATATTTTTGAGTCGCGCAAAGACCATGAAGTTTCCCATTGATTTGACATGGGGAAAAGTTAGCTTTTTGTCAATCTAATATTTAAAGGTGGTGAAATGTTACAAATAGTTCCGTATTTCAGTATATTGTTTAGAATTCATCAGAGAATAAGAATCAATCATAAATTTTGATGGCGAATGACTTCAAATCACTCTTATTAGCCGAGTCAAAGTTTTAAATATCGTTTTAATTTCCTTATACTCTACATTACTACACGGAGAGACTTTCGATATCAATATTTGGTTAATTCTATATCCATAATTAAAATAAAATGTCGAAATTTAGGGATAATCGGGGTACTGTCATAAAGACTCCTATTATAATAAGAGATGATGGTATTTCTGTATGTATTCTTCTAAACTTGAGGGAGCAAAAATTAGTATTCACGTTTAGAAAAAGTCTTATTTACTATTTGAAAATTGTGAGTGTGCTTATTCGCCGTGAATCCATTTCGATAATGTTCAAATTCTGCTACCTTATTTTTAAGATTAACGCGAAATGCCAAACTCAAAATATAAACATTATCGAGAATCTTGCCGGATCTTGCATGCATTTTGAAGTTGGGACGGGATGAGATTAAACAATAGGGTCATCCACAAAAATGTTGTTGGCCTTATGGTTAAGCTTTTATAAACTTTGACTACCAAAGAATTTAAATGTGAAATTGAAACTTAATTTTGTTTATTTAATAGTTTATAATAATTTATTAAAAAGTGACAAAATATCAACCGGAAAGGTCAAATTTTTTAACGAAACAAGTTTCGCCCTCATGGCATGAAAGACATGCTGTGACGTCACGCGCCGTCAAAACTGAAGAAAATATATGAACAGTTTAATAAAAATAATCGAAATAAGTAATCATCAACGTTTTTAGCTGAAACGGTTTATTTTCATCGAGTATCAGTATGCTTGGATACATTTAAGCCAGTTGGGATAATTTTCTAAAAGTGTTTACACTTTTGATAAGTGATTTTTTTTTAAGTGCTGCAATTTCAACGTTGCTGAGACTCTCAAAGTAAACGCGAAAAAATAAGTAAATGGGATGAATGATATTAACCCTTTGAAACATTTATTTTCATTTATTCAATTTATTAATTCGGAATGATAATTGCTTTAGGCGACTCGTAACATATATATGTAATATGGGCATTATAGCATCCAGAAAACCTAAACTCACTTTTTTATAGATGCTTTTATAAATACTTTCATGAATACTTCTATAAAATTGTTATAAAATTTATAATTGTAAGATATATAATTACTTTTATAAATACTTCATTTTCTAATATTTGTTGCGTAAATAAACGATCTGATTTTGCGAGGTTCTAGCACACATACATCCCGGCACCCCATAAACACCGTTGAACATAAGTCAATTACGAGTTTTATGCTATAAAAAAAACAAAATATTTTATATTTTTCCATTCAATATGAAAAGATTCAAATATCGTTGAAATGATGTTCGAAACAATATACTGTTGACGTTAAAGATGTGGTAGAGCACATATGTCAAGCCGAACAATTTTGTACCATTTTGTTCGCTCCTCACCTTTGAGTATAGATATAAAAAATTGTCCTGGATTTTTATGCTAGTATCAGGCAAGGTCCGAGAAATTCTCGTCTTGGCGTGCATCTCTATGTGTGCGTGTGTTAGGATGTGTGTATATGTGGATATGTGTGGATGTCACACATTTTTGTGAACACGATAACTTGAAAACGGTTGCAGATAATTTGTTAAAATTTGCGGACTTATTTTCACCACTAAATAACTTGAAATTGACTAAAGGATTTCTGAAAATATTTATCATATTTTTTATATCTTGATAATATTTTAAAAGTCGGTTTTTATAGTCAAACTTTTTTCAATAAGATAACTCAGATTTGATGCAAGAATATAAAATATTCATTGGTTCGAGATGGATTGACTGACCTATAATATTGATATATTTTATTGAAGAGTAAGGAAGCTATGGTAATGCATAATAATTGAAAATCGGTTTTTTATGGTAAAACTCTTTTCCCTAACATAATATAAAGTTGACACCGCGAAAATAAGATTCCTTGGTTCGAGACGAATCGATTAACCTATATCATTAATACATTATATTGAAAAGTAGGGAAGTTATGGTCATTTATATTATATTAAAAATCTATTTTTATAGTAAAAATTTTCTCATTCTCATAATTCAAAGTTGATGTGAGAATAGAAAAGATGTGTTGATTCGAGACGAATCGATTGACTTATGATATTGAGCCATTTTATTTAACAATGAGGAAGCTATGGTAACGCATAATATTTGAAAATCTGTTTTTTATAGTAAAACTGTTTTCCCTAACATAATATAAAGTTGATACAGCAATAAAAAAGATTCCTTGGTTCGAGACGAATCGATTGGCCTATATTATTAATACATTATATTAAAAAGTAGGGAAGTTATGGTCATTTACATTATATTAAAAATCTATTTTTATAGTAAAAATTTGCTCATTCTCATAATTCAAAGTTGATGTGAGAATAGAAAAGATGTGTTGATTCTAGACGAATCGATTGACTTATAATATTGAGCCATTTTATTTAGCAATAAGGAAGCTATGGTAATGCATAATATAAAAAAAACGGTTTTTCGTACTAAAATTTTCTAATTAACATAATTCAAAATTGACTTTGAATTTTTGTTAAAAATGCGTCTTTTTTCGCTGAATTCCGCTGTTTTTGATTAAACAATTTAAATAATTTTCTCTGAAAAATGTATCCTCTTCGTTGAACGGGATAGGGCAAAGGTATAGGGTGTGATAGAATTTCCACCTTCCCTTTTCCAGATCGAAAAATTATTATTTTAAATACAAAATTCATTCGTCTGATTTTTCATTGTATTTTAAAACATTTTTGTAATATTTTGTAATTTTGTATTTTTTGTAAATTTCTATTCTCAAATTGATCAAAATGAAAACTTTAGTTTTTTTAAACCTTTTCTGAAATACGCAACCAGGAATTCAGCTGGTAATAACTCTCCTTTTTTACCATTCTAAAACATTAGTTGAATCAAATCGCCACTCAACATTTCTCTTCACAATTAACCATAGAATACGAATAAAGTATTATTTTTGGAATATCAACCTTAGAAGTCTGTTTTATTGGGTTCCAAAAAAACCCCATTAGTGAAAAAATGGGTTTTGCGAGCCTTTGGCGCTAACTATGCTTTTTTGCAATTTTTTACATGCAAATTGTTTATAATACACAATATACTACTTTATACTAATAATTATATGTTAAAATCAATTGTTTGAACAATTTATTATTGTTTTTCGCAATTTTCTCTCAGAATAGAGATAGAAAGTCGCGGTTTTCTAAAAAAATGTCCACTTTTTGTCAAATTCTCAATCAGATTGAAATAATCATTATAATGAATTAATGTTAAAAACCATGATTGTTGAAAAAATGTATTATTATTTTTAATATTATTATCTTTGAATAATACTGAAAACAGTGTTTTTTTCTGAGATTTTTCAAGTTTTGTCAACTTTTTACTTGGAGTTAATCAAATTATTCATATAAGTCAACAAAATTGATTGTTCGAACAATTTTGTATGATTGTTAATAATATTCAATTTTAATAATGCTAGAAATTTGCGGATTTTTCTCAAATTTACAACTATTTGTCTACTTTTCACTTAAGGTGAGTTAATAATGACTTCAATTTAGCGAAAATAATCATTTAAACGAATGATCATTGTAAATAACTACTTTCTTCTTTATTAATGCTGGATAATTGCGGTTTCTTCTGAAATGTGTAACTATCTACCCACTTTTACATAGTAATGTAAAAAATCATGAAAATCACCAAACATAGTTAGTTAAATAATTTATAATTGTTTATAACTATCTTCTCTTAGATAAGTGCTAATAAGCTGCGGTTTTTCTGAACTCTTCAACTTTTTGTTCACTGTTCACTTAGTCAGGTTTTTCAAAGTTAAGGTCAAAATTATCATTGATGAGTTTGAGACGGGGATGATATTGAGGCCCATAATGAATTAATTGGGACTATACTTATATCCGTATAGTAACCGGAAGTTGGTATATTTCATGTCAGAGGACAAAATATAACATGTGTGCTTATGGAACTCGCCAAGTTTAGATGTGTTTTTCTCGAAAAATGATTTTTCGATGTACCAACTTCCAAAATGCCCCGGTGACTCATTTTTCAACTTAGAGGGTTTAATTTGAGCCTAAAATGCCGGAAATTTATCCGGCTATGTGCACCTATACGTAGCTCTATACCGACCACGAGGTAAACAAACAATGAGTGAACCTCAACAAAAATAATTTTTGAAATAGTATTGTACTTTTTTATGTAAATTATTTTTGCTCTTTTTCCAATATTTGAAAAAAATTAACCTGAATAAAAAAATCTAGCTTACACGAGAGACAAAAATGAAGAATGGAATAAATAATTCCAGGTGGGAGAATTAGGTCCGTAAATGACTTGTAAAAATTTTATTTCGAATTGCAACAAGAAGTTTACGGCAAAGCGTAAAAACAAAATTTAGAATTTCTCCAATTTTGATATCAAGCCAGCTTCAGCAAAATATATTTACGAAAAAGAATGAGATTGCTAAAAATATGTTCCTAATGTTCAATTAACATTGTTTATAAACTGAAAAGGCAAAGCAAAGTTACATATTTAAGAAAAAAACACCCGTTTCTAGCGCTTATCTAAGTGAAGATAGTTATGAACAATAATAAATTGTTTAAATAACTATTTTTGTGAACTTGCATCAATTATCACCTTACTGAGTAAGAAGCGGACAAAAAGTTAGAAATTTCAGAAAAACCGCAAATATCCGGCATTAATATATATATATAAAGCTAGTGATTAATTATTACTTCACTGTAATTGAAAAGTGGACAAAAAGTTAAAAAATGTAGAAAAAATCGCAACTATCCAGTATTAATATAGAAGAAGATAGCTATAAATAATAATAATTCATTGCAACAATTTTTTTTGCAATAATAAATTGAATATCAACTCAGTTCAATTAAAAAGTGGATAAAAGGTTGAAAATCTCATAAAAAAATGCAATTTGTAGCAATATTCAAAAATAATATCGTTAACAATAATAATAAGTTGTTTAAACAAATAAATTCGTTGACAATAATGAAATTTTACAACACTCTAATTAGAAATTTGACAAGAAGTGGAAATTTTTTTCAGAAAAACGCGACTTTCTATCTATTCTAAGAGAAAATATCTCAAAAATAATAAATGGTTTAATAATTCAAGTAGAGACCTGATTATCAATATAAAGTAATATTCCATATTTTAGAAACAATTTAAATTTTGAAAAAATGCGCGAAGGCCTTTTTGATTGCGAGTATTATCGCGATTTTCAAGAGTTATATTGGAAAAACTACTTTGGGGCAGAATGGGCAGGGCAAAACGGGACACCGCACGAGATGTAGTAGAGCGCACATAGCTTTTGATTTTAGCCGAATTACAAAATTGCGTATTAAAAAATAAAATAATCACCAGAAATAAGTATCTGATAACTGGAAGAAAGAAAGGATTTAAAAAAGCATCTAATCAATTTTCTGATCGTTACTGACAATTATAAATGAATAAACTTTCAATTATCAATATTGTCTCAACCAGGACAATTCAGATAATCAAATAGTTTAAAACCTGAATAGTGAAGATTTTTTCAATTCAGTGTATTAATTGTATTGGAATTGAAATAATTTAAAAAATAATTCTGTACGAGTTTTTTTAATTTAGTTATGGATAACAATTTAATCCGACAATTTTATGCACAAGAAAATAAAATGGATTTCTTTTCAATTTTAATTTGAAAAATTTTAAATAGAGACACTAAACTCATGATTCTTTCCAATCTACAGGGTTTGCTTATGAATTAAATTTTTAGGATTTCTTTAAATTGAGTTTACATATTTTACTCAATTTTCTTGTAAGAAGTCTTCTTTTTATGTAAATTTTTGAAAAAAGAATGTTTTGAATTTTTCAAATTTATTTAGAAATGCATTTTAATATTTTGGATTGTTTTCTTTTCCTGCTCGGAAAATTCAATAATCTGAGTTGGATTGGCTTCAGAATCACCAATAAAAGAAATTTTTCAATTCTAGATGTTATTTTTTTAAATTCTGGATTATAAAACTTAATGCCTACATTATATGGTCTAATATTTGTAGACTTCGGTCCTAAATTCTCAAATTCAAGATGATAACGCAGTTTTATCGTTCATAATGAAACTTGATTTTCTTCTGTGTACGCTCTGCCAATAAAAGTACACAGCAATCAGGCCTTATATTGAAAGAAGTGACGTGAAAAATAGAGAAAAATAAACAATGATTGATATTAAGCTATTTTAACAGATTCTGAAGAATTTCAAGAGATTGAAAAAATGTCAAGAGCCGTCAAAGAATTTCGTAGCATTTGCAAAGATTTTAGTGTCAATTTTGAGGGATTTGTTGTGAAATTTGGAAAATAAATGAAAAAAATTAAATTTCGAAAGAATTTGCAGGTGTTTTAAGAAATTTCATGATGTAAAGGATTGTATTGATTCTCCAAGGATTTTAACGGTTACTTTCATTAACTTTAATGAAAAAATTAATTTTAATTTATATTCAAGGGATTTAAAATACCTTCTACTTATTTTAATCAATTTTTTCAATTTCAGATAATATGAAGGAACTCACAAAAATGTCGGAAGATTTGAAAGATTTTAATTTATGTTTAAAAATTCCGAATAATTTCTAGTGATTTCAAAGAATATTGTCGGATACCAAAAAATTTAAGAGATTTTTAGAGACTAGCGACTTCGAACATTTTCAAAGAATTTAAAGGTATTTCAAGTTATTAAACTCGAATCAAAAGATTTTATTGAATCTTCAAAGATTTTTATAGATTTCAAAGGTTTTTTAGTGAACATCAAAATATAACTTTAATTTAATTCATTACAAAGATATTTTAAATTATTGTTACATATTTTAATCGATTTCCAAAGATTTCTCAATATTTCAATGGATTTTAAGAGATTTTAAAAAATTTCTAAAGAATTTTAGAGGCTCAAATAAATTTTATTTCAATTGATTTTCATGGATTTGAAAGATTTCAAGCGATATAAATGAACCAAGAAAAATTTGAAAGACTCTAAAGATTTTTAGTTGTTTCATAAAATAACAAACAAATTTAAGCTATTTTAAACATTTCATGAGTTCCGGAGGATTTTGTAGATTTTCCAAAGATTTCAAAGAATTTGAAAAAAAATTTTCAGGATTTAGGGGATTTTTTGAGAACTTCAAATTGTACATTAAATTTTCCTTGTATTTTCAAAGGATTTCAAAATAATGACTTCTACAGATTTCTGTCTCAAAGATTTCAAAGAAATTCAAAATTATTTATAAAATTTCCAACGAAATCCAACAGATTTTAAATATATTAATAGAATTAAAAATATTTCCAAAGTGAATGTAAATTTTCACTGCAGTTTCAAATTTATTTATCCTACTGGTCACTAAATTTTGAGAAAAAGTTTCGTACGTTTCTCATCTTTTCTGAATAACAAATATCTGAGATTAAAAAAATAATCCAAAATAATGAAAAACTATCTGTTTTACACATTTTTTTTTTTACAGTGGATTTTCGCATAATCGAAATTTTAAACATAATATATCATATGTTTTAAGTCAATAACTCTCCGCTTTGTATTTACAATTAAAGCCGAAGCAGAGATAACGTTGGCCCAACGAAAGTAATTTGATATAAAACTCTTCTCATAGTTTCACAAGAGATTTCTTCCGAGTCAATTTTTTATTTCTCTCGTCATATAAACAACATTGAAAAAGGTTTCATATAAAAATGTATATCAATATGTACTCACAGTTTGATAGAAGATTCTTGAAAAACAGATTGTTGTTGATCCAACGTTATCTCTGCCGAGGTTTCAATAATTAAGGAATTATTAGAGAAATGTAGACTTTGGAAATGTTAAAAAAGTGAAAACAACAGAGAAAATGATTTTTCTATAACTGATTAGCCATTTTCAGCACTTTATGCATAACTGCATAATATTTGATTTTATCAATTTTACGATTTGCGGGAATTTTAATTAAGTCTTGTTTACAAGAAACTATCATTAATTTTGCTTATACTTATTAAAAGTAATGCAGGAGCGAATCTACAGGGTGGCTAACCCAGCTACGACCCCCCCCCCCACCTAGTGGGAAAATGACTTTTTTGATTCAAAATAACGTGCAGCCCACATATATTTACCGATTGGGATAAAATAAAATTAATAAATAAAGCTGATTTTTAATCTTTTAGCCAGCCATTTTGGATGAAAATTAAAAAAGTTAAAGCATTTTCTAAATGTTTGAGATCACTTTTTCAAGATTTAAGAATTCTATGTACTTAGAACTTCGTAGTTCCCAGAAAGAAGAACAATTTATCCTAATGACGGCATGAAAAAAAGTCAAGAAAAAAAGTTGCTTTTTGAACATCCTAAAAGGTTATCATAACAACTTGTTGAATTTTTTGGAAAATCAAAAATTCAAATTTTGATCGTACGAAAAATAATGAAAAAGATATTCGATTTTGCGATCAAACTATGCAAGGTACGAGAAAAGATGAGAAAACAAGAATTATGCACCCAAGAAAGATCTACATATTTGTTATGAATCACTATTTGATACCATGCATAGTTTTTGTTTTATTTGTGAAAAACATAAAAAATAAAAAATTTGGAACTAACGAGGCAAGGTACGAAAAAAAAGATCAAAAAAATTTGCCACCCAAATAAGATCTATAAATTTGTTAGTTATCATTTCTTGACAGAACTCAGAGTTTTTCATTGTTTTTATCGTAGAAATTGACATTAAACATGAAAAATATTTTTTTTTCGTTCGAAAAATAACAAAAGGTTAAAAAATTGATAAACGAAAGCTTTCTACCTAAGAAGAATTTACGAATTTGTTCTTATTCATTTTTAGGTAGGACAAATAGATTTTCTTTCAATCGTAAAAAATAAGACTAAAAATAAAGAAATTAAATTTTGGAAAAAATGACACAGGAGACGAAAACAAATTAATAGACAAAAGTTGTTCAAACAAAAAAGATCTAAGAATTTGTTATAATCTTTTCTTATATAAGAATACATTGGAAATAAAATATTATTTATTTGAAAAAACGGCGCAAATCACAATACCTTTTTATTTAACAAAATTTTTCGCCTAAATTGTATCTACACATTTTATTCGAAGCACCTTACGTTAGGATGCATATTTTTGGTTTAAGTCGTAAAAACAACAGTAAAAATAAACAAATTAAATTTATGAAAAAACGACACAAGTTGCAATAAAATGTTCAATAGCAAAATCGTTTTTTTTCTTTAATGGGATTTGCAATTTTGTGAAATTATAAAAACAAGATAATGAAAATAAGTATGTTTCAATATTAATGTATATTATGAATTTCAATAATATACATTTATTGAAATGATATACATTTTCAGGGTGGCTGAGAATAAAATTTAATGCAAAATAAGGAACAAATATAAAAGTAAACTCGATAAATAAAATCTGTACCTTATTTTTCAATATCTGAATTAGCATATCCCAGGTCGAGGTACAGAAATTAATGTAATACATAATTTATATAACAGTGTTGAACATAACGTAGAAAAGTTCGCAATTTCGACAAAATGGAGTGCGAAACACGAGATATGTTATGAGAATGTGTTCATTAAAGCCCAAGAAGCTTTAGCAAAAGAGAATTCACAATCACCAAATTACACTTGTGAATGCTTTGATCTTCAGTTTAAAAAAGTCTATGTACAAATGTGGTGGAAATACAAAGACCCAGCGCGTAGAGCGAGATGAATATATTACCGAGTTTTATGATTTTTTTAAAAACTTTAATAAACAAACGTGTTATTTGTGCATTTGTCGACAAAAAGACTCATTTTTTTCAATGTCATTCCTTTTAATGGGGTACTTCATAATAATTTTAACAAAATTTATACTTAGTTGAATAATTTCATGTCTTCTTTAAACAAACTTAGTAAGCACATGCATTATTCAGACATTTTGTCAGATTTTTTTTTCAATGAAATTACAATTACATTACATTTTTTTTCTTACTTTTGTCTATGATACATTTGTGGATCAGTTGAAGTCAACATTTTTCACCCAAGATCTATATTAGTAGCCTGGACGCTATCCAAGTTGAATTATTATGGTGCAGCCTATTAAAAAGTCTTAAATTAAACATAAAAAATTAAGCCATGATATTCAAGCCATTGTTTATTCACGGCCTTTTAGGCAATATATTTTTCATATAAATCCTCCATATCTTGGCTGATTGCAGTTTCATAAGAAAAACTATGGAAGTGATTGCGTTTTTTATTAAACATTTCTATTTTCCACTTTTCCCATTTTTATAACCTTTTTTAATTATTATATACAGACCTGAGTAAATTTATTCATTTGTATCAAGCAATTAGTTGTTTTCCACTACTGAATTGTCAAATATCTCAAACAGTCGAATTATAAATTTTCGACTAATCTTTAGTGGCTCACTTTTCACTAATCGAATCAGAAAAATTTCACTAGTAATTAGTTAAGTTTCACCAATTTTGATTTAGAGAGCACAAGAGCTTAAAAACTAAAACATACTACTTTAACCATTTCATTTGACACTTTCACCTCTGATGCCTGATAAAGAAAATAGATTTCTTCGCAATTTTGTTATTAATCTATGATTGTATGGCACAAAATAAAACTTTTTACTTTTGTAACATTTTCTCATGCGCCGAGTCATTATTTATTTACAGCCGCATAACATTTAATCGGAGTTTTACGTGATTTTTTGTTGGAAATTTAATTCTTTCGTCAATTAAAATTTTGTTTTTAAACAAAAGGACTGTTTAGAATTGGCATTATTTCATGAGACTTTATTGATTTAAAACTATTTTAACAGATCCCATGAAATTTCAAGAGATTCAAAAAATTGCAAAGAATGAATAAGAATTTTGTAACATTTGCAAAAATTTTATGAGATTACAAAAAAGAATCTCAAAAGATTTAGGGAATTTTATAGCACTGTTAATTATTTTAAAGGATTTACGGCATTATGAAAGATTTAAAAGACTTGTAACTATTTCAAAAAATCCCAAAGAATTTGAAAAGATTTCATAAAATTCAAGCGATATCAAAGAATTTTGTAGGATATTCAAAGATTTTGAAGTCGATTTTGAGGAATTTCTAAAAAACTTTGGAAATTAATTGAAATAAAATAAAATTTCAAATGATTTTTACTTATTTTAGTAAATTCGTGCGATTCCAGGGCATATAAAGGAACTTACAATTTTTGCAAAAAATAAAAAGAGTTTAAGTTATTTCAAAAGATCCAAAATTTTACAAAAATTTAAAAACTATTGTAGGATTTCTAAAAAGTTGGAGAATGATTTCAAGGCATTCCTAGAGAACATAGGGATATAAATGAAATCTTAAGGAATTCCTAGCGACTTCAAACATTTCAAGAAATTTAAAGGTATATTAAGAAATTGAGTAGATTAAAAATATTTTATTAAATTGTTGAATCTTTCTATGAATTTGAGGGATTCCCTAAAGAACTTTAATATATAAGCTTAATTAAATTCATATTCAAGGTATTTAAAATGACTTCTACATATTTAAATCAATTTTAACCATTTCTGAAGATATCAATGGATTTTCAGAGATTTGAACAAATTTTTAGTGAACTTCAGGAAATAAAATGAATATATATACAGGGAATTTCTACGCTCACAAGGAATGTAAAAGAATTCAAAAAATTTTAAGGATTTTAAAGATCCATCGAATAAAATTTCACAGGTTGCGAATATTGACCATACTTTTGGTTTTATTTTAGGTCTCAAAGACAGAAGAAATTTTTTAAACAGCCTCAACAATAACAAAATTTCCTCGGTTCGCACAACGTGGTTAAAGATCAAATTCGCAAAAAAATGCATTTGCCTGGTAATTTTTCGACCAATAATTTTTTCCCCCATTTGGGGAACTGTTAAAGTTGTAAACTATGAAAATATATGTGCCTATCCAGTATAGACCTAATCAAAAATTATTTTGTGTTCCCACACTCCAGCTAAATAACCGAAAATCGCGAATGATTTCATTTTCCTTGTTATTTTCAAGACAATCATTTTTTTTTCGGTACGCCTTAGTGTCTACAATTGATCATAATCTTAGTCATCCCAGTCAATTTTATAACGTATTTTTTGTGTCGAAACCTACACTTTATTTTATGAGAAACATTTTTATCGTCTTAATTAATATCTTGAGTTTCACGTGATTTTGTCTTGATGCGATATTAATGGATAGTAAATAGAATGTTTCACAATGTTAATGTTAATTTTTTTCCTTAAGAGAGACGTAAGTTTTCTGTGATGAGTGGGAAGAAATAGTGGTTTTCATGGAAACCAGACATTTGGCCTGGTGAGGGAAAATCGTCAAATTTCCCCTCGCTAAACATCCGTGTTCTAAGCCGATGCCAAATTTTGAGTATAAATAGCAGTAATTATCTTCCCAATTTCTCTTTCGTCGATCAAGCAATCAACGTGGAAGAAATGAAGATCGCTGGCTGCATTCTGGCTCTTACTTTTGCGGTTTATCTGGATTTGGGTGGTAAGTGTAGAAAAACGTTCATATTCCTGAAGATACTTTTGAGTCTCGCGACTATTTCCAAACGGTGTTTTTGACTTTTCTCGGGTTTTCTTTTGTGGTTTTTGGAGATAAAATTTTTTCTCAAGAGAAAAGACTGTCAGCCTGAGTAAACTCTAATCGTTTTCTTCTGATTTGTTGCAAAAAAAAATGTTTGTATAATTTGGTATTCAAATGTA
Source organism: Andricus grossulariae (assembly GCA_011634705.1). Taxonomy (NCBI): domain Eukaryota; kingdom Metazoa; phylum Arthropoda; class Insecta; order Hymenoptera; family Cynipidae; genus Andricus; species Andricus grossulariae. Next base: position 108,338,025 of record JAABKJ010007545.1, on the reverse strand, counting down.
TATTAATTTCATTTTTCCGGTACACTGAGTGACCTAAATTTTCATTTTTTCATAACTACATTCCAGTTACGAAATCAACGTGTGATTAGGTATGGGAGCGGTAGGCTTAAGCAACTTAATTACCCTTTTTTGTAGGAGCGCAGAACCAACTTTAAATATTTTTCTGCCATCTTCAAAAATCCACACCCCTTAACAAAACTTCTGAAATATTTACGAGTTTTCGATCATTTTTTGATCTTTTAGAACAAGTAAATATATCTTAGACTTACACATATTTTTCTTAACATTTGTCTTTAAAATTTTCAATACTCTTTTCTAACATTTTCGGAAATCATTTGAAATGTATTGATATTATTTGAAGTTTCAAATTATCTTTTAATTTTTTCATAACTTCTTATCCTTCCAAATGCTTTCGAAAGCATTCAACTTAAAATTTTTTTTTAATTTTTTCAGAATAGAAAACATTACCTTAGAATTTTTCAAATTCTTTCAAACCATTTTTAAAATCATTTTAGGTATTTTCATATCTTTAATAATATTCTCCTAAAGTTAATCTGCCAAAATAAAAATTTATTTCTGATTTTTCCAGAAATCTTGTGACTTTTTTTTTTATTTTCTTCAAAACTTTGCTAGTTCTTCGAAGCCTTCAAAATATTTGACGAAATCTTCGGAAACCTACATAATAATTTTAATTTGTAAAAATCTTTGGGAATTTAATCCCTCAAAAAAAAATAATTGATAGTACTCTTGAGAAAATTTGGCAGCTTACTTTTTTCTGAATTGAAAATTTTGAGAATCTACTATTTCTGGGGGCTTACTATTTTCGGAAGTTTTTATTAAATTCCGCAATTGTCTATTTTGGGCAATTTAAAAATTCGTCAATTTACTACATTTTGGAATTTAGAAACACGCTAAGTTACTGTTTTCGCAAATTCGATCATTTTGTGAGTTTAAAAATTCGCGTATCAAAAGTTTGAATATAAGCATTTTCCTTTGTTTTATTTTCATTTGCAAAATCGAATTTTGGGAATTTCCATTTTTTGGCGAATTTCTTATTCGTTGATTGATTTTTCAGTATCTTGTCACATTTGGAATTTCAAAAAGTTGTTGTATCAATTGATAACGCATAAAATGAGTAATTTTCATTTGTTTATTCATTTTAAGAACAGAAGACAGCCACAGCTTTTCAAGAAAAGGATTATTTACAAGATTAAAGAATCATTTAGAATTAAAATCATCTGTTTGGTTAAAAATGTTCTAAAACATTCAAAATAAATATTATCGTGAAATAAAATTACTTTCTTAGATAGTTGGATTTACTTAATTGATGGTGAAGAAAATTCGTGGTTTTCATTAATAATTAAACAAACTAAAAACAGTCACTGAAAGGCATCTCGCGACTGCAACCTTAAAGAAAGGGATTTATATATTTTTGAGTGGTGTAACCTGGTGGTAACGACAGTTAGCTTATCCTCAAGGTAGCTTTGTATTGGGATTAAATTAGTGATACAGAGTAATTTTGTTCTCATCAATTTCACATCTTCGTTATTGGTGAGTCTATGGCCGGTTAAATAGAGGGGAATGCACTATATCATAACGTTGATATAAACGCGATTTTAAGAAAATTATTTAGCAACACGAATTTGATTCTAATAAAAGGATACCATAAACAGGTCTAAGGGCGCATGTGGGGCAAAGCGGGGCTATCCCGATTCTGCATTTCCGAATGCGATATTTGCCTCCTTAATTAAAAAAATATAAAGGCTTGCGAGTAACCTTTGTAGAACTTTAGATAAAAAACCTAGAAGAAGCTGTATCTCGTTTTGAATACAGAATTAAGGGTGCGTCGCTTTCCCTGGCGTATGCGCCGCTTAACCCTAGTTTAGGATACTCCCAGTGGTCACAAGCGTGAGAAACCCTCATTAAAACGGTTCAAAATGTCCTAAGTCAGTCCAAGTGACTTTTCGTAAACATAGAATGTTCCAGAGACGTTTTAAGTACATATTTGGGACATCAAACATTTTCAGAACATTATTTGGCCTGAGTTAGGATTATTTTTGGAACGTTCAGATAACTTTTTTTGACGCGTACGTCCGAGGAGCATTTTGAGGTAATTCTCATAACCTCTTTAAATTCTGTACCCACTGGGATCCCATTTTTTTTTTCGTTTCGCATAATTAAACGCCTTGGAAAATTGCGTAGGTTGTTCATCATGGGAACGCGGATTGTGGCCATATGATGTTCCTCCGCCAACACCAGGACCTCCCAAAAGTTCGATTGTGGAAATACATAATAACAGAGTGAAAGTTACTAAAGATTGGACAGGAAGAAATATCGCTGTTGAGCTTGTGGGAAAGCCAAAAAGACCTCTAGAATGGGACCATGGGCATATTTTTCTTGTAATTATCAGGAGAATAAATTTGGTCTTTGCTGTGCAATTACATCCTGATAATCTAGAGTGGATCACAGTTGACCTAATAACTCAAGAACAAGCAAGATTGCCAGTACTGATAGATGAATGATTGTGACTTTTTATTCATCTGATCGCTGATTTCCAAATTGTAACAAATTTATTTGTACTTTCTCATCCTTTCCATCTGGGCAATCTATTTCATTCCCAAGCAAGAACCTCGATGTATCCTTGGGACTATACAAACATTTTTTTCTAATGTTGAAACTAGTGATCTTAAAGATGAAATTTAAGAGTCTAAGGATCCTTATGGAAATAAATGTGCAATTTTCCTGAATAAAATGAACTAATTCACTAAAAATCACTTTGTTTTATAGTATCATTTATTTCATATTAGATATGTTGAAAAGCGACAATTATTTTCGAATCTTCTATAAATAAAATCGACAACTGTAATATAATGCGACAATATTATGTGCACAGATTGTATCAAAACACAATACGTTTTTAATAGATTTTTCCATTGTAATCAAAATATAAAACAAAATATACTTTGCGATTGAAGCCAATGGCTTTCCGCTTCGTATTTAAAATTAAAGCGTTAACAGCGATAACGTTGAATCAAGTAAATTTATACTATTTGGAACTATATTCACAGTACAGAAAGAGATTTTTTCCCAAGTAATTGGAAAGATTGATTTGGCCTGAGTTAGGACTATTTTTGGAACGTTCAAATAACTTTTTTTGACTTGTACGTCCGAGGAGCATTTTTAGGTAATTCTCATAACCTCTTAAAAATTGTTATCCACTGGGATCCCATATTTTTTTTCCCGTTTTGCATAATTAAACGCCTTGTCTTTTATATCATAATAAATATTTCACTGAAAAGACTCTTGATGTAAAATTAAGTTCTTCCGCTATCCTGGAAATGCTTTATAATTGATTTTCATGTTCTTACTTCTACAATTTATTTACATTTGAATGATCAATTTGAAGAAGCGCGATTGCCAATTTTGAAAACTGATCATTTTAATAACTTAGTATCACGATCATAATTTAAAAAAATTTTAATTTTGAAGGAAGTTTAGAATGGTTTAATTTTCAACGGCTGAATTAAGCATATAATTTTCGACGCTTTTAGAATGAAAAAATTTTGTAGGTTTAGAATATTTAAAATTCTTTGGTTTGGACCAATAAAAATAACAGTGCAGGGTTTTTTTTGTACAGAAATCTCATTCATATGTGAATACATTCCTTAAAAAATAAGGGATGACACAAAATTTGAAAGATTTAAAGAGATTTTTGAATAATTGTAAAGAAGATTTTTTTATTGGCATTAGGGTCTATAGTGCTTATTTTTGTGTTTACTTTTACAATTAATGTTAAAAAAACATAAAAAGGATATGTATTTTCAAGTAAATTTAAGTTAGATTTTTTATGTTTCGTCCCAGAATGACTCACTGGACTCGTCAGTAAGGCTATGTGAATCAGTCCTACCTTATACATTTTAATTGATCGGAATCCATTATGATGTATGTTTTTGTCCAAAAAAATTTTGGTTTTGTTTTTTGTTCATAAGTTTGTAAATTTGATCAATTTTGCAATCAATAATATAGTGCATTTCAACCATGGATAGGGTTGAAAACTTAAGATAATCGATAAATTTTGATTTGAGTTCCTAAAAAAAACAATAAATATATTTTAAACTGTTATTTGGTCCGCGGATAGAAGCCAAAACTTAAATTAAATAAATGATTGAATAGAAATTATCGCTATTTTAGTGAGTTGAATTATGAACCAAAAAACGAAATTTTAAAAACTTATCCTCAGTAATTTCCTTCCTTGCCCTTCTCTTCCAAATATTATTCTTGTTACACTTGCGCGAATTGAGGCTCAGTTTGGACGTCGCTAAGTTGTTACATGTAATATGACGGATGCTGGACTTTCTAGGCTTCTCTCCAAAATGTCTCGGTCTCCTCTAATTTGGGCGGGTGGTCCACAGTAACTGGTGGGCCTTGGAAGAGTCGAGATGGGTCAGAGAAAAACGTTTTATTTTCTCTGATCCACCTCTCCCTTCGCTCTAGAATTCTCCTAGCGTCAGATAGTAGCCTTATTCTGTCAACAATATGCTATATAGTCTATTATACATGGAATGCGGGATGCGTACTGTCTTGTGCAGCCTATCTTTGTGCTGTGTTAAGGCAGGCGCCTTTTGGCCTAATTATCAGCAGCTGGTCTCTTTCTCTGCTACTTGCTTCTTCTGGCTGCGGTAGCCTAGGCGCTCTCCGTATATAACCCCTTTCCAGCAGGGCGTTTTTTAGTCGATGTATTTACTCAAAACTATTGAGATATTGCCAGTCCATTGTTTTGATTCCATTTTGATTTGCTCCCACAACTCTAGGGTAGTCCATGGCCATCGGCTCGGCTTCTTACCTCTTATCTTGGGGGGTTTTCCTTTGGGACCATCACTGGGCCATTGTCCGCGACTGCGTCTTTAGTTTGTAGTCATATTCAGCAGTAATCCTTGATAAAGCGACACTCTTTCCGCAACCCGGGGATGCGTTCTGCAGCCTGGTCAAAAGCATTACTTCATATAGATGCCTTACTTCTAAAAGCGCAAGTAAAGAAAGCAGATGTAAAAACTTCCGCCAACAGATTCTCGGAAAGAAAATGCACTGAAACTTTTACAGATATGTAGAAGATCATTCCTTATCAATTTTAAGTCAAGAAATCACTAGCGGTAGGTCCAGAGCGTGTCATACATACTTTGAGTACCTAGAGCACATACTTTCCCAATGTCCCACGTACGAACTATATTCGTAATCGAATTCGCGGCTCCAGCGGACTACAACATTACAGCCAAGGAAAAGGAAAATGAGGAGACGTATCGAGCACTTTGAAGGGAGCTGCGGCGATTTTGCCCAGAATATTCAGTTAAAATAATTTTTTTTGTGATTTGTGCTCTCGGAGGTGCAAAGCTATCTCTGCTTCGTAACCTGAAAGCCATACCCGCGTGCCAAAAACATGCCGATGCAATTGCGAGATGGGAGCAGAGAGCTGTTATCCTTGAGTCGCTTCGTGTCCTTAAGACACACAAGGGTTTCGCTGGCCTGTTGTTATGATTTCGTCGTGCCCTGCGGCCACCAATCTCACGATCGTGAGATGATTTACCGCTGTTCTACTGGGAGCCAGTGTTATTTTCATATCTGGTTATTTTTTTAATAAAAAATTCCATACTTTCCCTCAAGACATTTTTAGTTGAATACGCGCATGGAAAGGATGACTTATATGCTTGCAAATTTTTTTTGCTTTCTGTCTTCCACTGTAGGTTTTGACAGAATTAATATATTGGCTTGAATTATTTTTTAATGCAGGTAATGATAGACAAAGTGGCATAGGGGTATTAAGATTCGCACTTGTCAATCACAGCCACCTACAATCATGAAAATATTAAACTGAAAACCCATTTTTGACCTGTAATGAATATCGGGGTCAATTGTTAACTAATTTGAATTGAACGTTCCGGAATCAGTGAAAAATAAGTAAAAAAAGGTTTTATACATGAAACTTGGGCATAAATAATATTGCTTTGTGAACAAAATTTATGCCCACTTGTTATTTTTTGTGTAAAATTAGTTTTGTCCTCCCTGAAGCCTTGTAAGAGAAAAGAAGTTCTAGAGCATGGAAAATTATTTTTATTATAAACAAAAATTATGGAGTAAATTTTCGCAACAATGTTTAACTGTAGAAGATGTAGCCTTCAAAATATGCTTAAATTTACGAATTTTGAAAGATCAATTAAATGAATTATATGCTTTAAAAAGGTATTGTTACGTCTTTTTGTATACTTTTTTCATACCTTTTTTTTTAATTTAAGTGCTTACAGATCTAAAATAAAATTGATATCCTAATGTAACCAAGTCGACAATTATTCAGGCAATCAAAGATAATTAAATAGTATTTTTTGTTTTCACTAAAGTGATCTCTTGTTGTGTTTTAATATATATGATATATGAATATATAGTTTCAAGAAATTGTACTTTAGAGTTTAAAAATACATTAAAGGTTTAATTTTCGAAAAATCTCAAATATAGGTATTTTCGAAATATTACATCGCAGCATTGTATATTCTACAAAATAATTTATAATTTTATAATTTAATTAATTAATAATTTCAAACAAAATACTTGTGCAACCTTCAAACCTCAAATCTATTCTTCTCAAGCCTTGGGCTGGTTCTAAAAATAAGTATGTCAAAACAATAAAAAAATACCTTGTAACTCTTTTTCGAAGAGGTATAATCTCAGTGGTATGCCTTTCAAATTTCTTCAAATCAGATGTAGTTGGGCTCAATAAGTGCCGCAATTTTATATCTTGTAAAATACTTACCTCTAAGAATTAATTTGCTTTAAAAATAAATTTAATACATATTTGTTTTCTATATACAAAATATTTTTGAGCCTATATAATTAAATATGTTTTTGAAAACAAATAATATGTTTGAAATACTCTCAAAGTGAATAAAAAGTGAGTGAACGTTTTGGTTTCTATAGAAATATTGATCTTAAACTGGAAAGGGAAATTTACATCAAAAATACAAAAAGTTTAAGAAGTGTGGTTAGGTTACGTTATTATACACTTGGAAAAGTGATGTTAGCTTCCAGGATAATTATACTGTTGCAAGTACAAGGATAAAAAAATCGAAGTCGATCTGCCCCAGAAGATATTAATGATATTAACGAGAAGGAAGTAAAAGGAGAGCAGTGCAGGTATTGTCCAAGAGTTATCGTACATATAATACCACGTTGTGTGTACTGTACTGCACCATACCATCCTAGCTATGTGCATAGCAGGCAAAAGTTCTGAGAAGTAAGCAAACAGGAATAAAAAACTGTTAGTGTAAAACAGAACCTATGCAAAATGTAAAACCAATAGCATCAGTGAAAGCCTGTTCTCTAACAAATCTGTCAATATCTGATCCACTGCAAAAATAGAAACAAAAACAAAAAATTCTGAACTCAAGAAATATCTGGAGAATCAGAAAAAGTACGGAAAACAAAATAAAAGATTTGAAGGATACTGTTGATTATATTTCGGACGCTTTTGAAAATGCTATGGCAAGTAATGAAAACTTAATGCAATGTATGAAAAGTCTTGAGGACATCCAACAGTTGAAGACTGACGTTGAGTACTTAAAATCCAGACAAAATCAAAAAGAACAAGAAGAAAAGTCGAATAATCTAGTCATCTCAATAATTCCACAGCAAGAAGTAAAATGTACCAAGAAAATAGTATATAAGAGTATGAAAGTATTGGGGTATAGCTTGCAGCAAGAAAGTGTACTTGCATGCTGTAGGATTAAAGTAGAAACAAAGTAAGCTCTCACACTTTTGACTCAAGATACTAAGAAGACGAAAACTCAAGATTTGAAAAGAAGAAAAGAAGTGAAATCCATTAGTCTTGGGCATTGTGAAATAAGAGGAGAAGCAAAAAAAATGTATATTAACAAGGAAATGACGGTGCACAACCAAACATTGTTTCAACTGGCAGGACCACTTCAGAAAGATAACATCTGTACATTTGCCTGGTTTAACAATGGAAAAATATATGTTGAGAAAAAGGAAAGAGCCAACTGGATATGGATTAAAGACCAAGATGTCATCTGTCTCATAAAAGAAACTGGAAGAGAGTGCGAAAATAGAAGAGACAAGAACAATGGAAGTAAAGAAGACTAACTACAAAAATAAAAACAAGGTTAACTGTTCAGACCCAAATCGATAAAAAAAGTAAGGTACTATGTCTAAATATTCGAAGTTTATGACATTCTTATCATGAGATTAAAATTATTGTTGAAAAAAAGAATACTGATATAGATATCTTGAGTTTAACTAAAACATGGCTATCTGAAAATGGAACTAAGTATTATACTGAGAAACTGAGTAAAATAATTAAAAATAAAGCTCACAACTCAATTTAGAAAGCGCAGGTTAATCCTCGTGAAACCCGCGCAACTGTAAATAATAGATTAAGTACTAAAAAAAGCGATAAGATAGAAAATGATATATACAGGCTAAAAGTATAAGAGAGATTCACATAATCAAGTAGAGATAGCGAATGAAATGAAATGGTATTTTCAAAATGTTGAAGTAGACTTGTGATAGTTCTATAACATTTCCTGAAATAGAACATGAAACTGATGTGTCACAGTTGAATTCCATCAGCAAGGTAGGATTGAATGAGATGTTTATTAGTTTAAAAAGGAATGCTGCGGCAGGTGATGATAAAATAACCACAAGGGAGTTTTTAATATTATACCCGGTGAATAAAACCAGGCCGCCATGCAAATGTTTTCAAATGATTTTCGAGGTTATATTGAAGTGAACTAAGTGAAGAGAAAAATGAAAATAGTTGATGTAAATAGAAATGCTTGTACTGTGCCGGGATGTTAGTCGAAAAGGCGCAAGAAAAAAGAAATACCAATGACTGATTTCATTACTCTATTTTAAAGCGAATAAATGAAATATCGTGAAAAAGTTACATTTTATGTGTTATGTATTTCATCCTTATTGAAGAATCAATGCAGAATTGTGCAAATTTATGCCGAAAAATGAAACAGGAAAAAGTATTACACATTTTTCGTCCTAAATTTGTATAATTTTTATTTTAATTTGATTTTAATTTTAATTTCATTTTAGAAACCAAGTTTAATTCATGCAGTACATTCAAGTAATATACACACATACATGGACGAACGCATAGATACATTTTAGCTTACTATCTCTCTTTAGATGCGACAGTGTCGCCATACGCGATCACATGCACCCATGAGACTCGACCCTGCCTGATTAAAACTACTCTATTAAGAATTATAAATCACGATTTTGAATAGAGGTAAAGTAAATGGCAGTATGCCAATAGGCAGGCCGCGGAAAGAATGGTTAGAATGCGTGAATGAGACCTTAATCAGAAAAGACATAAGAAGTCATAGAAGCAGGAGGGCTTGCATGAAAAAATGCATGAACGTGAAGGAAGCTAGAGAAGTATGCCAGGACAGTAAAGTTTGGCGACAAATAATTTATAATAAGAATTTGAGTAGAGTGAATGACGCCTGAAACAAAAGACCTTGGATACTAACGGGCCTGAGTGAGTAACCTCACATAACAACCTTGTGAAGCCCTTCACTTGGGGTGATGGCTGGACATATTGATCATCAACCTGGGTCGGAGCAGTGTTGCGGAACGAACGCGGTATTTAAATAAGTAACAGGAAAATTCTAGATCGATATAAAAAAAAATTTTCTACCTCTTGACGAAGCCTTGTATCTCGACTACTGATCGCTTTGCAATTTCCTCTGATCCCATGAAATGGGCCCCGAGGATCTGTCGCCTAAGCCTAGCTAATGCCGTGTACGGGCATAGCACATGCAGGGATGTTATGTCATTCCTGCCACATCTCCTGCACTTTATCGTGGGGTTATACCCCTCTTTGTGCATATGATAGTTCAAGTGGTTGTGCCCAGTTAGGATCCGTAGCACTGTCCTTATATCTTTTTTGGGTATACTTAGGATTTTCCTGGCTCGTTCCATCCTATAGGTATAACCCAGGATGGATTTCGCCTGACGGCAACCCTGAATTTGTTCCCAGTATTCCTGGTGTTTTGTTCGAATCCAGCTTTTAATGGCCATACCGATACAGCGAAGCGCTATTCCCAGTACTAGTTCTGGTCCAATGTATCCACTTGCTGCGCCGCGTTTTTTTAACTTGTCCGCCTATTCGTTGCCCTTGATCCCTGCATGACCAGGGACCCATATGAGGGCCACAATGTTCCGTTCTGCGAATTGATTTAATGCTTTTTTGCATTCCCAAACCAGTTCTGATGTTATGTCTGGTTTCACTATTGCAGTTAGTGTCGCATGGCTGTCCGAACAGATCGCAATCTGTCTGGCAGCAGCTTTTCCTTCTATTAGTGTTGAAGCACAGCGACGGACGGCCAGGACCTCCGCCTGAAAGACAGTAGCATGTCTTCCAAGTCGGATCCCTATCCCTTTCCCTCTCTTGCTGTCATAAATTCCTGCTCCTGACCCTCCCTCACCCCTGGAGTCATCTGTATACCAGATTTCTCCTTGGAGGAGCGGGTTACCATTTTCCCTACACATACACCTGCTTGGGATGCAGACGCGGAAGGCTTCGGCAAAGTTGAAGCGTTATGTTATTTTATCTTGTCTCATCTGTAGAATCGGGAATGCGCTGATTTTACTCAGGAGCCTAGTGTGTCTAGTCCCCTGACTCCATCTGTTTGCTCTTGCTAGGCGGCCCATCGCGTTTGCCCCTCTAGCGCTTATCGCAACATGTAGGGGTTCCTCACAGAGCATGAATCCTAACGCCGCCGTGGGTATAGTCCTCATTCCTCCAGTCAAACAGCTAAATGCTAGCGTTTGTAATCTTCGCAGCCTGTCCTTCATTGTTTTAGGTTCCGCTCGTGGCCACCAGACCACGGACAAATGTGGAATCCTTGGTTTTAGGGCAGAAGAGTAGAGCCATGCAAGCATTTTAGGCCCTAGACCCCACTTCAACCCATAGGCTCTCGTGCACATAAGGCCCATCAGCGTTTCAGATAAGGCCCCCTGACTAGGATTATAAAGTCATGCGCATATCACTGAGTATTGCACAACACTTTATTTAGACTTCGAAGGAGGCCGTCAACCACAATGCACCACAGGAGGGGCGACAGAACATCCCCCTGTGGTCATCTCCGATGAGCTATTCCCCTTAATAAGTCCTCACCCCATCTTGTTTCGAGTCTCCTCCGGCGTAGCATGCTTCCTATCCAGCATACAAGGTGGTCCGGCATACCACATTTCAGAGCCTTTCGACAGTTGACTTCTGGAGGAGTATTGCTGAAGCATGAAGCGCAGTTTCTACCGAGCAGCCTGCCTGAAAAGTATGCTGCCCTCTTTGCAACGGGGCGGCTAAGAGCACCTCATCCCTAATGTATCTCTAGACCAGCTTCTCCAACGTCTTCAAGATAAAAGACGTTAGGCTGATTGGTCGAAAATATTTTGCAGCAGTGTAACCCTTCCTCCCCGGTTTGGGTATGAAGGCCTCTCTGTCATCCTTCCATGCCGATGTCAAATGCTTACGGGTTATACTTGCCTTAAATAATTTCGTCAGAGAACGGACAACTCAATACGTGCCTTTTTGTAAATGCGCTAGATAAATACCATCCACCCGTGGTGATTTAAAAGGACAGTAGGACCCAATGGCCCATTCCACCTTTGTGTAATCAGTGAAGTTACAGGCGAAATTCCGGTCGGCCCTCTCCACTTTTTGGCCCCAGCCTTCCTCCTCTTGGTCAGTTCGGATTCGTTGAAACCCCAGGAAGTGAACTTTCTTCAGGTGATTTAGCGTTGCTTCTTCATCTTTGGCAAACTCACCATTATCGAGCCTTATGAGCCCGAGGCGAGCTTCTAGATTTTCCGCCAGGATCTTGTGTAGCCTCGCTGTTGCCGGAGTGTTATTTGATTCTCCTTTATTGTATTCACACTGGGCCGTCTCTCAGATGTCCCAGTCGGAAGGCAATATAGTTATATTGTCCCCATTGCACAACATTCTTGTCCTTTTACGGAGTCTCTCCAAGTGGGTATTCCATCATTCTGCTCCCTTCCTAGACTTGATTGTGCTTGTAGGGCAATTGTTCTTATATGATGTAGTCAGAGCGGTTCGCAGAAAATCCGCGGCGTGCTCTAACTGATCAATGGTACCATAGCTTGTGGGCAATTCCGCAAGCCTCCTTTTGAGTTTCTCCTTATATGAGTCCCAAAGTGTATTTCTGGGGTTTCTGATCTTGGAAATTACCATTATTCCTAGGGTTAATCGAAACACGATATATTTGTGGTCCGAGAGAGTCTCCTCCTTATTAAAAAATTGCATCATATAGGCATCAGAGATAAGGTTTTGAACTAAATAAAAGCCTAACTTGAAAATAGAAAACAATATGTATATGTGAACAATACAAAGAGTCAAGAATTGGAAGTTAAAACAGGAGTGCCTCAGGGATCTGTCATAGGGCCACTTTTGTATATTATTTACATGGAAAGCCTGTCTCTGGTTGGACTGACAATTAAAGTATTTATGTATGCAGACGATACAGTGCTTGTGTATGGGAATAAATATTATCAAAAATTAGAAAATATAATTAATCAGGATCTTATAATTTATTGCGAATGGCTTAAATATAATAAGTTATCAATTAATAAAAAGAAAACAGTATATGTCACATTTGCAATGATTAATGTAAATAAATCATCGATAAATCTACAACTACAAAATCTACTACTCAAAGAGGTTAAAGAGTACAAATAACTTGGTACTATTATTGATAATAAATTAGCACCTTGAAGTAGTTTCTTGAGAAGATGTAAAAACCTTATAAATGAAAAACATAAGATGATGACTCATCATGCTATTATAGAATCGCATCTCAGATATAGAATTATAAACTGGGCATCGGCTTCTCAGCAATTGATACAAAAAGGTCAAAGACTACAAAATAAAGTAATAAAAAATTCATTAAAATTACCTTCGCATACTCCCACGATTGAATATAAAAAAATCAAAGTTCCAGGTACCTGCACGCTTCTATATAGAGAAAGAACAAAACTAGTATTCAGATTTACAAACAAATCTCATAAAAACAGAGAATAAATTTGAAGTAGGCACAAATGTAGAAGATCACAGAACAAGGTATGCAGGAGAACTTAGGAAAAAATATTATAGAACAACTCTAGAGCAGAGTACCCCAATTTATGGAACTATTACTTAATATATTAAATGACCAGAAGAAATTAGGAAAAGCGAAACGATAGGAGAATTGAAGAGGAAACTGAAAAAGTTCTATTGTATATCTGAATACCCGACTGATGCTTTATGTTCAGGAGTAAATTATCAAATTTCAGACGTGATAAACTTGTAAAGCATACCTTTGTTACATAAAGTATCGTGTGTACCGTGGAGTGTAACGTCTTTTTATACTCGCGTGTTTGCAAAACTCACGTTCGGATAAGAATACAGTTTCACACCTAGGTACACAGCGTACTATTATTTCGGAACACTCAATTGAAAATGTTGAAAAAACTTTTATAATTCCATAATTTATAAATATATACATTCAAGGTGCAATCTACGTAAGATGACAATATGTATATGATTGTAAAAAATAAATTGCGTATGAACTCAGTCATCGGGGTTTTTTTACCTGTTTTTGGATCATAAATATTCTCAATATCAAGAATAAAAAATGTCTTGAGGCATAAGTTAGAATGTTTTAGTTTGAAAATCAAAAAATTAATGTTTATTTATTTTCTAAAAGTCAACATTTAAAGGAGTGGCCGAAGGTAAAGCAAAATATTTAGGTTTTTCATTGTCAAGTTTCTACTTTTAGGATCGAATACGGTTGGCAATGCGAAAGAAGCTCATCAAGAAGAACCAGGCACCAAGAAGCACATTAGATGCTTTAAATATGGTAAAGATACTAGTCAAAAAATCTGTTTATGCAAAATATATTTCTTCGAAGTGTAGTTTTTTTATGTTTAATTTTTTTGGCTTATTTTATTGCACACACATATATTCATATTCGATTAGGTCGTTCCAGGGTAAATTACTATGAAATATCTTATTTCATATTTTCTGTTATGCCAAATTAAATCTTAATCATTTTAGATTTGCAGTCAAAAGATAGCATTTTACAGTTCTGACCTCATTACACCTCGGCTACCTGAAGGTGCAAAGATACCGTGCAATTTGGTAAAAATTGACCTTCAAAGGCACACATATTTCCGTATGGCCATGCCTAAGAACAGCCCCTATCACAAGGCTATTAATTATTAGTAAGTATTTTCTCAGTTTTTTCTGAAAAAATAGAATCCTACACATACCAATATGAATGCTTGTGATATTGAACCCTTTATTGTGTAGTATTCACACCCAACAAAATTTTTTAATTTTGTTTACGAAACCCTACCGTTTATTAAACAATAAGTATTGCTTGATCAGTTGACAGTAAGTTGAAAAAAGTACAAATTAGGCAATAAAGTATGGTTCTCTAGTTTCTTTTTGTTAGAAGTTGCATTCATACAATTTCAAATTGTTCGAACGACACAAAAACAACTGAAACAATAATTTTCACATTGATCAATTTAGCTATAGTATTCAGGAGGTGCTATCAATTCGCGGTATTCAGGGCAAATTAATATATGTAAATTACTCATTCTTGATAGGTCGTGTTTGAGGTCTGGTGAGGTTGAAATTGAAAATTCGATGAATGAGATGTTAAGAAGGTGGTATTCACTTCATTATCGTTCTTACACCCTGGACGTAATTTTAAAAAATTTGTTTATTCCTCCATTCCATTCTTATGGGAAACTTCAGGAGGTGGGTGGTATCTGTTCAACAATTACTTTGATTACAGAGGAAAAATTCAGGTGTTAACTATTCTTAATTTATCATTATTATTTATTTTGAAGCAAATGTAAATTTGGTATATTTATGTATCTTTAAGTAAATGTAAAAAGATGGGAGATAGTTAGTAGTCTAAACTGTCAAAATTTTAAAATATATATATTTTTTTTTAAATCGGCCTTGCCAGATCCGTTTGAAATGTTAGGATTGAAATAAAAGTTTTCATTTATTCCCACTGACCCGGATCCTTGTGCAAGGTATTGCCCGCCACTGTTCAACGTATCCCTTTCAATCTTCGACGTTCGTGTGCGGTGTTTTTTAGCAAATTAGTGCTTTATAAATTAATACAAAATCTACAGTTTGAATTTAGTTATTTAGATACCATAATCACTTTTTTAGTATCATGAAACTCAGGGAAAATGGCATATTAAAGCGCATTGAGTCAACGCTTCAAGACACCAGCGGCAGCAAAATTTCCTTAATAAATTCACCTACTGAAGAGAAGTTTGAGCCTGGAAGAATTTTGGACATAGCATCACTTTTGGCGATGTATTGTGGAACCGTGATTTTGTCTATCCTGATACTATTTTTTGAAAAAGTTTATTTCACAGTTCGTAAAAGAAATTCTATTAAAATGTCAGCACGTTCTCGTCCTGGAGCTGCTCGAATTAGAAAATTAAATTTAGATATACAATGTTACGAAGATTATCAAAGGAATAGCTGTTTGTGATACAAGTGCGCAGAATAGGCGATTGCTGACGAGTGAGAAACTTGCAGCATTAGCCGAAGGTTTGAAGCACAAGTTAGAGCCTACCGCATCAGCGAACCGTGTGCGAAATAGCTGAAGGAAAGTGCTACAATCACTTTCTTGCACTTCTCCACCAAATTTTCGGTCACGTATTCGCGTATAATTTTTTTGAAAAGAATTTTGAACAATATTTTTATTTTGACGGCGTGTAAAGTTACTTATTTATATAGTTGGCATGCGCTTCCATTGCGCCAATTCGCGAAATAGATGTGTTTCAAAGTGCGCATGCCCCATCATTATTCCCACACATTCTACTGGATTGATGCACTTTGCATACTCATGGTGGGTGTTGCAAAGAAAGTATTTTGATGCTTCATGTATTGTCTTTTAAATGAACAGGGTAAATAATCCACGTTGTTGCATATATTTTATCGATAGTCATATATGTCCATCAATTATGTTTTAACTTTTGTGACATGATTTAAAAAAATAAATCTTATAGAGTAATAAATAAATTGTGAGCAATAAATGCTAATTTTTTAATAATATATAAGTTTACAATTTATTGAAGAAATAAATATAAACGAAAAACTTTATAAGAGCTTTAAATTTTTTTTTAAATCCCGATTTATTATTCTTGCGTAAATTCTAATGTGAACATATGTGTCACGTTATTTTCCCAAATGATATTTTCGGCTTTGTAGAATTATAACTCAAAAATAATGACCTATCCCACAAATCTCTGGGACGAAATAAATGAATAAAGAAAAGAACGGCTTTCTCCAACTTTTGCAAGAATATGAAATCATTTTTTAAGAAAATGTGATGTAAATTAATTGAAATAATAAAATTTGAATAATTTTGTGTGGTTTGAAAATGATTTTATTCAATTTAATCAGGTTTCTATTCTTGTATTCCTAAAGGTTTTC
Organism: Andricus grossulariae; assembly: GCA_011634705.1. Taxonomy (NCBI): domain Eukaryota; kingdom Metazoa; phylum Arthropoda; class Insecta; order Hymenoptera; family Cynipidae; genus Andricus; species Andricus grossulariae. The sequence goes on along the minus strand of JAABKJ010007545.1, from coordinate 108,321,482 downwards.
GTATCTCCGTAATTCTGAGTAACTCTTCTCGAATTTTTCTTAATTTTTCTTCAATTGCATAGAATTTCAAAGAATCTTATACGTTCAAATCATTCTGCATACTTGTAAAAATTCTTGCGATTTCGTAATTTTCAGTTAAGATTGATAACATATATTTTCTAGCACAATTTTATGAAATACTTATTCCTTATTTGCGTATTTCTAAAAATGCGTGAAGATTCTCAACAAAAATTTAAATAGAAATAAAAAAGCGTTTTGCAAATAGAGCGTTTTTGGATAAGTACATATATGTATATGTATCAGCAGTTGATGCGAATTGATTTTTATTTTGCCCTTCCGACCATGGCATATTTTCCTATTTTCTACAGGAAATCTAATGTATTTTTATCAGTTTAAAGCTCTTAAGGATGTACGGTCACCAACACACTTTTCTGACGGATTTGTTTAAATATTGACTATAGGTTCTTTGGAATGTTATCTAAACGTTTGCGAAATTGAAAAAATATTGTCCTCTCCTGAGCTGAGATAATTAAGATCAAAGTTGAATCTTTATACACGTAAAGCCTATCCCAAGCATAGGAAAATGGTACAATTTTAACTCTAACTCGTAAACCATTTTTACCTTTTTTTTCAAAAATTAATATATGTGAGAAGGGGGTTTCATGAAGATTTGAAAAAAAAATCAGAATTTTCGTCCTCTTAGTTTTAGAATGAGAGGTATGCAAAGTTTGAGAATGTTGAATTATCCGAAAAATGTAACAAGCACGTGGTAGCTATCCGGCAACGCTGTCGGAGCGCCTAGCGAGTCTAGCGTATGCGCAACATCTTTCAATCTTTTATGAGAAACTTTCTTTTTCATAATCTGCCATTTTCAACAAATGTCACGGTTTCATTTGCAGTCAAAGAGCACAACTGTCAAAGCAGACACCATGAAAAATGCGACTTTGCGGCGTCTACGCTCAGATCTCGAGGAGTAGCGTGTACTCGTCTGTACACACAACTTCTCTATGTGTAGTGTACACTCATAGCCAAAAAGGTTCTCTTATGTCTGACAGGAAATTAATCAATAAAACATTATACTGGCATAATTATCTATTGTTTCACTGTCTGCGACGTAAATGAGCTACATATTATACATTTGAGGGTTAATAAAACATATATCACTCCAAAAGTATTATTTTCCGACATAGAGTTAGCACTAACTTTTTGCAGATATTATGCGCGACCGTACCTCCTTAAATATTCAAAACATTTTTTAATTTTATGGTATAATAATAACAATAAAGAAAGCGTCCTTAGAAAGTTCATTGTTTTTGGTTAAAAAGTGTACCATTATATTTTTGGTTCATAATTCATTTTTTTTGGTTAACAATTTCATTATTTGGTTGAAAATTTAATTAATTTGTTGAGAATTCGATAATATTGATACCAAGCCATCCTTTCTGATTGATAATCTGACTATTTTCGTAGAAAATTCTTAATTTCGTGTTGCAAATTCAACTGTTTTGTAGAAAATTTGTCTTTTTGTTATGAAATTCCTACGATTTGGTTAACATTTTTTTTTCTTACTCCACTGGAAACTTCTTTTTGGTTGAAAGTTCATCCTTTCGATTTGAAAATCCATCTCTTCTGGTAGAAAGTAATTATTTTTTGTTAAAAATGTCACTGCTTTAATATCAATCTGTTTTGGTTGAGGATACAACTATTTTATTGAAGATTTAACAATTTAGTTGAAATTTTTTTCCTTTTTTGATGAATTGAACTGTTATTATTTTTAAATTAAAATCAATTTTGGTCGTAAATTCAAGTTCTTGTTTGAAAGTTAAACAGATTTGTTCAAAACTCAACTATTTTGGTAGAAAAGTCGTGTTTTTTGGAGAAATTGATTTAAAATTAAAATATGTTTTGGAGGAAATGACAACTTTTACATTTTTTTCTTTAGTATTCACCATTTTTGCTTGAAAATGTACCTATTTTGTTGAAAATTCATCTTTTCGGGTTGGAAATTAGACTATTATGGTAGAAAACTCAACTATTTGGTTGAAAATTAACTTTTTGTTCAAAATTCACCTTTTTGGGTTGAAAGTTCAACTTTTTTGGTTTTTGATTTGAAATGAAAATCTTTTTTGTTTGAAATATCAACTCTTACATTTCAAGACTTTAACTATTATGTTATGAAATTCAACTATTTATTTGAAAATTAGGTTTGTTTTGCAGAAAATTAATCTTTTTTGGTTGAAAAATCAACTATTCTTTTGAAATTTTGCCTTTTTTTTATGAATAGGCTTTGATTTAAAATTCATATCTTTTTAGATTGAAATACCAACTATAACCATTTTTGTTGAAATTTTGATCATTTTGGGTTGAAAATTCATCTAGTTGGTTAAAAGTGGAATTGCAAATTTTTGTTAAGAATCTAATTTTTTGTTTGATGATTCATCATTCCAGTAGAAAATTCATCTCTTTGATGGAGAATTCGTCTTTTTGGTGGAAAATTAATCCTCTTAATTGAAGATTCATAATTTTGGTTGAATATGCAACTATTTTATTGAAAAAAAATATTTTTGTTGAAAATTTATATTTTCGGGTTGAACTTTGTCTTGAAAATTCGCCTTTTTTGATCAATTAAACTGTTTCTAATTTAAAATTAAAATTTTGTTTTGTTGATTCATCTTTTTTAGTTGAAAATTCAACTATTTGGCTGAAAATTAAGTTTTTTCTTGAAAATTATTCTTTTTTGTTTGGAAAATGAACTATTCTGTTGAAATATCGTCTCCTTTTAATATATTGTTTTTGTTTTAAAATTCTAGTGTTTTTTTATGGAATATGAACATGAAACGTTTTGTTGAAAATTTATTTTTTTTGGGTTCAAAATTAACATACTTGGTTAAAAGTTGACCCACTTTGTTAATGTTTTTGTTTAATTTACCATTTTAGTAGAAAATTATCTGATTAGTTGATAATTCGTCATTATTGGTTAATCTTCTTTGTTGAAAATTTAACTATATGGTTCAAAATCCGTTTATTTGGTTAGAAATGCAATATTTTTACTTGCAATTTTACGAATTTAAGCGTTTTAATGTGAATTTATTTTTTCTTGATTTTAGGTGTTCTAGTACTGTGCAGTGTTGGGTAACTTACTTTTTTCGAGTAGCTAGTTACATTTAAGTTACTTGTAACTGTAACTAGATAAAGTTACATTTTTCAGTCACATTTTTCCACCAAGCATTTGTATTTTTACACAAAAAATATGACATTTTTTCGGTGGAAAATATAAATTTTCAAGCCAAAAGGACGAATTTTCAACAAAAAAGTTACTTTTTAACCAAATAGTTTAATTTTGTAGCATTTTCAAACCAAAATGACGAATTTTCTGCAAAACAGTTTCATTTTGAAAGCGAAAATATGAATTTTTCCTGAAAAAGTTACTTTTCAACCAAACGAAATAGTTGAATTTATACAATATGTATGAATTTAAAACCAACAAAAAATGTAATAGTTGATATTATTTAAATCAAAAAAGATTTTAATTTGAAATGAAAAACAATTCCAATGAATTGTTGCATTTTCCAGCCAACAAAATGTTACTTTTTAACCAAATAAAATAGTTGAATTTTTAACAAAATGCATGAATTTTCAACCAAAATAGATGAATTCTCAACGAAAAATATAATAGTTTCTATTATTTCAACCAAAAAAGACTTTAATTTGAAATCAATTACAGTTGAGTTGAACCAAAAAAGATGAATTTTCAATAAAATGGTAAAGAGGTTGTAAAAATACTAACTAACAAAACAAAACAAAACTGGGTCGTAATCTATCCGCACTCGAAGCAGTACAAATGTAGGATTATAAAAAAAAACGTAACTATAAATCAAAAATATTAATAAAAAGGGACTTTTTAAAAAAAACTAATATTCTGAATGAATAATGAAACCTTGACGACTTCTCGCATATTGAATACACTCGTTACAATAAATACAAGCAACCATTAATACCTTCTCAGCATTTCAACAATTACCAACAACGCGAAACATTTTATAATCACACATATTATTTTAAATACTGCGCATTTTTTTATTTTATTTTCTGTTAACTAAATTTTTCAACAACAAAAAAATGTATTTTCAAGAAAAATTTATTTTTTGAGAAGAATTTTTCATTCTTCGACGCATGCACATACAAGTTTTACTTAAAAATGTAAAGTAGAGCGAATACTGCGATATTTGCCTACAGACATAGTCTCAAAATAAAAATTATCTTAGTACTGAAGCGCAAAAATGATATTGGACGAAAATAAAAAAGTACGCCTGTTACTAGAAGGGAATGTATATCTTTGTGGCTTCTAAAAATTATTAAAATTAATTACCACATCAGGGCAGTCTCGAAATTGGAAAACTTTTTTCACATCGTATTTCTCTGAAAGTGTAAAATAATAACGAAATAAGTTATTCATACCATTTTCAATTCACTCAAATTTAAAAATAATTTTCTCGCATAAAACTTTATGTATTTCATTTTTACCCGTGCATAAATTGGCCCGGTTGGCCCTACTACAACAAGGTTTCTGGTCGGATCCCGGCCGGGCTACCCCTGGTTGGATTTCATGGTCGGGAGCCGCCAAGAGCGTAATTTTTATATGGAGATAACTCAATTGGAGGAAAATACTGACTTTCTAGGATGGAAGAAGATCCCGATAAAGTTAGTGTTAATGAATCATCCATGATGACGCTCAGCGTTCGACTGACTTGAAATGATTAGTATCTACATTTATATAGATTATACATGCTTTTAGAGTTTAATTGATTACGTAAAAATTTCAGACTAAAGATGGCCAGAGATTACCAAAGCTATCAAAATAAATAATTTTATTGTTAATATTTTCATACGCAACCCAATGAGTACCTAAATTGTTCTTATTATCAAGGTTAACAATAGAACTTTCATATTTACGTGGCCCACCCTCTGTTAATCCATTTCGCATAAAAACACCTAGAAAATTGGTCATTTTTGAAGATTTGGTCAATTTAAGTAAATCTGCACCGTTTAGTGCTCGGTGAGGTAGCGTCACTTTGAGTTTTTTGACTTGCACTTAAGTCCTGCTCCTTGAGTATATGGTTTTAGATGAAATCCTCATCCTTCTTTATATGGTTTCAAATAAAGAACTTTCCCCACATCAATGGCTTCCATTGCTTCATTATGACGTTTGCTTTCTTCAAGCTGTCGTTTTGCAAAATTTTAATCATTGACAGCTATAGCTATTCCGGCAGCTCCACCAGCTAGTGCTCCAATAGCACTTAGACCAGCAAAGATGGGTATAAGAAAGGGCAGGAAACCACTCAATTTCTTTGGAACTGGTAAAATGCGAGGTTTCTTTACAATTCTTTTTCCGCCAGCTTTTTTACAGCTGTATGCGCGCGTCTGAGAGTAGATTTAATAACAGTTCTTCCATCATTACTTATATGAGTGTGGTAGCATACCTTTTACCTTTAATAACCGTACCAAATTTTGTTATAATTTTCATTGCGTTAGTTATTCCCCAAGCAGCCGCCCTTTCACCTATATCTGACTCTCTAGATAATACACGTTTCCAAACTTTTTCACATAATACTCTATAAACTACGTTTCTTGCTCCAACGTTTTCTCTATTTTGCGATTAAGCGATATCGTGCTCCTTAAAAGCAGCATCAAGAGGATTGATTCCAGGATCACCTCGCGCAAGCCGTTTTGCTAATTTCATGCCTGGTCCACAATACTGGTATCCAGGAAGATGTAACTCTACAGGAAGTCTGTTGATGTTATTCAGCAGTCCTCTACGACGTCTTACCTCGTTTGAGGTTCGCTCACATGATATCTAGAGTTTTTCATTCAGAAAAACGGCATGGGCATTTATTACAAAACAGTGTACGAGCAATCTTTTGTGGACCTTCCAACTGTGGACAGACAAATGCTTTGTTGCCTCTATTAATACACCCAAATGGATTGAGATTTGAAAATGTTTACATTTACTCTAAATCTTTGAATCAACTAAAATATAAGTTTTTAGAAAAAGTTCTTTACTCAGTAGATGGCGTTGAGTACTATCCATTCAATGAGCATAATGATGTTGTAATACCATGTGAAGCTAATTCAAATTCTTATACGTGATAATGTTTATTTGCTTGTACTGCTTAAAAAAGATGAGACGAATCTGAAGCATATATATAATGATCGTGTTAATACTGACATGTCTCATTTGCAATTTAAACAAATGTGCTTAGCTTGCTGGTATGATGATAAGCATGGATTTGTTGAACTTGATAAGGACAGAAATCTAAATAAAGGTAGAAATAGAAAAGGTTTTGACTGTTTTGTTAATCTGGAACCGCTTGAGAAAATAATCAATGGTTTTGAAACTGTTAAAAGAATTGATCCAGTTGGGGATGAAGTCAAGAATAATGTCAAAAATGAAGTAAAGAGTGAATCTGAAGAAGATTTGCAGCCGGAAGATGATACTGAAAATTCATTTAAATCAGCTGTGAGTACAGATTCGAAAACATCAGAAGTTTCTGAAGAAACAATAGGTAACGCTTCATGGAATAGTATTGTGAAAAATTATCTGGAAATGTTAGGAAAAAAAAAGGATCTAGATGTTACATTTGGTGTACGAAAATTAACTAACAATAGATTAATGATTGGTGAGTCGCCAATGAGTTTTTAACCAAACCATATTATTGTGGGTGAAAGCAATTATCCAACAACTAGAGGCTTGTTGAAACTTTTGTTTAAAAAGGATATAGCAGGAAATTCTATAAGCTTGGATGACTTTGAAAATGTTAAAAAATCATCATTTCAACAAACGCACATACAAATTTCAATAAAGTTGATGGAGCACTTCGTGATAATAGAACTTTGAAGTTTCGAAATTTCATAGCTAAAGCAATGAATGCATCATCACTGTCAAAAAATAATAAACAAAATAACAAGCATTTTTCATCAGGTAAGGGCTTAATTCCAAAATATATTATTAGCACAGAGGATAATAAATTAGACTACATTTATTTGAATGATGCAAATGAATTAGTGGATAGGTTATGTTTACTGCTAGCATCTTGAACAGCTGTAAATCCGAGTCAAATAAATAGCAAGATGAGCACCGATGTATTCGGACATCATACCAAGCGAGCAGAGAGTACAAGTCGTGGTCCTCCTGGATTTGGCTTTAAACCCAATTCTGAAGGAGATTATGATATGAATAATAAAAGGTTGTGTAAAGTGGCTGATGCTCAGGAGCAGAATGTTGCTGTTTATCTGAATATGGTGCAACGTATGATACACCGTGAACTTCAGACTATCTACGATGTTATAGCTTTCTTGCGAACTGAAGTAGTCAGCAATAATATGATGATTGGAACTTTGTAAAGTTTCACAGATAAACTTGTTAAAAATGTGAAAATTGATGTTGAATCAATTCAAAAATTGGTGGATCGAAACTCAGAGCTCGTTCGTCAAGTAGACACTAGACTGCATGCACTCAAAAATGGACGTTGAGAAGCAGCAGTTGGTGACAACTGAAATATTTACCATAAGTCATGTTAATAATACTGAACCAGTGATGCATATGCTGAAAGATTATCAAGATAAAGCTATTGCAGGTAGTTTTTATGAACAAGAACTTAGAAATCCAAACATTTATCTTGTAGAAAAAGTACTGGAAAAACGTGGAAATAATCTGTTTGTAAAATGGCTAGGTTTTGACGACTCTCACAATAGTTGATTAGATAAGTCTAGTTTATAAATGTCTTTTATATTATTAATAAGTTTTTTCTGAATAAAAATGATTATTTTAAAACATATATATCTTTTTACTTACCCATCTACCTACCCTTAATCTAGTGAATGAAAAAAGGCAAATTTTATTTTAAATTACATATTTTTATTCAGATTCTCTTACTGATAAATACATAAGGTTTTCAATGTATAAATGTACAATTCACACATATGAGTACTGGTAATTTCTCAATAACTTCTTTACACACATTACGATTGTGGAAAGTTATCATTTCAAGAAACAGACTTCCAAATCGCATGAAAATAGTAAATACCAGTTTTTTCATTGCCTTATTCTTTAAATTTGTATAATTTTTCTGTATATAAGATTTGACACTTTTCACACAAGGTGATTTCACATTACACCAAACAATTTCAGCTATGGTTTCAATAATGGTATATTTTGTACAGTGGAACGGTATAACATATCCATAAGATACCGGTTGATACAAGGAGTGACTTGCTGGAGAACAGCAAACTTTGTTTCTTGTAGTATAAACGGGTAATAATTTTTGGTTTCAACTACAGTTTCTTGAATTTGTTCCAAAGCCAATATGTAATCTCCATAAGATATAGTCATCTGTATACGGAAATTTCCACAGTCGATGCATTGCTCCTTCTCTTGACCATTTGAATACATTAAAATGATGTTGAAATAACTTTGGAACAATTTCCACTTATCAAGATATAAGGTTATACATGCATGAGGATGACTAGTTAACAGTTTCACTGATGATGCTAACCTTCCATCTTTTTTAAATTCAGTACCCACGATAATTTGCTTTGTGAATGATGAATTCTAATTTTATGTAGTTGAATGTAACGTTTGATTTCGAGGAGTATACGACATGATGATGTTGATGACACTGAAGGCTTTCAGGCACTGAGCGATAAGGAGTAAACTGCACACTCTATATTTTTACCCACAAATTCAATGGAATTGCACTTTCCACACAAATACGCTATTCCAAGATGTTGATCTTCACAAGCTTTCTTCGTACACATAAACATTATTTTGAATGACCAAACACAGGCTCCCATACTTATGATGTAGTCATAAAATGTTTGAACCATTTGTTTCTCAGCAGCATCAGAGGCAATACTGCCAAGGGATTTGTTATTGAAAAAATATCAAAAAGATGACGTCAGATGAGTGACATAGTATACTTCTGGAATGTATTTACTGAAGACCGAGCAACGTTACACTTACGTTTGTTGCCCAATTCTATGAAAAATATATAACGTTAACAATTCGTTTGTCAGCAAATATCAAAGGATGAACCGCTAAGGGATTCGTTATTGAAAAATCAAACTCGCTTCTTAAAAAAATTATTCTTAAATTTGCAAAACAACATTCCATTACAATCATCACATCCTCTGAAATTCAAAAGCGGATATCAGGTCATCAATAATTTATCAATTTAATCCCTTCATTGCCATTGACGCAAAATGCATCAAAATTTTCCGTGTCCTGTGTGGCATTAACCCAAAATGCCTATTTATCTTACTCGGATTTTGCATTCAAGTCTTACTCAAGGGTTTTTGGGGTCGCTAAATCCGAATCTGAAGTCAAAATTCTAAAATTCAAAATGCTGGATTCAATATGGTGGACGAAAATACAAAAAACTGCTCGATTTGGATAAATCTTGGTAATTATATGTTATTTAGGTCGCTAATTACGGATCTGAATTAAAAATTGGAAAATTCAAAATGGACAGACTAAACCATACAAAGTAGATCCTACTGTTGGCTTCGTAAAATTTACCAAACGGAGTAGTACGATCTACTACTGGAGAGAACTGGAGAGAACTGAAAGAGTATATGCTACTAAATATGGACAGAATAAACCATAGAAAGTAAATCCTAGTGTTGGCTTCGTAGAATTTACTAAACAACGTGGTAGATCCTACTGTTAGCTTCGTAGAATTTACTAAAACGGAGTTTGAGACTATTTTGGGTAGGCTGAGAGGTGAGGTTGTTTAGCGTGAGGAACAGGGTGGAAGTAGGTGCAGCCGAGTAGCGGCTGCAGGCAGGGATAGGGAGTGAGGAGCACGGAAGAAGGTGCGATTAGTAGGGTGACGTAGCACCGTGGGGACAGAAGCTACGCAAGTTACGTAAGGCGATACGGACATAGGTGTGTTCGAATCGTTTTGATGGATTCAGACGAGGAAGTATTCTGCACGCCGAAAAGTGAGAAAACGGTAGAGAGGGATAGATTGAGGGCAGATAGTTTTGGCTCAATCGAACCATTCGTAAATAGGCAGAAAGAGGAAGTAGTGAATACTAGGTAGAGGTAAGATTCACACTAAAAAACCCGAAAATGATGAAAACACCACCGGGAAAAGACCAAAATAATGCGGGGGAAAAGGCAAGGAGGAAGACAAAGACAAAGTTAAACATAGAGGGCCAATAGAAGTTAAAAAGCTAAAGCTAGAAGAATTGCGGGAAATGATGATAGAGGTAATACAGATGAACGAAAAAAGGCAGGAAGAAACAGGAGAGGAAATAAAACAAGAGATTAGGAAAAAATGGCCGAACTTAGAAAGGAGATGCGAAAATGGGAAGAAGTTAGGGAAAATTTGGCAAAAAGGTTGCAGACTTTCAAACAAAGATTAGAAAACCAGGATGAGAATAATAAAAAGGTAGCACAGTTCAAATATAGGATACTGAAGATTGAAAAATTAAACCGGGAGTTGGGTGAAGGGGAGAGTGGGAATATTGAGAAGGAAAGGATAAGGGAAACATAAAGAAGATTAGAAAGCAAAGAAAGAGATGAAAGAAAGAAAAACATAGTGACAAAAGGTCTAAGATTAGAAGGGAAGGAATTGAGGGAAGGAGTAGAGGATGTGCTTGAAAGGATAGATGCCAAATTAGGGATAGAGGAGAGGCGAAGTGTAGGAAAAGAAATGCGAAAGGAGAAAGAATGGTACTAGTAAAACTAAAGAAACGGGAACATGAGAGGGAAGTGACGGCAAAGAAGAGGTTGTTATATGGAAGCACGGAGAGAATAGAGGATGATTTGAGACGGGTACAAGGAATATGCAGCATAAGTTAAGACCAATGGCGGAATAGGAAAGACGTAAGGGACAAAGAACGTGGGTTAAGTATGGCAGAATACAGATAGAAGGTGTATTGTGGGATTGAGACGAAGAAAGAGAAGAGTTAGTAGTGCCCGGAAGCTAGGAAAGAAAGGAACGGGATGTAGGAAAATAAGAAATAGTAAGAAACAAAAAAAACGAGAAAAGAAAGTAAGGAAGAATAAAGGATATCTTACTGGAATATAGCAGGATTGGAGAGAAAGGATAGAGAGTTTATGAGAAATTTGGCACAATGGGATGTAGTAGTAATGATGGAGACGTGGCCAGATGAAAAAGGATGGGAAAGAGTTAGGGGAATATTTCCGAGAGGTTACAAATGGCTAGTTCAAAATGCAAAGAGGAAAAATAGAAAGGCAGAGCAATGGGAGGAATGGTGATGGGAGTAAGGAAGGAATGTATAGCAGGGAAGGATTAGAAAGGGAGAAAAGAGCAAAAAAAATCAATATTTACCTCTTGTACTATTGTACAAGAGGTAACTATGGAAGGAGATAAGTGGAAGATAGTGGGGGTTTATGCGAACGGGGATATGCAGGAGAAATCAGAGGAGATGAAAGAAATGATGGAAGAAAATAGAGAAGAGATTAGGCTTATAATATGGGGGGTCTGAATGCGGGAACAGGAGATAGAGGATGAAGGGAATGGGGAGGAGAGCAAGGAAAAAAATCCAAAAACAAGATACTGAGTGGGGAGGGAAAGAAGTTGTTAAAGAGCTTGGAGGAGTTGTTGTGGTTTATTTTAAACGGAGATTTAGAGGGAGATGAGGAAGGGAAATTTACACGCTCAGGGGGAGCAAGGGGAACGGTAATTGATTATGTAATAGTGGACGATGAGGTAAGAGAGAAGCTCAACAAACTAGAGGTAGGGGATTTTATACATTCGACTCACTTTCCCGTAATAGTGACATTAGGGGGAGAGAAAAGTAATAAAAATATGGATGAAAATAAAGCGAAGGTGGAATGGAAAAAATATATTATAGATTTGCTAGGAGGGTTAGAGAGAATAGTTAGGAAAGGAGGAAAATATGGTAGAGAAGGAGATGAGGAAGAGGACATAACAAGGGAAGAAATAGTTAAGCTGTTAGGAATAATGAAAGATGGAAAGGCACCTGGTATAGATGAGACTCCAACTGAAGTCTGGAAATATGGGGGGGGGGCAGAATTAAAGGAATGGGCATAGATAATGTGTAATAGAGTATGGAGAGGAGAGGGGTGGCCAGAGTTATGGAAACTATGGTGGAACCCATAGTGAAGATAAGCAAAGGGCAGGATATTAAAGATTATAGGGGTGTGACGCTGATGTCAACATTGTTCAAAGTATATGTAACGGTTTTGTCGGACAAATTGAAAAAAGAATTTGAGGAAAAAAGATAGAACCAACGAATTAGACAGGATTCAGAAAAGGGATGGGGGGATGGACAATATATATGTTATAAATTATCTGATAAATAAAAGGATTGAAAGGGGGAAAGGGGCAATGCCTGCAATATTCGTAGGCTTAAAAGCTTACACCCCATTCATAGAAAAAGTTCGCCATCATAGATTAGTCTAGGCTCTATCGTTAAATTCCGCAAAATTGTGGAGTATCGAAAGGGTAAAGTGTTAAATTGTTAAGTTCATTCATTTTATGCATAATTGTTACGCCATTCGCTGTGTTGTCATTCACGAGTAATAAAACCCTATCAATATGAAACCACGCCTTCTACCTAATTTTTCCAATTGAGAACTGAGCTAGTTTTAATTAAAAGTGAGTTCTAATTCCGGTATATCGTAATCTCACTGATGTCGTTTGTTTGTCGAGTTTAGAATAATATTACAAAAGAAGTAAACAATTAAAACGATTCGCACGTAAGAATTTTCTGAATTGATATTTAATTAATACGCACGTGATTCTTTTTAGTTCACTATATAATAATTTAACATGTTGATTTTCAGAGTTTGCAAAATATTATAATCATAAGTATTTTACCATTTAATAATAACAGAAAACTCATGCAAAGAGGTTGAGAATAGGGTCAATAAGTTGTCTGTCGGTGTAGTTCGTTCATGTATAAATTAACAGCAGTTTTAATTACATCATAGATATGGCAGATTGTTACTGGGTGAAATTTATTTTCGGTTTGCTGTCTGATTTTTAACTCAATTTAGGTATTTAATATAACAACATCACGTAATCTGTTGAAAATAGTTCATAATACCTACGAATAAAAGTATTATGTATCATTTGTGATGTTATTAAGAATAAGCTTCAAGACCGTGTTTCTGAAACTCAAGAAATTCAATAAATGGTATTATATTTTTTAGGAAAAATTGTTATTTTTCTGCATTCCACGCCAAAATATACGAAGCCGTCTTTACATGAAGCTTTAGTAGAATTAATTTATTTTCTTACAGATATCTCATTGTTTTTGCTAGCAAATAATATTATAATTATTATTGTATTTAAAAATGTTTATTTTTAAGCATATATTACTTCAAATATAAAATCGTACAAGTCTTTGAAAAAACCCATGTCTATGACCATATTATTATAATATTCATAGTACTTTACTATAATATTTTTTCTTCTTTTACCAGCTAGTACGGAGCATGCTTTTAATTAAGGGAAAAATGTTTGTTGCAACATGAAATGCGTACATGCGGTCAAGTTATTTATGTTAAAAATTAGTCATAAAATTAACTGCAACACTGAAGAGGTTCTAGCCCCCACCATGCCTCGCATGGCATTTGCGGATTTCCCTTGTTGTATCGAGGGCCGACACTCGATAACTTTACAGCGAAATACTCCGCAAGCGACTTTAGTAGACAGGTAGGGAGAGTTCCAACGCAAGTTTCCTGTCACCGACATGTTACCGACATGGTTCTGTTCCATGCCCTAAATCTGACCTGCCCAAACTGGGGAAATCGACTCATTTGCCAAATGGGATTTTAACACCACCACCGACCTCTACTCATTTAACTTCACGAGAGCGATCACCCCCCAAGCCTCTGGACCCGAGAACAGGGAAGTGGTGGTGGAACTCGAACATGTGGCAAATGAGTCGATTTCCCCAGTTTGGGCAGGCTTGCCCTATATGGCAGGAAAATTTAATGTCCTCAAAAGTTGTATCCTGGGGTTTTTGGGGTCGCTGAACCCGAATCTGAAGTCAAAATTCGAACATCTAAAACGGAAAATCCAATATGGCGGACGAAAATACAAAAAACAGCTCAATTGGGATAAGTCTTAGTACTTACGGATTTTTGGGGTCGCTGAATCCGAACCTAAAGTCAAAATTTGAACATAGAAAATGGCGGGCGATAATACAAAATACGGCTCGATTTGGATAAATCTTGGTACTTATATGTTACTTAGGTCGCTAATTACGAATCTGAATCAGAAATTGAAAAATTCAAAATGGGCAGAGTAAACCATACAAAGTAGATCCTACTGTTGGCTTCGTAGAATTTACTAAACAACAGATTACGTTATTTTATTATATTGAATGCCTAAATTAAGTTAAAAATCAGATAGCAAACCGAAAATAAATTTCGTCCTGTAACAATCTGCCATATCTATGATGTAATTAAAACTGCTGTTGATTTATACATAAACGAACTACACCGGCAGATAACTTATTGACCCTATTCTCAACCTCTTTACAGGAGTTTTCTGTTATTATTAAATAGTAAAATACTTATGATTATAATATTTTGCAAAGTCTGAAAATCAACATGTTAAATTATTATATAGTGAACTAAAAAGAATCACGTGCATATTAATTAAATATCAATTCAGAAAATTCTTACGTGCGAATCGTTTTAATTGTTTATCTCTTCTGTAATATTATTTTAAACTCGACAAACAAACGACATCACTGAGTTTTCAGGAGTTTTCTATTATTATTAAATAGTAAAATACTTATGATTATAATATTTTGCCAACTCTGAAAATCAACATGTTAAATTAATATATAGTGAACTATAATTAATCACGTGCATATTAATTTAATATCAATTCAGAGAATTCTGACGTGCGAATCGTTTTAATTGATAATCTGTTCTGTAATATTATTCTAAATTCGACAAACAAACGAAATGGCTGAGATTACGATAAACCGCAATTAGAACTCACTTTTAATTCAAACTAGCTCAGTTCTCAAGTGGGGAAATTAGATAGAAGGCGTGGTTTCATATTGATAGGGTTTTCTTACTCGTGAATGACAACACAGCAAATGGCATAACAATTATGCATAAAATGAATCAACTAAACAATTTAACACTTTACCCTTTCAATGCTCCGTAAGTTCGCGGAATTTAACGATAGATCCTAGCCTAATCTATTATGGTGAACTTTTCTTATCAATGGGGTATAGGCTTTTAAGCCTACGAATATTGCAGTCATTGCCCCTTTCCCCCTTCAATCCTTTTATTTATCAGATAATTCAGAACATATATATATTGTCCATCACCCCCATCCCTTTTCTAAATCCTGTCTAATTAGGTGGTTTTATATTTTTTCCTAAAATTCTTTCTTCAATCTTTCCGACAAAACCGTTACATATACTTTAAGCAATGTTGGCATCAGCGTCACACCCCTATAATCTTTAGACTCCTGCTCTTTGCTTTTCTTCACTATAGGTGCCACGATAGTTTCCATAAATCTGGCCACCCCTCTCCTCTTCACACTCTATTACATATTATCCATGCCCATTCCTTTAGTTCTGTTCCCCCACATTTCCAGACTTCAGTTGGAGTCTCATCTATACCAGGTGCCTTTCCATCTTTCATTATTCCTAACACCTTGACTATTTCTTCCCTTGTTATGTCCTCTTCCTCATCTCCTTCTCTACCTTTTCTTCCGCCTCTTCCTCAGACCTTTTACTCTCCTCCTTTTTCTTTGGATCACATAACTCATTGTAATCTTTCTTCTTTCTCCTATATTCTTCTACACTATTTTTTGCTTCTTTCCATTTTCTTAATTCCTTTCTGACCTCCTTCTTTTTCTCTTTGCATTTCTCGTCACATCCATTTATATCCCCTCCTTTACTAACTCCTTTTTTTCTTGTGCTTTCTAATCCTCTTTTTACTTCTCCTATCAATATTTCCATCTCCTCGTCCGCATATTCCTCTTGCATTTTGATATTTCTCACCTTTTATTTGAACTGTCCTTTTCCTTCCATTGAACAATCCGCTTTTTCTGCTTTTTTCACCTTCGCTTCCTTTTTATCCATATTGTTATTACTTTTTTCTCATCCTAATGTCACTATTACGGAAAAGTGATCCGAATCTATAAAATCCCCTACCTCTAGTTTCTTGAACTTCTCTCTTACCTCATCGTCCACTATTACATAATCAATTACCGTTACCCTTGCTCCTCCTGAGCGTGTGTATTCCCCCTCCGCATCTCCCTGTAAATCTCCGTTCAGGATATACTATCCCAACTCCTCTAAGCTCTTTAACAATTTCTTTCCCTCCCCACTCAGTATCTTGTCTTTGGACTTTCTTCCTTGCTCTTCTTCCCATTCCCTTTCTCCTCTATCTCCTGCTCTCGCATTTCAATCCCCCCTATCATAAGCCTAATTTCTTCTTTATTTTCTTCCATCATTTCTTTCATCTCCTCTGATTTCTCCTGCATATTCCCGTTCACATAAACCCCCACTATCTTCCACTTATCTCCTTCGTTATTGACCTCTTGTACAATAGTACAAGAGGTAAATATTCTTTTTTTAGCTCTTTCTTCGCTTTCTTATTCTTCCCTGTTATACATTCGTTACTTACTCCCATTACCATTCCTCCCATTGCTCTGCCTTTTTTATTTTTCCGCATTGCAATTTCAACTTGCCATTTGTAATCTCTTGGCAACATTCCCCTTACTCTTTCCCATCCCTTTTTATGTAGCTACGTCTCCAACATTACTACTACATCCCATTGTGCCAAATTTTTCATAAACTCCTGCTATATTCCAGTAACATATCCTCCATTCTTCCCCATTTTCTTTTCTCGTCTCTTTTTGTTTCTTACTATTTATTATTTTCCTACCTCCCGGTACTTTCTCTCCTAGTTTCCCGGCACTACTAACTCTTCTCTTTCTTGGTCCCAATCCCACCATACACCTTCTATTTGTATTCTTCCATACTTAACCTACGTTCTTTTTCCTTACGGCTGTCCTATTTCGCCATTGGCCTTAACTTATGCTGCATATTCCTTTCTACCCATATCAAATCATCCTCTATTCTTTCCGTGCTTCCATATAAAAACCTCTTCTTTGTCATCGCTTCCCTCTTACGTTCCCATTTCTTTAGTTTTACTAGTACCATTTTTTCTCCACTTCGCGTTTCTTTTCCTACACTTCGCATTTCCTCTATCTCTACTTTAGCATCTATCCTTTTAAGCACATCCTCCACTCCTTCCGTCAATTCCCTCCCTTCTAATCTTAGACCTTTTACCACTATGTTTTTATTTCTTTCATCTCTTTCATCTCTTTGTTTGCTTTCTAATCTTCTTTCTATTTCCCTTAGATTTTCCTTCTCAATATTCCCACTCTCCCCTTCACTCAAATCCCGGTTTGATTTTTCAATCTTTACTATCCTATATTCGAACTGTGCTACCTTTTTATTATGCTCATCTTGGTTTTCTAATATATGTTCTAAAGTGTGCATCCTTTTTGCCAAATTTTCCCTAACTTCTTCCCATTTTCGCATCTCCTTTCTAAGTTCGGCCGTTTTTTTCCTAATCTCTTGTTTTATTTCCTGTCCTCTTTCTTCCTGCCTTCTTTCGTTCATCTGTATTACCTCTATCATCATTTCCCGTAATTTTTCTAGCTTTAACTTTTCAGATTCTATTAGCCCTCTATATTCAACTTTGTCTTTGTTTTCCTCCTTGTTTTTTTCCCCCGCTCTATTTTGATCTTTTCCTGGTGATGTTTTCATCATTTTCGGGGTTTTTTAGTGTGGATCCTACCTCTATCTAGTCTTCATTACTTCCTCTTTCTGCCCTATTCCTTTGTCTATTTACGAATGGTTCGATTTTGCCAAAACTATTTGCCCTCAATCTCTCCCTCTATACTGTTTTCTTATATTTCCCCCTCTTTTTCGTCTCACTTTTTGGCGTGCAGAATACTTCCTCGTCTGAATCCACCAAAATGATTCGAAGCAACGTCTGTCTGTATCGCCTTAAGTAACTTGCGTAGCTTCTGTATCCACGGCGCTACCTCACCCTGCTAATCGCACCCTCTTCCGTGCTTCTCCCTCCCTATCCCTGCCTGCAGCCGCTACTCGGCTGGACCTGCCTCTGACACACTCCTCCCATCAACTCACCTCAAATTCCGCTGCAAATTCACTACAATTAGCACCGCTCAGTTACTGCTACCTGGGACGTTCATGCCGGAAACGGGAGTCCTTCTTCTGTGTACCTCTGCGGCGACAAAAATCATCGCGATCATAAGGTCGCTCATGTATTTTATATGGATGGCCTGAATATCTATGCTTCTAGTTGAAGCCAACTTCATAGTGCTTTAAATATCATCGAGTGGTACACAAGAGAGATTGATATAGACTTTGGATTGCACAAGTGTGCCAAAATTTATGTGACAGAAGGAAGAATGACTAACGTTCACGAGGACCCTGAGCTTGTGGATATGACTGTTATTATACATATTGACATTGAAGAGACCTATACATACCTAATTGTGTCTGAGACCCGCATTTGGGACATAACATCAGTGAAGGATTCTCTTCGAAGCAGATACAAGCGTCTCCTTCGACAGCTTTGGAATGACAGTATGTTGGCGTTCAACAAGGTATCTTCGACTAACATGCTTGACGTCCCGGTTCTACTCTACTCGTTTGGGGTAGTTCCATGGGTGAAACACGAGCTTACGGCCCTCGATATCGCTACGCGTAAGATTATGCATATGATCGTGAAGTGAAGAAAATGAGAAAAATGCAATCTAGATGCCCCACTTCTAAAAGCCCAAATAAATAAAGCAGAGATTGAAAACTTCCGCCAACAGCTCTTTGGCAAGAAAATGCACAGAAACTTTCACAGAAATATAGAAAATCAGGTCTTGCCGAATGAGCTAACTTTTGCTTCACTCAGATCATCAGGACTCAATTCATATCCTAGTAAAAATTTGTGGTCGCTATTGCGGCGGCATTTGCGGGCGCGTATAAGAAACAGCATTTGCGGCCGTATATGCGGTCGCATTTCGAAATATTATAAATCACTAAAAAATTTGCGTTGAATTAATTTTTATTCTCTGAGGTGTAATTAAATAAGTACAACCGTGAATATTCATCAACTAAAGAACAAAGTTTATTGAAATACGTGGTAAAATTGTTCGCAGGGAATTTTCAAACTGCACAAATGCTATGATGTGCAGAAATAGATATGCTTATGTGATGCATGACATTTTTAAATGGATGATTATTGATATTATTAATAATTAGACAAAATAAGCCCGAACATGAGCTTATTATGCGGACAAGAAAATATTCTTGAACAAACCGTAAAGCAGATTTATCTAAAAATATTACTGCTGAAGGATAACCAGGTTAAAAATAGTATTTTCCTATACAAGTGCGCGATGATAGCAATCCCCGCATGAGTGCGAGGGCGCAGCAGAAATCCAAAGGTTAAGTCGACGTGAACCGAAGATAAATCGAGTGGTGGTTTTTTACCTTCCCGCGAGTGAGTCGTTGCTATCTTTGCGCACGAGGGCCGAACTCCATTTTTTGTTACACCTGCAGTGGAAGTCTCTTTTGCGTGCCATGTACAGGCATCCAGAGGAGGCTTTGGCGAACAGTGCGAGAAAGCCTCGTTTCGGTGCCTGTAGGTAGTGCGCGACAGGACTTTTCCGTGAAGGTGTTGCAAACAATATATTATTCAAAAAAATTTTTGTTCGTCGAAAAGGACGGCGCATGACTGGGAAGCCGGTGAGAAAGAATATTTTTGTTGAAAAATCAATTTTTTATGAGTTCAGTTCTTTCTCTCTTCAGTTACGTGCAATTAATTAGCGTATGCTAAACAAAATTTTCATTTAAAATGATTTTTCAGGTAATAATGTTTAAAGTCCAATTGACAAAGTATTTTCACTGTCTGCTGCTACGGAATTTTCCATAATACTAGTACTAACCCTGTGCCTGACCGGTTGGTCTTACCAAAAAATCCGTAATGCTAGACAGTGCCTAAATTATGAAACAGCAACAATTTAAAATGATTGAAAATAATAATATTGTTTAATATATGCTTATTAATTGTCGACAACTTCTGCAATTGCTAACTTGCTTGTTATGCTAACAATTGCAATTGCAATTGCTAACTTGGTTGTTGATGCACCGACAGTTGCCAATCGTGGTACAATTTTTTAAATGTTAATTCAGTACGCCATTGTATACGAGCTTACACACACTGCGGTGACAGATTTATTTAAATTAGTGAATTGTATGTTTGGAAGGCCAGTGCTGCCAAATTCACGCTTTTTAATAGATAAGCTTTCCTTTTCTTCGGATTTTGTAACTTATCACGGAATTTGTCCATACAAGAATTATTAGGTTATCTATCTAAATTATCTAAATTTCACGTTTAATTGCGACAGAGCAGTCAAATTTGAAGGTTCGACGGATTCTGCGTATCCACTTCATGCAATGCTCAATGAATTGCCCATGGAGGCTAGAACAGCAAACGTTATAGTTTGTGCCTTATGGTTTGGTATAGGCAAACCGGACATGAATCTTTTTCTTCAAGCGTTCGTCAAGAACATCAATTCTATGGCAAACTCTTGAATTCCATGCAACATGCAACCGAGGTGAATGGATACCCAATTCCAAAAATACCGGCGTTTGCATGAAGTATCCTATTGTAAAATCCTATTTCCAGAATACAGCTGCAACAAACAAGTCCTGCGAATGAAATTAATTCAATGTCTGCAAGATTTTTAAATCCTGCCGATCCTATAGTACTTCCGGAACACATCAGCAGATAACTACTCTTATGAATCCGGTCAATTCTTTAAATCCTACGAATCCTGTTAATTCTTCAGATGGCGACTGTACGTTTGCTGTTAAGCATGTTTCATGATTAATAAGTTTAAAGAATTTCGACATCGTACTTCTGTTCGTACCCGACGACATGTACTTCGGACGGTTGGCGATCGCGTCACAATTTGCACGCTATTGGTCTTACAACAAGCTTTCAGCAATGTCAAGTATCTTATCTGTTGCTGATATGAGAAAAATTGACAAACTTCTGGACACCATTCAGATATCACAACAAAGTATTCGTTTAACGCGGTCAATAAGCGACGGATCGCATTTGAAAGCAACAGAATGAGAGAATTGGACACTGTACTTCAGTTGACCAATTCTGAAAATATTTCTAGAAAAGAAACTAGTAAAATATTGGGAATTATTTATTGAAGCAGCGCATACATATTCCTGAAACCAACCATTACTCAAGCTGAATTATAACACATGGAATATTTGGTAAAGAAGTTTGTGCTTTACACTGAAGAGTACTACACAAAAGGTGCTATGACCTACAATGTTCACCAACTACTACTTTGCAGCTTGTGTCGTTTTTCCAAAAAGTCAATTTTTAATTTTTGATGTATTTTTATAGCAAGAGTTTATAACAAATTTGCAGATCTTTTTTGGTTGAACAACTTTTGTCATTTCATTTTTTTTCGTCTCTTGTGTCATTTTTTTTAAATTTAACCTAATTTGTACATCCTCTTCAAGTGAAAAAGTTTACCTATTATTTTTTTTTCTTTCCTTGTGTCGTCCTCCAAAACATTGAATTTTTTTTTAATGTAACATTTCACGAATAAAACAAAAACTACGCATCCTATCAAAACGTGATTTGTAACAAATTTGTAGATCTTTCTTGAGTGCACTATTTTTGTATCTTCATGTTTTTTTGTATCTTGCATAGTTTGACCGCAAAATGGAATTTCTAATTTTTCATTATTTTTTGTGCAAAAAAAATTTGAATTTTCGATTTTTCTGAAAAATTCCAAAAGCTGTTATGATAATCTTGTAGGGCTCTCGAAAAGAAACGTTTTTCTTGTCTGAACTTTTTTCATATCATGCGTTTTTCGGCTTAAAATATTAATTTTCGTTTGTTCTTTGAGATCTTGAAAATGCTGTAACTCTGATTATCAAAAAATTTCACTGTGATAAATTGTTTGTCTCTTGGAGTACTACTAACAACAGCACATAGAATTTAAAAATTTTGAAAAAAAGTGGTCTCAAAAATTTTCTAAATGTGCTCAGTTTTTGAATTTTGATCCAAAATAGCTGATTGACAAACAGGTTCTTTCTTTTCAGGCCTTCAATAAGTGTGCCAAAGCACAATCTAATCTGATGAATCTTTCGAAAGTTATCGTATCTACACGATAGTACAGACTACAGCCAGACAGACAGACTGACAGACAGACAGACATACACCTTCGTAAAAACCATTTTTTTGTGACTCAGGGGGTCTCCAAACGTCGACATTTGATTGAATCCGCGAAAGTCATTTTTCACATAAAACCAATACCTTCTCATTGAGATGAGAATGTAAAAATAAAAGCAAAAATATTGAATTAAAATGATAAAACTTTTGCTTAAAGAGAAAGTAAAATCCAAAGAAAATAAATAACTAATATTAAATAAACGATTACAGATTTCATTACTTTAATCTTCAAAAATCTTACAATACTCTCTTCAAATTTGTAACACTCAACAATGTAAGTAGTTTGTTCCATTTTATGAACTACTTGAAAGATGATTGAATTTTGTGATTATGTGTTATTTTACTTTGAACACTTTACAACAAACAATTTACAAACCATAGTGATCTTTAATGAGAAAAACTTCTGTAAGCAAATAAAAACAATAATCCCACACTGCTTTTACACGGTTACCACGATTATTGTGGCTTCCAGTGTCACGGCCATGTTGGAGTCGGCCATTTTAGTTCAGAAGCTCTATGCGGCTCGTTTCACAAAAGTCGTAACTGAATGTCGCGCACGCGCAACAGTGCACATTCCTCCATCTGACAGATACGGTTATTTATAATTGCATTTGCATGTTTTCTGCAGATACGGGTAAACTATTTCTCAAAAATTAACTTATTTTAACATAAAATTTGTATTTTTCTCAATAATCAATCATTAAGAGAGAGTGTCTATATTATGACTATGGTCACAACTCAATTTTGATCAAAATTGCTGATACGCCTCTTTTCATTTGCACGGCCGTATAGTATATTTGAATGCATTTTGAGGCGACGTTCGCAATCCATTCAAAGATTTCCAATCATGCGGTTTTTAATCATATATGATATGACGTCTTCAGAAAATTATAAAGAATTTAAAGAAATTCCTCGTACAAAGAAAGATGATATCTGTGCTTCCTCGCTGAAACTATTCTCAAAGGAAGTTGTTGATAAAAGAGGTCAACTTAATCAGCAATAGAAATTAGTTAATTCTATCACGAGACATAATTGTAAACATACAGATGATAAAGATTCGTAAATATGTTAGAATATTAAGAAGCTTGAGTGGTTTCAGACGACAAAAAGTACGGCACAGCAATAGTCCAAATACGTTTTCCAACAGTTTCTACACCAATTCTCAAAGAAGTAGTCTGAGGCATCATCAGGTTTAACATCAAATTTTGCTACACCGAAATGGGCATGCAAGAGAGCAGACGAAAGAATTGAGTTAAATCAAATCGCACATAGTGCATAAACAAATTGATTTAATGATTTAATGATTTCTTCCAGAAAAGCGTACTAGGGAGACCAAGTAACATTACAGGTATTTTGATTATTTTATCCAAGTGAAACCTTTAAATATATTTTTATTTGAAAGTATATACATATATTTTTGATTTAGCAGGTGCTAGGTATAAATCAATATTGACAATCAATCCTCTCGGACTCAGTCACTTGCGTCAGCTGATAAGCGGCAATGACGTGAAGCACAGTTTTTTTTGTCGGCAATCAATAATTGTAAGACACAAGCAAGTTTCAATCAAGTTCAATCTAGCAATGGATGAACATCCGAAGGACAATACCGCTAACTTATTTAGAAGATATTGTTAGCTGGAGTAATTCCTTCATACATTTATGAACTAAAAAGTCTTTTCAAATAGTTTCAACTATTATATATATACAGTACAGTTAATAGAAAATAAATAAAAAATTGTATGTTAAATTTAGTTTCAAATAAATAATGTGTGCCGTCATATTTTGAGCACTGGAGATTAGTTCACCCTTCCCTACTTCGCACTTAATGGTGTGACGTCACAAGTCAATGACCATTCCTTATTATTTACATTTAGAGGGTTAATTAAGACAGGATTGCAAATATAATTATGAAATTGTGTAAAGTGATGGAGAGCAATTCAAAGTGTCGGTGTACGTTCACATTTTTATTTCGAAAATAAAATTTCTCCAAAACCGATGTTTTTCAAAAGAAAATATTACATATACCAGACATCTTCATATATTTCTTATTATTCCCCAAAATTTCGGTATTAGATTTGCAATTCTCTCTTAATCAACCCATTATATATAAATAATAAAAAACAGTCGGTAAATTGTGACGCCCTTATAATGTAAGGAGAATCTTCATCAATACTCTTTTGATTTTCTAAGATGCAATAACGGAAATATCTCTAGGAGTAGAGCATCAACAGATGATCAAAATTACATTGATTTCAATGACTGAATACACCTCTTTTGATTCACGCTAGCCCTCAAAAATTAAGAATGTGGGAGAATAAATAGATCGACTAGGGAGTTTTTAGCTGGGTCTGCATTTTTTATAACAAATGAAAAATTATTTTCATTTCTTTTGTAGAAATAATATCATATTCAAATTATACAAAAACAATAAAAACGAATTTTTAAGAGTCATTCTAATCAGCGGTTCAAAAGAATAATAATAGTAATTATTTAAGCAGTTTCAATTGATTACCTCGGTTTGTTCACTTTGAAGATCTTGGATTTCTCAAATATCACGCCATTATGTAACACATTAATGTTATGAATTATGAAAGAATTTGATCTAAAATCGAAACTGTGTTGTATGCATATATTAATAAAGAAATGTGTTACTTTTTCAACATTTCTTCATTTAAAACACGAAGAAAAATGGATATTAAGGTTCAAAATATGAATTTTTGACTATAGGACAACGATCTAGATATTAAGCTGGAATATTTTGATATTAAAATTCAATATCCAGGCATTAAAAACTCTAAATATACAAATATGGAGATATTAAAATTTACTATATGGATATTCAATTTTGATATCAAGATATTACACATAAATATCTAGTTCATTGTTCTATAGTTAAAAATCCAGATATTGAGTCTTAATATCTATTTTTCTTCCTGAAGTTGAATGGCAACACTTTTACATTTTCTTACATCAGAAAAGAACGATTTATCAATTCGGAATTAACTGTTTCGTCTTTTCAGCTAATAAATTACTCATTCCTAGATATTAAACTTATCCTTATTTACCTTGAATCATAAAAACATATTTGACACCTGTTCGGAAATAATATATAAGGCAATTGTAGCAAAGACGATTATCATTCTCGAATTATTCATTTTCTTGTCAAACATAGTTATTTCACGGGCTTCTTCCAGGAAGTATTTGATTTAAAAAACTTTTCTTAAGATTCAGTTTTCAAGATGACGGGAAAAGTTTCATTCACTGTCTCATTACTAAGTAAGTAATCATCTATATGTACACAGAATACGAATACTTGCTGTAGAGAGATTTTATACCAGAATTAAAGTATATAGATACCACTATCTGTGCTATTTCACTTCGTATTTCAATTTATTTTAATTTTGAACTCAAAACGTAATTAATTGCAGGGGTTCAGTATACTTATTAGTACCCACACCTTATTTTGTTTGGGCTTCAGTTATTAGGGTCGATATACAGGGCCATGTATCCAGATAAATTCCTGACATTTTAAGCCCAACAATTTTTCATTTTTCGAGAAAAACACATTTAAAGTTGACGAGTCCAATGGTTGCACATGCTGTATTTTTTCTTTGAAATGAAATTCACTCACTTCCGATTGTTTCCGAAATACAAGATAAATTTCAATAGATTCAGCACAGAGTCTAGTTTCATCCGCCACTTAAATTCGAACATGGTCATTTTAACCCTGACTTACAGTAAAATACAAATATTTCTTAAACCAGAACTGACAAGCGCTCTTCTCATATGGACGGACACAAGTACTTTCTAAATATAAATTAGAAAAATGGCGCTAGTTAAACTATTTCAGAAAAAATGATTCATCAACTTTAGTTCTTACTATTGTATATAGTTCTATAATCAAACTTAATCTCACTTAAATACAATTTAATTCAGAATAAACACATGATTAAATTGATATTTATATTTTTTATTTCTAGTCATCGCAGCCTTATTTGTGGACACATTCGCAATTCCGGTAATCACTGTCATGGAGGTGAGTTCTACTTTACTTAAAATACTTATTGAAAATTCCTTTATTATATGTAATACAAGATGTATTTATTCTTCTCATTTAGAATATTAGGCGCACTGTTACTAACTACATACGGTGTGTACGTGAATGCCCTGTAAGTAAACTAAATTTTACAATGTCTGTCTCATATTGAAAAACAATTGGGTTTTCCAAAACTTGTGAACTAAAAAGAACATTATGTTTTCAGTTAACTCCCGAAGATCCAATTTGTTCATATTATCATGGTAAATACCTGACTCTCGGTAGAGAGACATTCAATTGCTACAAAAGAACATGCGACAGAGGTCAGTTGTGCAGAAAGACATTTTCTTATTTTCTTAGGATTAAATTTTTAAATATACTAAAATAATACTTTTACAAATAATTGACTTTTAAACGCTTGAAATTTGAAATTTATTAATCTCGAACGTTTTCAAAATGAAATTATTCAGCTGGAGAAGATTCAGTTTGAAATAATTCAACTTGGAAAATTCACATTTCAAATATAATATATATATAATTCGCTCCGATGTATCTGATTTAAAAAAAGATATGTTTTCTTATATTATAATAAATATTAATCACTGTTTTAGGTGGACGCTTTCTACATAGCGGATTTTGTAACAGTGCATCGGAAGCAAAATTGAAAAAGTCTGGACCGATAATGCCGGATTTTTGGCCCATCTTTCCGCGACCCCGTTCTTGATTCCAGTTGAAACCTTTTTTAGTCCTACTTAGCTCTCTGCATGCTATTTTCAATTCCGTTGGACCTACTCCAGCTTATCCACAAATTGGATAAGCATATTGCTGTCGGATTATAAGTAGAGAAGCAAAAAATTGTTTAACTAGCTTATTTTTGTCAAATATTAGTTCAAAGTCTAAAGAAAAATAAACTGTCATTGTGATTATAACACATTCTATTGAATAATTTTTTCAACATTTATTTAGACTTTTTGTGTACAGTGCACACTTAAGAAGTGTAGACAACTTTCCCCCTTATAAGTATATGAAAAAGTCAAGACCGTTCGTGGATATGTAGGTGATGTAATATTTCTGAAAGACCATTCAAAATTTTGTATGGATCAATAATGATCTAATTCATATTTGTAATAACATAGGTAAATCTCGAAGATAATTAATACCAATATTGCCGCAAGCTCTGCCTTGTGTCCGTGATGTACTAGACGACATTAAGATCGAGACAAATAGAAAAGGAAAGTTTTTGCTTGTTAGTGATAGAGAAGAGAAAATTTTTACGATTCCTACAATTGTCAGTTCAAAGTTTTACTATAATCTTGCAACTATTTTTGTCGATGGAATATTTCACAGCTGTCCTAGACATAAAAATTTTCACTATGCCTTAATTTGTTTTCGTGTTTTAAATATGTTGCATCACAAAACTTTACCGAATTTGGCATATTTTTTCCTATGCTGCTGCATTTCCTTACCTAGCTTTAGAATGTAACAAACATAGAGAAAACAAAGTTACATAGTAGATGAGTCGAAAATGGTGCTAGTTCTAAGCCTGAAAAAAATGTGGAGGCAAAATTTTTGTACATGGTTGTGCCTAGGCTCACCAAAATTCGACATACACATCAATCTTCTAGTTTTATCCATATATTTCTATTTTGCAATAGTGGCTTTTCTTGCCACAGGACTTCCTATTTTTACAGTAAGATGCAATGAACATACATACATATCATATATAGAAAAACTTTTTTCATTAAGATTGTTTGAAGTTGATGAAAGATTATAAAAGATTCCGTCACTTGAGTAGAATCGGTTGACCTTGTTTCGAGACTAATTAATGGACTTATTTTTATTTTTGTATCTTTATGGGACGAAAGGAAGGGAGTTGCCAGAACCTGGCAAAATAAATGATACTTCGTTTATCAGAAAGCTAATATATTTGCTACAATTAATGATAATAATTATGAAGCAAAATGCTCATCAAATTAAAATAAGCAACACACAATTCAAAAAACAAACTACGTTGAAACACCTTGGATTGAATTCTCAGATAGTGTCGTATCTTTGTGCAAGAAACGAAATTCTAGTGAAGTAGAATATAGTTGATATAAACACTGTTTTTGAAGGGTTTCAAGTTAAGACTATTTTCTTGTGGACAGTCGATTATAGTTTTTTGTTGTTGAAATATTTACTAAAAATGAAATGAATGAAAATACAATTATAAATTCAAATTATTTTCATTAAATGAAAAATACTGCAGGTACT
Source organism: Andricus grossulariae (assembly GCA_011634705.1). NCBI lineage: Eukaryota > Metazoa > Arthropoda > Insecta > Hymenoptera > Cynipidae > Andricus > Andricus grossulariae. Next base: position 108,292,857 of record JAABKJ010007545.1, on the reverse strand, counting down.
TATGATGTGTTACGATGTACATATATATATTTAAAGGTATGTCATAATGAAGACCACGGAATTTCGCCGGGAGCAGGTGCTAATCTGAAAACTGCACCCTGTCCTAGCGAAATCGTGCTAAAATTTCAGCTGTAACCACGTCTCATGAATGTGAGAAATTTGGTTTAAGTCTGCGAAGGATTTAATACGATGCACCGGAAAAATTCTCGTGCACCCTGAAGACACGAAGCGACCCAAGGACCACCACCTTCTGTATCCTTTCCGCGAGCTTCTTAGCATTTTGTTGACATGCAGGGATGCTTCCCAGGCTAGTAAGCAGTGAAAGCTTGGCATCTCCAAGAGTGCCAATGATCAGGACGATTAGCTTAACAGAATATTTCGGGTATAAACGTCGCAGCTCCCTTATAAGGTCTTTATATATCTCTTTCTTTTCATTCTCCTTGGCTTTGATGTTTTTGTCAGATGGTGCTGAAAATTCGATGAAAATTCGGTCTTGAGTGCGCAACAGAAACAATTGTCGAGAATATGAAGTTACAGTATATGCGGCACTTCTCATTTTCGACAATTGACTCTCATTCCCTAGGAGCGTTTATCGGAGTGTAATCTGTTGAACACTTGCTCCTGTGGATTCTACATTTTCTTGAACTGATAGTGAGAGAGATTTTAGCTCCTCGTTGATTGGAGCTGTTTGCGGAAGCTTTTCTCCTGTGCTTTCTTAATCCGGGCATCCAGGAGTGAGTATTCGAGATGGATAAGATTTGATGCATTTTACTCACCCCTGACATTGAAGTCAAGGCCAACTGTTTCAGCAGCCTCCTCCGCTGCTTTGTCCAGAAACGCTCCTTTGCTCTCTTCTTCGTGCTTACTGACGATTTTAAGAAGTGGGTCTCGTCCATTTGCGACAATGAGTGCCGTACCCAGGATAATCCTGTTGTGAAGACATTCAAGATTCAGTATTCGGTGAGCACCTTGACGGCATGACATCTAGAGTCGCGAAACAAAAGACTTAAGGTGCATGCTTTTGTTTATATGCATAATCTCATGTGACCCGATATCAAGGGATCTGAGCTCGTCCTTTGTTCATGGAATCACTCTAAATAAATAGAGTACTACCGGGACGGCAATTATGTTCGTTGCAGATACTTTATTCCCCGTCAACAGTTCGCAAGACGCAATCTGTCGGATGAATGCGGCTCTGTGGCACACCTAGGTATGTATAGGTCTCTCCAACGCTAAGGTGTGGTATAGCGCTTCCGTCGACGAGTTCGGGGTCTTCGAGGATGTCATTAAGTTTTCCGCGCTTCACATAAAGCTTGGCGCATTTTCTAACCCAAATTCTATCATAATATCCCGAGTGTCTTTTTTGACAATCCCCAGAGCTGGGTGTAGTTGCTCTTTATTTTTAGCATAGATCTTAAGATTATCCATGTAAAATGCATGAGTGACCTTATGCTTTCGATTTCCAGGATTGTCGCAGAAGCGTTCTTCGGAATGGCAGAGTGCGAGAGATAGTGACGATAATGTAAGGCAAAAGAGGAGTGGGCTGATGGTGTCGCTCTAAGAGACACCTCTCTGAAAGGTGACGGTGTCAGTTGTCACATGATGTTTTCCACATGATATAGTTTATCTGGTTTTCCAAAGCGGCATCAATCTCTTTATGCACCCCACAATGTGTGGATGAACCTTTAAGCTTTCCAGCAGACATATGATAAATCTATGGGTTAGTTGAATCCAAACCTTTCCGGTAACCAATCCAGGCCATTGATAGGAAGCCCTGGTAGAATGCTGCGTCATGGCAGACACATCTATGGATGAGCAAGTTCTCTAGACATCCTGCTACGCCCTTCTTTGAGCTTTGACTTCTTAAGTGTATGATAACGGATCTGCAGTTCATCCGCGAACTGTCGAACCTTGGCTGTGAAATCCCTCCAGATTTTACGCAGTCAATCACACACTGAATGCACGACGCGTACTGTATTGCCCAGCCCATCTTTGTGGTGAGTTTATTCATTCGTCTTTTGGTCTTATGATCAGCCGTTGGTTTTGTTTTACGGTTTGCATCCGCCAAGGCTCTCACTGCATTATATACACTATAATTTTTAGTCCAGAGGTCGCATTCTTCCGAAAAATCTTCACGAAGGTCGTCATCCAGTTCAGCCAGATCTTTGGGTTTTAGAGAAACCTGGATGTTGTTGTTTCTCCGGGTCCTCGAGCATCGCTCTTCCTGTATTGGATGTCTGCCCGCGGTTGGTCTCAGTGTCGCCTCTCTTTCTCTGTTGCCGGCTTGTTCTGGCCGCGGTAGAGTAGGCGCTTCTTTTACATAGCCCCTTTTGCGGAGTTGTTCGGAATGGTTTTGCAGACATTGACGCTAAAAGTTCGAGAACTCTGGATGTTTCTCGCACCACAGAGCGTGCAGTCGTTCCATGTAACCTTCTCGTTCAGGGGCCATACTGATATCATAGCACTCCAGCAGGTCGTCATTGAGTCGATCCGTTCACTCAAAGTATTGAATTCCACCGGTCCATCGCATTGACGCCGTCTTGCCTGGCTCCCCCAACTCTAGGATAGTCGGCATTGTTGCCCGACCCCTTGTCGGGAGCCCTGCGCATTCGATTATTTTGAACCGCACTTACTACAACTATGTTTGGTGTTATCATTGTTGTTATCATGCTTGGCTAGGAAAAGGGTTCGTCTATCCTTGTAGAGCCCTGTATGCAAGGATAAGGCTACATACTCTGAGAGGTCGCCCGGTATCCCAGAGTCCCCGTTCGAGACACCTCACTCATGTGACATTCAGCTTTCAGCATGGTTGTTATGCCTCCACTTGGGGGCAAATTCCTTCGGGGCCACACCTGGACTATTTTTCGCGACTGCTTATTAATAATTTTAACCTCATTCAGCAGAAACTCTTGGTAGATGGAGCTTCTATCCGCCACCCCAAATACGCGCTCGGTGGCTTTATCATAGGGCCTATTACTATTATTGTTCTATTATACTATTATACTATTATTTTTTATTCATCAGTATTATATTATATCAACCTATATATATATACATATATATATATATATATATATATATACATATACAGGGGTCCTAGGAGTATTGTCGTTCCTTGTAATGGCGGATAGAGAAAAAATTAAAATCGAAAAGCCACAAAAGATTTTTGGGTCTGGCGCGTATTTTGGGTTCTACAGGGCATTGAAATTGCACATAGGTGAACAGTTGGGTTGCTAGGACGCTAGGTTCGCAAAAATTTGGTGAGCATAGCACAAATAATTTCAGTGAGCCTAGATAATTCGTACATTATTAAAAGTAATCAGTGACCGTCCCTGAATAAAGTGGAATTCGACCAAATATTTTGAACTCTCTAAATTATTCTGAAAGCATGGAAATCTTTACAACTATTTCCAAATTCATCAACTTTGGTCGACGGTGAACCACTACTGAATTCGAATACAATCGTTTCTTTAATTCTGCAGAATTCTGGAGAAGTTTTTGAATTCTTCCAGTATCTTTTGGATTCACGTTGAAACATTGTAAATTCTTTAGAGTTTTTTTAGTTCTGCAGAATTCTCATGGTTTTTTAAAATTCATATGTGAACTTTTGAATTCTCTTAAAGATCTGTGAATTCCACTGAATAATTCATTAATTGACTTGATTTATTTTTAGTTTCCTGAATTCGTCTCAAAACATAAAATCTTCTGAACCATTTCCAAATTCAGCAACTTTAGTCGACGGGTGAACTGGTACTCAATTAAGATGCTTCCTTTTTACAATTCTGCAGAATTCTGTAGAAGTTGTTGATTTCAATTGAAATCTTTTGAATTTTTTGAAGCTATTTTTAATTCTTCTAAAATCTTTCGAATTCACGTTGAATTATTGTAAATTCCGTCAAGTCTTTTGAATTCTGCAGAATTCTCTCGATTTCTTGGAATTCTGCAGATTTAAAGAAACGAGTGCATCCTAGTTCAGTATTAGTTCACCATCGACCAAAGTTGTTGAATTTGGAAATACTTGAAAACAATTCCATGTTTCTAGACGAATTCAGAAAATTCAAAATAAATTAAATTATATCTCAAATTTTTCAAGAGGATTAAAAAATCTTTAAAGTAATTCCAAGGATTACAAGTTAATCCAAAGATATCTACAAAATTCTCTAGGATTGAAAAAAACGTGAGAATCATATTCATCATAAGTCGAAGAAATCGAGAGAATTCTGCAGAATTCGAAAGGCTCTAAGGACTTTAAAATCATTTAACATGTATTCTAAATATTTCACGAAAATTCAAGAACCTTTAAAAGTGTTCGAATGATTTCAAGTCAATTCAAAGATTTATACAGAATTCTATGAAATAAAAATAAAACGTGTGCATCCGAATCCAGTAGCAGTTCACCCGTCGACAGAAGTTGCTGAATTTGGAAATAGTTGAAAAGAATTTCAGGTTTTAAGAAGAATACAAAAAATTAAAAATAAATAAAGTTATATCCTAGATATTTCAAGAGAATTTTTTTAAACCTTCAAAAGAGTTCAAGAGATTACATGTGAAGTCTAGGAAATCCAGAGAATTCCGCAGAAAATATTTATTGAATTCTGCATATATCAGGGATGGTAACTGATTATTTGCAATAATGAACGAATCATCTAGGCTTACTGAAATTATTTGTGCTACGCTGACCAAATTTCAAAGAACCTACCTTACAGTTCCCTTTGTTCCGTGCACCGAATTTCGGTGAGCCAATACTTTAACTCGAATATGTTTGAATAAAAGAATGGATGTTTTTGCAAAGTTATTTTACGGTTTGATAAATCTTGAGCCCATCCGATTTGAACAGACAAAAACATTCGTGATAGCACCTTTTTTTTCTTTTTTTGAATGCTCAAAGCAAGGTGAAGTTACCGCGGTAGGAGACATTGCTTTTACAAGAAAAGACAATACTCCTGGGACACCCTGAACACATATCAAGATTGATAGATATATTAAATGTAACAAGTGGTGAGTTGTAATTATCATTGCAGAGTAATTTTCGCAATGAGTACAGAAAATATTCTAAAATATCTAGCCCAGTTACTTCCAAAATTTTATAAGCCATAGGACAATTATTTTACTGTAGAGTAAACAAACTTTTTTGTCTGACTCCCCTTGAAAATACGCCATTGCATGCACGTGAAGCAGGCGTAATGTGGCCTCATTCTTAAGTTTATAATTCTTTCGGTTTGTAGACACACTTCTATTAGGCGTATAATTTAAGTTTTACCTTTTTTTTCCAAAAAAATATTTTATATTATAAAATATATAAATATCAGATCAATCCTCGAAATATTTTTCATTTTTTTCGATAACCTTGCGCCACCTACCAGATAACTTACGGATGTCATCGCGAAAGAAACTTAGAGCCTTCGAGCCGATAAAGTCATCGACGAATTTTCGAACATCGTCCAGAGTTTGAAATCGCCTATCTGCCTTAGCGTGTTGCATTGACGGGAACAGACGATAATTGAATGGGAACAAGTTTGGTGAATATGCTGCGTGCGGGAGAACTTCCTAGCCCAAGTTTGAAATGGTTTGCTGAGTCGCGCAAACAACATGAGGTCGGGTGTTGTCATGGAGCACCTTAACTTTTCGGCTTCCTTGCCCAGTAAATGGCTTTGGGGTATGAATGTTACTCTATTATGAGCTTTTGGAAACAGGTCAATCAGTGACTGCAGAACGCCCTAGCCGACAATTATTAAACAAATTGAACGAGTCACTTGGTGAGAAAAGGTCATTTACTGGCCAAGGAAGCCGAAAAGTTATGCTGCTCCATGATAACGCTGGACCTCATGTTGCTCGCGCGACTCAGCACACCATTTTAAACTTGGGCTGTGAAGTTCTCCCGCACGCGGCATGTTCACCAGACTTTGCCCCATCCGATTATCACCTCTTCAGGTCAATGCAACACGCTTTTGCAGATCGTCGATTTCAAACTCTGCACGATGTTCGAAAATTTGTCGATGACTTTATCGGCTCGAAGACTCCTAGTGTCTTTCGCGATGGCATCCATAAGTTACCTGATAGTTGACGCAAGGTTATCGAATACAAGGAACAATATTTTGAAGATTGATCTGGTATTTATATATTTTATATTATCAAATATTTTTTTGGAAAAAAATGTAAAAATTAAGTTATACACCTAATATTTCAAAAAGGAGTACAACTATAGAGGGGGAAAAACTGTTTCTGTAATATGAGGTTGATTGCATTGTATGTTGTATAGAATTTTGTGGCTACAGTTGTTTATACAACTTTTTCGTCACAATTATATACCGCGTATATTATAAATTTCTTAAGAATATATTATTTTCAGATTGATCCATATTTGATTTATTCCTCGTATCTATTATTAATCTGCGTTTTTAGAACGCCGACGAATTTGATCTTTGATGTATTCATCCGTTATATAAATACATACTTTTTGTTTTTAATCTCATTGACAGTCGAAAGTACCACTCGTGCCCACTCGTAATTAAATTAAGGTTAGATAAAATCGACACTAACGCACACAGTGGCGAATATTAGGAGTAAATAGAGAAGAGAATTTAAAGTCCAAAATAGGCATTCTTCAAGTCTCTTTGAATTTATATTTAAAATGTTCTTTGATATATTCTTATAATTCAATTGTGTTTAAATTTTCTTTCCGAACATGTGAGCCGCATTTTATCTTACACATTTTTTCTTATAAATACAAAAGATAACAACTTCCGGTTTTTGTGAAAATGTTTCTTAAAAGAGTTTTTATTATTAAAAATCAAGTGAATTATTGCGCTCTTATAAAGATTAACTCATTATATATAACACTCTGTCAAGAACATTGAACCAAGAATAGCCCGACCAGAGCCCGACTAAAACCCGCCTAGGAATTCTGACATGAAAATAGCCTACAGAGAATTAAGACTTTTTTGAAATAGCACGATTAGTCCTCGACCAGCCCCCGACTGGAAATGTTCACAAAAAATAACCCAACTATCCACCGACCAGTCCCGGACTAGGGACATTGCCTGATAAAATTTCCCGACTAACCACCGATTAGTGTTCGACCTGTAATGGGGTCAAGTGGGGCTACTACTACATCGTGGATAGTATGGTGGAAGTATCAGCGTAAATTTGTCCAAACAGCGAATGTCGGGTGACCGGGAAAACTTCCCGTGCAAATTGCCTTTTTCTTACAAGTGGGTCTCCGTAGGGATGGACCCTTTAGTTCCCTAACTACTCGTAGGAACGAAATGAATCCCGTAAATACAACTAACAAACAACAAACACATGGTGGGAGTCTTCAATGACACCCTTCATGAATACTTGTTCCCTTGAGAAGATGGAAACCAACAAAGGGGTTAAACCATCTTTAAATTAATAAGGGGCCTGTATGGTTCCTGGCCCCTCAAGTGGTACGGCTGGGAATAAGACTTTAATTAGTTACATATACGAGGCTAAAGTAACTAAGGATTCTGGGTCCAAAAGGGGCTCTAGAAAGAAGAAATATAGTACTGCTGCCAGAAAAGGGTACAATCGGCAGCAGCTTCTGTTGCAAGGCAAAGAATCCCTAAACGAGGGACCCCCAAACGGTTCCGTCTTAATGGCAGCACTCCTATTCAAAACAGGGAGGCTAAGAGGGGTAGGGTTGTTGATCCAGGTGACTCCTACAGCGTCGCCCTTCGAAACCACCTGAAATTGGCTATTGCCTTCGAGACTGGGATCGCCAGGATGAAACCTGGTGACATTATCCAGAGGTTTGAGAACTTTGATTTAAAAACAACTTGCTTAGCACCATCTGCTCAGATGACCATGAGAAAGTGTATGAATCAAAGCCATTGATTCTAAGGACCTTCCCAAGTCTGTCAAGGTAATGGAATGGATATCTGGAACTTTCCAGGAACCATCATCCATCTCCAAATGGTTGGCAGTCCAGAACCCTACGTTGAAAGTTGAGGACTTGAGAACATCATGGATGCGAAGAAAGACGCCAGGGTAACCTAGTTAGTCTTAAGTGCAGACCCTGCAGGTGTCTGAAGCATCGACAAGACGTATTATAAAGAAACATACGGCTTTTGCTCTGATTGAGGAACTTTGGTGTTACAAGGTAGAAGGGAAGGGTATAAGCCGGAAATACAGTTCTATAATCTACAATAGAACTGATCAAAACCTTAATACAGCGATTTCATGACAGAGAGGATATTGATTATATGTATATGATCACCTAGGTTATGTATTGAAGACCTGATAGCGACTGAAATCAAGTGCTACATATGAGGAAGACGTCAGCCCTTCAATACAAGTAAAAAAACTTAGCCTTCTTCAATTTCGTTTTCATAGTCCTGTGATAGTCACTTTCGTACTTATTGTGTATTTCAAAAATTGAAATTTGTTTTTATTTCTTTACAGGTTTGTCTATAAAATTTTTACATAGGTTTATAAATAAGTTTGCACAAGTTATTGTATACATATTTGAGGTTGTCTAATGGATCCGGATTATAATATGGACATTAGATTTTTAAATCTTGGATTATAGACTTTATTATATCAAATTATAAAAATTCATAGTCTAAGACATTATCGCATAACATATATTCGATAACATATTTTTGAATTACCGGGTATAATCCATTTTCCTCAGTGTGACTTTAATGAATTTTATTTTTATTGAGAAAAACTCTTGTTACAGTTATGCCGCATCTCAAAAAATGCGGATGTTGATATACAAAAGTAGCACAACTTTTTTGTTTTTTCATTTGAAAAAAAATAAGAAAGTTGCTTCGAGCTATCACTCAGATTTATTGCATCAAGAAAATAATAGACAGAAAAAAGTCATCATTTCAAAGAAATACCAAACATAGATTTTGACCCGCTTCTAAGTTGAATTGGACCATAATCTTTTACAGAGATATGAGTTAGGTCGAAAAAATTAGTTTGCGTCAATAAAACGCATTTTTGAATTTAAAAACTTACTGACTTATTCCCTGGTACCATTCATTTATATATTTCAAACAAAGGGAAAATTTAGCTCTCGGAAGTGATCTTTCCGAATTTGTGACCACTTACGTGAATAATGTTCTATTCGCGTACCAGACTTTTAAAGAACATATCCAACATTTAGATAGGTTATTTAATCATATGATTGAACTGGATTCACGCTAAATTGATTACAAAAAATATTTGGCCAAAAAAAAGTGCTATATTTGGTACTTATCTTAACATCTGAAGGTAGAATGCCTGACCAAGATAGAGTTCAACCGTTCGAAAAAATAAAACAAAATCTCGCTAAAATGCATTCGCTAAGTCATTATTCCCGGAAAAAAACTTTTCATATGAGCAAACTGATGCAAGCACAACCGGAATTGTATTTGGCACCTCTTCCTCATGATCAAAGTGTAGTACGCCTACTTCTCGCCAATATCGCCACGTTTTTCAAAGTTTTCAATGAAAAAATGGTGTGGACCTTGCTACTTTCCGCGTTGGCGCAAAGAGTCATTGTTTTACTTCGTGCCGATCAAGCCACATCGGAAACGATTTTCGCTCATCTCATCATGGGGAAAAGAAGAAGAAAAAGCTCATCCACATCATCGAGTTCATCCAGTTCGACAGACGAAGAGGATTATCTGAGATGTCAGAAGAAGGAGAAGTTCCGGAACAAAGAACACACGCATTGAGGTCGTTATTAGGTAAGCAATCGAATTGTAAAATCAAAACTGCAACAGAAAAAAGAGGATTAAAGTTTTGTTGTTTGTGCTCTTCCTGCATATTTTTCTTGATTTTGATTTTATCTTCTGGCATATTTCACTTCTCTGCCTTATTTTAGCCTGTTCTGAAAAAGAAGTACTCAACCTCGTCTCATCAAGAGGAATTGAAGGATTTTATGCAGGAGGCGGATTGTCGGATGAATTTTAAATTTGAAGTAATTGGAATCAACCTGGAATTATTTGCAGTTTACTATGAATTTCTTGGACATTTTTGAAATTCCGCCTCCAAAGAAACTACGTTGACGATAATAAATACCGACAGAGAAATTTCAAAATCCGGCATAACATTTTGCTGGAAGGGAGTAATCGACCTTCAATTTTTCTTACAGTATACAAGCGTATGTTGGTATATTATGAACCTCTTATAGAGGGCCTAAAATTTTGCGCAGTCTAACACACTTTGTGCAGACCGGATTTCAAAATTATGTTGTACGAAATCCAAAAGTGTGTAGTGCAAAATTATTTTTATTTGTTAAGCAAAATACAACAGCTTCATAGCCTTTCTCCTATTTCTCCGTTTATCCTTTTTCTTCTTATTTCACTTTAATTTTAACTGAATTATTAGATACTAATAAAAAAATTCAAACTTTTCTTGTTGTAAGTTGTTTTTTTTTGTTGGTAGAAGATTCTGCTATTATATTGTTGGTTAATAATGAATCTTGTTGGATAAAACTTTTATTATTCGGTTAAAAATTCAATTATTTTGTAGAAAATTCATCTCTTCAGGCTAAAAACTTTACAATGTTGTGGACAAATCGTTTTTTTAATTAATTTTTTCAACTAAACATTCAACAGTTGATGGTTTGATAGAAAATTAATCTTGTTGGTGAAAAATGTACCTTTTTTGGTTGAAAAATTCAACTTATTATTCAAAAGTGGAACTACTTTCCTAAAGATTCAATTTTTCGATTGAAGGTGTATAATTTTAGTTGAAAATTAATTCATTTGGTTGAAAATTTAACTATTTCATTCAAAAATGAATTGTTCCTAGACAACTAATAGTTTTTCTAGAAAATCTATCTTTTTAGTAGAAAATTATTAGTTGTAATATCTTTGAGTTTATCGCATGCACGGATGATACGAATTTGGTATGAATTTTTCTAAGTTTTCAATCACATTTTTTTCAACACACATTGTGTATCCCTTCGCGATAAATTCAAATCATATTCGTAACCATTTTGAGCAAATTAATAATAAATAAAAATATATACTATTGAATATGTACGCCAAATAAAAAATATTTCTTAATATTTTCCATCCTTGTTCAAAAGTTGAAAGTGAGAAAAAATAAAAAATTTATGAAATTGTTTTTGAAAAATTCCGAACCTGCACCCATGTCCTGAGTTAGATAATTTTTTTAATTGCTGCGTCCGAGTTCTGTGTATCTCACAATTTATCCGGAACTTATTATGTATTTGTTGCTTGTTTACTTTTGATCATTTTCAGGCTTTTTTGTTCAGTCGACAATACTAACATAACAAAATTATACATTTATAAATTGTTAACGTTCCTGATTCAGAATTTAATTATTATTAAGCTCAATAACAAACATTTTCAAATAGTAAGGAATGTTAAGAGTAATATTTTATATTTGTGAAAGAAAAAAAAATTGTGTAATTAGTTCCAGAAAATAATAACTTTTCTCGATTTACAGGGATAAAAATGTTCGAACAAATTATAATTGCTTAAAAAACTCAAAATCAGCTTAAAAATACTTTAAAACTGGTCAATTATTCAATAAAAGTAATTCACGTTGAAAAAGATCCAAAAAATACCGTTTCTAGCATAAATTTTACATAAACCTACAATTTTGCATTTTTCGGGGCATGTTCCGGACACAATGTGAATGTATTGAGTAGATTAATATTTAAATTCATTAGGTGTAAATTATACATTCAACATACCTAAACCTGGACCGATTTTTGAAAAACATTGTCTTCATTTTTCACTGCTTTGAATTTAGTCTGATAGTATTTAATGCAAAATTGTTTAATTGCAAATTCTTGAATTGGCAAATTGAGCAACTATCAATTCCTTTCATTTGATATTTGAGGATTTCAAAGAATGTTAAAAAATCAGATAATTTTGTACGTTTGAAATTGAAACCAAGCAATTTGGAATATTTAAATCTAAAATTAGTAAATGCAAAACTGACAAAAATTGAAGCTAAAAACGTTAAAATATTTAAACTTAGAATGATTAAATATAATAATATAATGGCTTACAATATGAATTTCTGGAAATTTGTAATGTGTGATTTTCATGTTTAGTGGGAAAAATACGTAAAAAATCATATTAAGATGTGGTGGACAGCACATTTTTTTATTTTGTAAACTAGTGTAACTAGGATGTTATGTAGCAAACAAGTAAGTCAGTATATAAGGCTTGTTTGTAAGAATACATCTAATGTTTATGTAAAGAATTTCAAAACCGTAAAAGGTACAGAGTATAAACAAAATGAAGAAGTGTGATGTCATGTAGTATCAAGTAAATTTCAAATTAATTGGATATATCTTTTTATTAAAGAATGACATTCATATTTAAAAGAAATCACTGTCATTTTCATCATTCAAAATTTGCAAATTCTATAACTCTGTTTGTAAACATGCGAAAATTAATCCATTTAAACTTTGAAGTCTTAGAAATCAAATAATTTCAAACATCGTTGGAAAAATGTATGCATTCTAAAATTAAGATTGATTTGCAAGTTGTGCATCACGCATTTGCTAAGGGAGATTTCTTCACTTTTTCTGAGGTCATATCTTCAATAGCGCCACTTGCCATATTTATTTTTACTCGTGTTTCAATCTTATATCCAGAGTAATCTCTCATTGTATATATACGACAAAAATGTCAATTACTGTCCAATATTGCAAAGATGTCACCACTAGAATTTGATAATACACTTTGTTCTTCGGTTGGCATGGACTTAAGGACACGCATTCCTCCTTTTATTTGAATTGGTTTATCACGAGCAAAAGTGTATCTTCGAATTTCAAATCGCCGATTTGGATTAACGCTGGCAATGAGCCAAACAAATCTAAGTCGTCCGAGTGTAAATTCACATTGGCGGACCGGAGAACTACTGGCAGGAGGAGACCTTGTTCTGACACGAAGAAAAGGCTCAGCAGGAGGTGGAGACCTGGACCTGACACGAAAACTCCTTCAATGCACGACACGAAGATGAGACCTCACCGGGGAATAAATTCTCGAAGGTAAAAGATTATTTATAATCATGATAAATATTTAAATTATAAAATTTTATAAATTGGATATTAAACTAATATAGTAAATCCTAATAATGAAATGAATAAACGGAAGATACCTTTCAGAAGAATGACGGCTGTGACTTCGGGCAATCTGGTTGCCCTTTTTCAATTCATATAGAGAAGGACGCTGAATAATTCAATATTTTGGAATTAATCTAGAATTGTTGAAATTCACTATTATTTTATGGAATTATTGAGAATTTCATCGACCAATAATGAAAACATATAGCGGGATAAATTACGCGATTCCTTCAACATAAAATTCACTTTTGGTATAAGAGATAGAATATCTGTTGGATCTTCCTCTAAGTTGTAATTTCTTTCAATTTATCGCGTGCACATATGGTACGAATTCCATGTCAAAAGGGCCAAGCTTTAAGTTCAATTTTTTAGCACACATTATAGATTATTCTGAAATAAATTCAGATTACATTTGTATTTATTTTAAAGAAATTCAAATAATATTTGAAAAAATATGTCAATTCTGATAGAATATAGATTGAATTGCACAAATTCTGATTTGCGTATAGCCTTAACAAATTAACTTCAAATTACAGACATGTTATGCTATTATACTCACCAATAGAATTGACCGCAACTGCCAAAATCGAGATGAGAGTATAAACAATCTTCATTTTCTCCAATCATCGGAAAAACTGATTCATGGAATTATGAACGTTTAACAATAACTGTGGAATATTCTAGTGCTCTATTAGATAATATAATACATATCTCCTATAGTCGTCATCTAACAAATTATAAGTGTCAAGCTTGTCAATCTCAGATATTTACATTTCATTAGAGCCAGTTATGATGAATGAAATGTAGTTACTAATTTGATAAAACTGATATCACAAATTAAATAATCTTCTATTCAAAAGCCAAATCCGATGTTTTCATGACAAATTGATAACGTGTGTACTATGATCGTTCATTTGTGCTTTTAACAAATACTATATATTCAAAAAATATGTTGAAAGAATTGAAAAGATGAATTTCATCCTTTCACATTAATAATAAACATTTTCCGAAATTACTAAGAGAAAAAGAAGTTTATATAAAATGTTTGTTTTCAAAGAGCTGAAATGGTTTGTAAAAGGCAAAATTTAACATTTCTAGCACTTTAAAAAAAACTTAATTTTTCATACTAAAAAAAATACTTGCATGCTTCTTTAACTCAAACCAAAGATATCCTTGATAAAAAATTTCTGATTTAAAAATGTGCAATTAACTACACTATAAACGTGGTTTTTCACGTTTTGTGAAAGAAAAGCGTGGTTTTTCACGTTGTCTCAAAGTTTCTTTGGCTTAAGCGACTTTATTAACTTTAGCATTTTTATTCCACTAATGTGTAGTTATATTCTTTTCGTTTTAGATGACGATATTCCAATATTTTCTTGCGTGGAGAAGTGCATCATCTTATGTCTTCACATTTATTTTTTTTGTTACAATGCATTTTTTTTAATCCACATATTTTCATCAACAGAAACTACTACCCTCTTACGCATGATCAAATATATTAAGAAACTATTTTTATAAGGTATTATCTAAAAGGCAATATTTGGTTTGAAGTGTAAGTCTACTTCGAACTTTTTATTGTTAAGAATAGACCAAACAAGAAATTTCAAACTCTTTCATATGAATTTCATTTATGTATTTTATAAACAATTATAAAAGAACACATAAGGAAATAAATCATGCATTTTCTTCAACAGAAAATTCACTCTAGGTATATACTGTTTGAAATTTCTGTAGGAATTGTCAAAGATGGTTCACTGAAGCTTTATGCAGAAACCGTTCCTGAAGTTTCCTAAACAGGGACAGAAATTTCAGCAACAGTAACTGCATGAAGATATATGTTTTGGAAACATGCCCTAGAAAGCAACCTCTCAAGATCACGTATCTAAATTTGCTTAGTAAAATATTTTCTTACATTACGTACTTAGGGAAATCAAATATATATTGCGACAATAAATTTATTTGGACCCCATCATTTTTGTATCAAGTCAATGAACCAGAGACGCTTGCAGCTCTTGCAGATACACAGATTCAAATTCACATGATATGTTAGAATTTTTTCTCCAACCCTACTAAGAACGATCATACGATTTCCAAAGTAATACGAGATTTTTGAAACCAGCCTTGCAATAATATCGAACAAAATTTAATTCAAAAATGTAATAAATATTAGTTTATTTCCCACTCTAAAAGAAAGAAAAACGTCCGAAACGATAAAAGTTTTTGGTGCCACTAATTATTCAGAAACTCAATAGCCCAGCACGCGATATTGTAACAACGTTAAAAAGCCTTCTTCGAAGTAATATTGATCGAAATTTAACGTAAGGGGTGTTAAAAATATATGTCTATTTCATACTAAGAAAGAGCGTGAAATTTACCAATTTAATAGATTTTGGCCATACTTCTAGTACCCTACCAAGTAAATTTGCTTCTTGTATCTGCAATCTGGTTTACTGAGTCGGTGACCAATTATGGTGTCCAAAATACTTGAATATTGTATGAAATGTTTGATTTTCCTGAATATAAGGTTGCTTTTTGCGGTACATATGATAAAAGCGCATATATTGAAAAATTGTATCACTAACATTATCAGTATAATCTTACTATTTTTTTAAATGATTCAATTTCTTCAAATGAGAGGGTTCAAATTGAAATTATGTTTCCCAATAATTTCAGAAATGATTAGTATAATAATTATACTTTTGATTTTGAAATACAATGTTGAAGTATTGTAAACTCAAGATTCGCAGTAGCGCGTTACTCTCAAGTACGCAATAAAAGTAGAGACATATTCTAAATACTCATACGTGAAAAGATCTGCCATGATAGACGAATTGCAGAAAGAAAATGCTACTGTGAATTATTATCTGTAACAGAAATAAATAAAATATTGAAATTCACTCAGGTGCTTGACGAAGTTCTTCACACTCTTAGTGTTATTGTTGGCATCATATATTATAAGAAAAATATTGAATAATTGTTTGTTTTACAAGGGCGCAATGAAGAATCTTTTAGCGCCCATTCCACACACTATACTTTTTATACTAAGTACTATCAAACAAGAGACACAATACATAGTTTTTGAAGAAATACATTTTCACAGGTTATTTTATCTTAAGGATGAACAGTGAAACTGAGAAGAATATATTTATTTTTTAATTATGTTTGACAGTCGGATTGATTTTTCAAACATTCTCAAAACTATCATGATCTTACTTCTATCAAAAAATGGATTTATTATGTTGTTTGCTTGCTACTATTTTATTATTGTTGAGGAAAAACAGACTTTTATTTTCACGGACGTATACATGTATTAAAAAAATGCGTAACTTCTAACGAAGTCGTGAGTTTGATAATTTTTTAATATTTTGCGTGGCATAAGAGCAACACAAGCAGATACCACATAGGAGTTTCGCTTTTGCAGTCAAGCATATTGTTCGTATAAATAGGGCCTTTCTGTTAAAATGAAGTGAAATATTTTGCGACATTCTTCAGATTCTGTTTCAAATAAATAAAGAGTGATGTCAAAAGTAAGTTAATCAATTATTTCGGTACGCGTAGATACTGCGTAGTGTGGTCCAAATTTATAACTGTGAAAATTCTATTTTTTGTTATTGATTAATATTTAATAAAAGTAATTAATGTGAAAAAAGTACCGACAAATACGTTTGAAATTGAAACCAAACAATTTAAAATATCTAAATCTGAAACTATTGAATGCAAGACTGACAAAAATTGAATCTAGACATGTTAAAATAATTAAATTCAAAATGAATGCATATAATAATATAACGACTTGCAATATGTATTTTTGAAAATTTTTATTGATCTATATTAAAATCATCCTGAAATTTTTGATACTCAAATTTGAAATAACAACATTGTCACTATTGTGCTATTCTGCTTCCCTATCCCCTTATTAGTTGCTCTTAAAAATTCCAGGCTCTTTTCAGTTACCTGAAAACCATTTTCTATCGTCCTATTTTTTCGCTCAGCACATAACCTATGCAGCTCGAACACACTCTCATGGCCCATCTAAAAAATCTTTCATGCAGACTTTCCACTCTCTTATGCCCTTTACATCTACAAATTTCTACTCCGTAGCTCAACACTGACCATACGAAAACATCAAACATTCACAACAGTCATCTTCCAGTCGTCCTTAAACCTTCATCAAACTATACCCCATATTATTCAGTAAAGCTAAAAGACCGCGACTTTTTCAACCGCGTAGGCGTCGCGTAAAGAAGAAGTGACGAGGAGAACATCAGTTTTCTTCCTTACTCCACCATTGCGCGACGCCTGCGCAGTTTAAGAACTCGCGGTCCGTTAGCACCACTGGTCCGATTTCTTTTTATATTTCTGGTAGAATTTAGTATATAATGAAACCATCCACCTTCAGACTGGTTAAAAAATTAAACATCGTTTGAGGTCCCTACGGTGAAGGTGGAGGCATCAAACTGTTTTTCATCTTATAGGAAAACGGTTATGTCTTATGACAAACATTTATTTAAGAATTTATTAACTATTTGTTGCTTATTTATTTGTAATAATTTACAGGTCAAAAAATGATTCAAGCAGCATTTATTTTTCTACTCTGCATTATAGCTGTGACTACAGCTTCAGCTCCAGCTCCTGCTTCTAATCATGTGCCTTGTCTGAATAATGTGAAAGAAGTGGCAAATTTTAATACGTCAAAGGTAAATGTGAATCAAAATTTAGCACATAAATAACTACCTTAAAGATGCTATCTAAGTTTAAAACGAACTCTTTATCTTCGGGCCCTATATAATTTTGCTAATTTTTCCAACACGCCTTAGGTTTTCAAGTATTGAGACAGTGGTGAAAATTTTGTAAACTTCAATGAATAAAAAATTACCATTAAATTCGAATTGTAGTTTTGAAGATTTCATAACAGTTGATCAGTAATTAAATTTTTGACAATGTTGTCAATAAAAAAGAAAGTCTCACCTTGACTAAAGAAGATTTAAATACTTTTAGTTAGGTAAAAGCTTCAACAAGAAAACGACATTCCAAACAAAACAAAACAAAATTGCATTTTTAACTATCCTTGAACTTCTGTTTTTCTCAGGACAAGTATTTCGTGCTTAAGGAAAAGCCTCAATTGTAAATCTTTTGAATTTGTAAATAATCTAATATTGTCTTTCATATAGTTCGCAGGTATTTGGTACGAAGTGCGTAACTATTACCCAAGACCTGGACATGTAGAACGCTGCGTGGCTGTCAAATACACACTAAAGGAAGATGGTTCATTCGACGTTGCATACAGCTCACTTGAAGGAAAGTAAGTGAAATTATATTCACAAATATTATATTGAAAATAACAAGTAGATTCTCAATTTTTCAAACATTTTGAATCACTCCATATTTTAGGAAAATTAGTTTACTATATGCAAACCAAAACTTTTTCATAAGAGTCACGTTACAATAATTTCCTGTTACTTTTCTGAAACTTTCATTTCCATTTCATCTTTCACCATCACAATGAAGTCTCGTCTATTTCAGGGGGCATGAAACGTAAAGATTCATTCATTTTAAAGCTGAAGAGACTCCCACCTCTACCGCGAGTCGTCAGGTTATTTTTGTCAAGCGACGTTCATTGGCTGCCCCAGTCTTGTATCAATGCGCGCGCTATAAGCAACTTCTTCAACTGCGCATGTGCCGAAAAGCGCCAATATATTTGGTGTCAATAACTACTATCAATAATAATAATAGTAATTTTAAAGAGACTCGCGCTTTTCGGCACATGCGCAGTTGCAAAAGTCTCGATCGTTCAGAATTACTACATGCATCAGTGTTTTTGTTGACGTACGACGTGAAAATTATAACATTTCCTTGAAATAGTACAATTTTCCAACTAAAAATCAATATAATAGAATCCAAAAATGACTGAAATATTTTGCGGAATAGTGAGTATTGTAGCATGGCGTGTCTGTCATGCTAGGATTGGTGGAAATGTCAGGAAGGTTTGCGTTATTCTTGACATGGGACTGCAACTGCATACACATTTTCGGAGAAAATATTCTAAACCTGAAAGTTAGTTATAAAGGCCTGAATATAAATATTTTTTGAGTGTAGAATGCATTCGCGCAATTCTGCTGCATCTTTTCATCCTTTGAGGAACTTTTCGTTTCACGAAATACAATGAACTATTCAAAATTTGCCGTTGGAGTACCCGAACTGATACACTAACCAGAAATTTTGGATATTTTTTGTTAAATTTCGTGACACTGAAATGTCATCAATCAATCATTCAGGCCTCATTTTAATTGGTCAACCACTGACGCGGATGATACCATATAGGGACCGTGAGGACTTGAAATGGGGGCGGCTTGAAATAGGTGAGACTTCACTGTTCTTTTATAATAACTTTGTAAATTTTTATTATTTTCAGAGCCACTCAAGCACAAACAATGAATGCCAAACTCAAAAGTGCTGGCGGGCCGACAGAAGGAAAACTGGCATCTGTTCTTCCAGGGAGACCTAATAAAATATATATAGTTTTCAACATCGCCTATGACAAATTTTTTGCTGTTTACACTTGCACTGATGGGTAATATATGAGAAATAATTATTAGTTATATTAAAAAACATGTACCATTATAAAATAGTCATCGAAGACTTATTTTTGTGACTGATTAGTTTTTATTCATTGGTATATTTACAGACCACTGTAAGTTAAAATGATTATTTATTTTCAGCTCAAGTGATGTTTCGATTTTTGCAAGGCAACGAACGATAGAAGATAAAGCGTTCGCGAGTGCCATTACAGTTCTTGCCCAGTACCCAACGCTAAAACAAAATGCATTAAAAGTTGTGGATCAAAAAGGCTGCAAAAATACTGTCTGAGACATGAAATAAACATATCATGGAATTTTCATCATAACGAAATTTGCCCACCATATCTCACTATGATTTCTCCATGTATTTCAGCCCATTCGGCACGAAAATCATACTCCAGAATTTTGTTATGGAAGCATTTTTGAGATATCAATGTTCAAATTTTTTTTCAGTTCGAGCACTCAATTTGAGGGCAACTGAATCCTTTATAACTTTATAACTGCAATCGCTTGCATCTGAACTGCTGGGCTGATTTGAAAACTTCAAAATAGAATGTTGTACAGGATTAGTTGCCTCAAGTTTGAGTGCTCGTTTAGGGAAATCGGTCAATTAGAACTCGCGATATACTCAAAAACGTCGAAGCAAGTATCAAAATCGAAGAAAAAAATTTCGAGCATTGATATCTCAAGAACGCTTCCATAAAAAAATTTTGTTGTAGGATTTGCGTGGTTAGTATGACAAAATAGATAAATAAATCATATTGGGACGCGATGGTAAAAAAAAAATTTTAATTTTGTATACTTGTGTAATTAGGACGATATGTAGCAAATAAGTAGAGTATTATATGAGGCTTGTTTGCAAGAATACATATAATGGTTATGTAATGACTTTCTAACCCGTGAAAGGGATATAGTATAAACAAAATAAAGAAGTGTAATATGCAGTATCAAGTAAAGTTCAAAGTAATTGGATGTATCTTTTTGTTAAAGAATGCCATTCGTGTTGAAAAGAAATCACTGTCATTTTCACCTTTCGAAATTTGAAAATTCTATAATTCTATTTGTAAACATTAGAAAATTATTAATTTAAACTTTGAAGACTTAGAAATTAAGGAATTCCAAACATCGTTGGAAAAATTTTGCATTCTAAAATTAAGATCTTGAAATAATGTCGTTAAAAAGATTAGTTTTCAAGTTGTGCATCACGCATTTTTAAACTCACTCATTATAATCTAAACTAACTATATAAATACCAGTTATTTGTAACAGTTTGATCCTACTTCGGTTCACACAAAAAATTGTATTTTAGTTCAGAATTTCTTCAAACAATGAAATTATCTGGTGAATTAAATTTGTTTAAAATTACTATTTTAAAATTCGTTGAGATTGGGGGATGATTTCCTAAGAGAGATTCCTTCACTTCTCCTGAGGTCATATCTTCAATAACGCAACTCATCATATTTATTTTCGCTCGTGTCTCAATCTTATATCCACAGTAATCTCACATTGTATAGTATGTACCACAAAAATGTATATTGCTGTCCAATATTACAAAGATGTCACCACTGAAATTTGATAATACACTTTGTTTTTCGGTTGGCATGGGCTTAAGTACACGCACTCCTCCTTTTATTTGAATTAGTTTATCACGAGGAAAAGTGCATCTTCGAATTTCAAGTCGCCGATTTGGATTAACTTTGGGAATGAGCCAAATAAATCTAAGTTGTTCAAGTGTAAATTTACGTAGGCGAACAGGAAAACTATTGGCAGGAGGAGACCTTGTCCTGCCACGAAGAAGAGGCTGAGCAGGAGGAGGAGAACTGGACCTGACACGAAAACTGCTTCAGTGCTCGGCACGAGGATGATACCTTACCGAAGAATAAGTTCTGAAAATTGAAATATTATTTATAATCATACTTAATATTTAGATCATAAAATGTTATAAATTTTATGTTAAACTATGATGAGATACTTGAGTATAAAAAAAAATATATATATATATATATAAAGGAGGTACACTAGTAGAGTAAATTTTAATAATTAAATAAATAAATGGAAAAGACCTTTCAGTAGAATGATCGCTATAGAGATAATTAGAAGTGACGAAACAAGGAATATCAGGAATAGAAGCGCCAGTAGGTGAACACTTAAAATTGGAACTCAACTCTGCAATAAGAAACAGGAATTAGCCTCGAATTCTTTGGACTCTTACAAAATTCAAGCGTCAGTTTGGGCACTCTGGTTGCCCTCTTTCAATTTATATAGGGAAGGAGGATGAATAATTCAATATTTTGGAATTAACATAGAATTATTTGGAATTCACTATTATTTTTTGGAACTTTTAACAATCTCATCGACCATTAAGGAAAACATACAGCGAAATAAATTACGCGATTCCTTTAGCATAAATTCACTTTAGATAAAACTGCTATAGCAAATTAAATATACTTTTATCTCAAAGTGAGATTCGATGTTTACATGGAAAATTGATAACACGTGTACTATAATCGTTCATTTGTGCTTTCAAAAAATAGTATGCATTTTACGAAATATGCTAAAAGAACTAATAAGATGTATTTCAGCCTTTCACATCATAAATCAACATTTTCAGAAATTACTAAGAGAAAAAGAAGTTTATATAAAATGTAACATTTTTGAGTCATTTTGATTAATTGTTTTTTGATTATGAAAAAATTGTATTTGTTACTTAAGACAGTTTTTCTACGTAGGTTTTACATACTTTTTTATTAGGCTCTTGTAGTCCTAGGGCGAAAATTCACATTTGTGCAATTGGCATATAGAAATTGGCCGATCAATCGAATCATTCCAGTCAAGCAGAAAAAAATTATGGCTTACTGTTCAAAAGAAGTACTACAAAAACGACTCGAAGCATTTGATGTTTTCCGTTCAATTTTCGAATCTAAAACTTAAAAAAGGTTACTCAAATACCTGCATGCTCACTTTTGAACTTGAAGACTTTCCGCAAGCAGGCTGTCTGTCACTGCAGGCAAGTGATGTATGAGAAGGCCTTTAGTACAAGTATCGCCAAAGGAGCAAAGAAACCAAATTTCGTAATTTCGCAAAGTACTTCCGTAATTTGCTTTCAAACTTTGAAATTTGACGTGAAATTTGTAAATGTACAATAATTTTATTGTAATCCTTATGCAGTAACAGACATTTGGCAACCTTCATTACTTTTGCGTTTGAAATGTTTCGTAAATTTTCGAAAATTTTTAACAGTGTTTGGTAGATATCAGAAATTTGAAAAAAAAGCCGGAAGAGTTTAAGAAATATTCTTTAGTACGCATGCCTTTTATAGAAGCCTCGGTTCTCAGATGGTAGCACGTCTGAAATTTGACCTTTGCTACATTATGTTCAACACTATTATATCAAATGTATACTATATTTATTTACATACCTCAATCTGGTACTCCTTTTTCTGATATTGCAAAATAATGTACAAATTTTATTTTCCATAGTTACTTTAACAATATTTCCTTATTTTCACTAATTTTTATTTTCCGTCACCCTGAAAATGTAACATTTCAATAAACTTATAATATTACAATTTATAATATGCATGAGTATTGAAACATACGTATTGTCATGGTCACGATTAAAACAATGACTATACGTCTAATTGAAAAATGATTCAAATGAAATTTGTAGAACTTTTCGAGGTGAACGATTTCGTTTATTAATATGCTTACATTTTTCTTAGAGTTTGGTCGGAAATGGCATTTTTTATGTTTTAAAAAGCTTTATCGTGATTAAAACAGAAAATTTACGCCTAATCAAAAATAGCTAATAGTAAATTTGTGGATATTTTTGTGATTAAAAATTTGTTTTCTGAACATTTTTTTCGTATTTTGCATGGATTTCCTGCAAAAATAAAATTTTTAATTTTTGGTCGAAAAAATGGTTTGGAGTAAATTTGCAGATCTTCCTAAAATGAATAATTTTGCCTTTTAACATTTCTATACATTTTGCATAGTTTTTGCGGAAAAGTGAATTTAAAATATTTGTAAAAGCGTTTCTGATGGTTAAAACCAGAACCGTTGGTTGAAAATGGCTCGTTAACGAACTCGTTTTCTCTGACTCAGGGGGTCTCATAATGTGTAGATCTAATGAGAACCGACTAAGTCCAATTTTACATAAAACCAATACCTTCTCATTAGGATGAGCATGTAAAAAGACGAACGGTCGGTTTGTGAGGGTTGGTTCGTACGGGTTGGTTTGTTTGATTTCATTGTGTTGCTTACGTTCGTTTGTGTTGTATTTGGTATCTTAGTTACGTTCGTTTGGGTTGGATTAGGTGTCTTAGCTTCTTTGATTTTCGAGATTTGTTTGCGCGGTTCACGTTCGTTCGGTTTGGATTGGTTGTGTTGCTTACTTTCTATTGAAGTAGATATTGTTGGTTCCGTTCGTTCGGATTGATCTAGTTGTACTGCTCGCGTTTCCTTGTATTGATTTAGATGTGTTAACCAACACTGGTGATCAGACCTAAGTAAACGTAAACAGCTTTGTTTGGGTTTGATTGGTTGTCGTTGTATTCCCGCATTACTAGATCTCATTACTTTTATAATGAAGGCTTTATCGGTACAAAAGAAAACTGATATGATTCTCATTTCTAAAGAAAGTGGCAGGAATATCGAGGATGCTGTCACACTTCATGCTTATCGTTTTCCAGGTAGTGTACGGTCAGGCAGTGTACGGCCAGTATGGCCTCTGAGCGATAAGTTTACATGGCGCGACCGGAATGCTCTGTGGTGCGAGAAATACCCAGAGCTTTCCCACTTTTCACGTCATATTTTTTGAATCCGTGACGATGGCCTCGGAAAAATGTGTTTCGTAAGCGGAGCGTATAATCTACCGCAGCCAGACCAAGCCAGCAACAAAAAAAGAGAGGCGACATTGTAATCAACCGCGGGCAGTCATCCGAAAATGAAAACCGATGCTTTAGGACCAGAAGAAACATCAACATCCAGGATTCTTTCAAGTCCAAAGATCTGGCTTGACTTGATGAAGTGCCTCATGAATATTTTTCAGAAGAGTCGAACCTTTGGACCATCAATGGTAGTGTGTATGATGCAGGGAGAACTTTGGCGG
>JAABKJ010007545.1:108168275-108268004 GCA_011634705.1 Andricus grossulariae | reverse complement strand
TCATGAATATTTTTCAGAAGAGTCGAACCTTTGGACCATCAATGGTAGTGTGTATGATGCAGGGAGAACTTTGGCGGATGCGAATCTGTAAAAGAAACACAACGGATCATTAGACCAGAAGACGAATACCTAAACCCAGAAGATTAACTTTGCAAGACAGTATGCTTGCCGCATTCAGTGTGTGTTTGACTATATAACATCTGTCAGGACATTAAATACCAGGATCCGACAGTTAGCGCGTGAACTGCGGATCGCCCAGGTGATAAAGTTATATATAGTTTATATATAGTGGACAAGACAATGATATTTTTCACTTGTTTAATGAAAATGATGCATTTCTGTTAAGGGAGATTTTTTCGGATGATTTTGAGGATACATTAGCGGTATAAGGGCAGATGTCCAACCATCTCCGCTTGTAGAAGCAGACATGTAGGCATGATAACTCTCGAAAAAATGTTCTGAAACTAAAAGACCGAAGAGATTCAGAAAGATCAGAATCGTAGCTACTAGGTGAACTACAAAAAGAAACAGATATTAGGCATTGTTTAAAAAATCGCAAACAAAAAGCAGAGTGCCATTTTTGCCCCTAAAATTTTTCTCTGTTTGAGCAAAATCATGTAAAATATTTTTTGTTTGGAGTAGTTCACCGAGAAATGATACTTATTAACTGGTTTAATACGCAAAAAAAAAGCCAATCGGTTTGATAGGTTTTGAGTTATCGTGTCCACAAGAAACAAGCCATAGATGAAATTATGATTCATTAGATAGAAGAATCTCCTAACAAACCTGCCTAATCAATTCTACACATGAAAAATAAATTTTTTGGTTGCTAGATACCGTGAGTGGAGCGGCCGACGGGGCTCGCGCCGCCGTGCTCAAATACGCGTCAGCGCTGCATGGCTCCATAGCATAAAAGAAGCGCAGGAACGCCACAAAGACTCCATGAGGCTATTCTAGAGACAAGTGACCATTCATCCTCTATTTCGCAGGAATTGAATATTTGAGCCGTTGGGTCCAGCGAAGGTAACTGTCCTGCAAAACGTCCTGTAAAAGAGGATTTTTTTCCAAACAACCCGCCAAAGAGTTTTTTTTTCCTGCTGTAAGGCTTCGGACCTGCAAATGCATCAAGATGTCAAAATATAAAATAGGGGAGTGGGTATAACACGTAACACAACACCAACGCGCATGTGATGATCGGATTGATTTTTCAAACATTCACAAAATTATCATGATCTTACTTTTTTCAAAAAATGGATTCATGATGTTGTTTGTTTGCTACTATTTTATTATTGCTGATGAAAAACAGACTTTTATTTTCCTGGACGTATACGAGTATTAAAAAAATGCGTAGTCTCGAGCGAAGTCGTGAGGTGAATAATTTTTAAAATTTTTTTCGTGGCAAAAGAGAAACACAAGTAGATGACACATAGGAGTTTCAGCTTTGCGATCCAGCATATTGTTGGTACAAATAGGGCCTTTCTGTCAAAATAAAGTGGAGCGTTTTGCGATATTTTTCAGATTCTTTGCAAACAAACAAAGAGTGATTCAAAAGTAAGTTAATCAATTATTTCTGTCGAGTGGTCCAACTTTATACCTGTCAAAATTCGACTTTTCCTGCACAGGAACCGTCAAGATTACCTGTACAGGTTCGTGTGCAGTTTCCTGTACAGGAACATGTGCAGGATCCTCTGAGGTTCCTGTACAGGAATTTTCAGCTGGGTGCAGCCAAAAACAGCAGTTCTTTGGGCACTGGAAACCAGGACCTTTACAAAAACCCTATAGCTGGAAGCCAGCTCTAGGTCAAGTCTCCCTGTCAACTTGCTAGCCATCTTTGGTTGAGAATTATCAATACGTAGGTTCGAACAAGTACCACCGCCTGTATACTAAATGTAATTTTATCTCCACGCAAATAAAGAAAAAACCTCAGGCTACTGTGAGAAAGGGTACGCAGCTAAGAATCTTCTGGATTCTAAACAATTTACATTTAACCTGAATTTCCTCCACCTTTCCTCCATTTACGGACCAGCTGGACTGCCAACCTGCTCGTTCCGCTGAAACATTTGGAATGCCAACCATCTCAGTCGGATTCACTTGCTAACCTCTATCCTCTATCCACCCACTAACAAAAATTTGGTAACCGACATCCTTCCAGGGTAAGCGCAGAAAATCATCTGGATCCAAAAGATAGCTCAAGACCAAAAACACCCACACATTTACGACGCAACGACATGGATATTCTCCAGTTCCACCTTCATCGCTCTAACTCTTTCTATCCTATGAGGTACCCACCATACAAGCTTGCTTGTTGTATTTTGGAGTTTTTTCATACTATTTTCGATAAATAAAAACAAAATGACAAGTATGAACAAAAAATGGTTACAAAATTTGGTGGGACTTTTTCAAAGCTGTAATTCATTATTTGAAACTTTTTTCCGTATATTATGCCGTTTGGCTCAAAATTTGAATTTTCTTTCTTTATTTCATAGTAGTTTTGACAAATAAAATCGAAATAACAAGTCCTATCAAAAAATGATTAAGAGAAACTTCATAGCACTCATCAAAAGCTATAATTCGTCCTTGGAACTTTTTCCCCATATTTTCCGTCATTTGGCTCAAAGTTTGAATTTTCTATTTTTTTTTTTACAGTATTTTTGAAAAATAAAACCAAAGTATGAAGACGTACCAAAAAATGGTCGAACGAAAAATTATAGCTCTTTTAAAAATCTACAATTCACCTCTTGAACTTTTTAAATTATATGTCGTCGTTTGGCTTAAAATTAGAGTTTTCGACTATAACGGCAATTTCACTTATCGTTATAACCTTCGGTTACGGGTTTAAGATTCCAAATTTTCCACGAGCGCCAGATCCACATGGTTCATTCACAAACATAAACAAAGATAAAAACAATAATTTAAAAAAAAAATAAATCAAAATTTTAAATAATTCTAAAATTTAAGATCTGTGAACCGGGAATCAAATAGTGACTAGCTCAGCCCCACTTCTGGATAAAGGTAGAGGAGCTAGTTCTAATAACCTGGCACAATTATCAAATTAATTCAATCTAAATTTCAAATAATTAATGACATTATGATTTCACAATATTTTTATTTATTAGGGCAAAATGATTTTCAGTTACAAATATTTTTATAAAAAAATAATTGAAGGGAAGAAACAATTGATTCGAAGGAAAGAAAAAATTTGCACAAAATGGTGGAATTGACTAGTATTCTAAAACAAAATCGACCTTTCGTCTGGTTTTCCAAGGCCATATATAGATTTGACGCAAACAGGGTTATTAATTAAAATCGTGGCAGGAGGGTCATCAACAATCAGGGGAACGACAATATATAATAGGCAAAACACATTTTAGGCTAAATACAAGTAAAGAATATTCAAGTAAAACAACCAGGGAAAGGGTCCAAAACAAAAGGGGAAACAACACAGCAAATAAATAGTCGAGAAAAAATATACCACAATATGTCACCAATGATAATATATATTCACAAAATTAATCTTCAGTCAAGGAAAGTTTCTTTAATTTTGTGTGACCAAATTAAATAAACTAAAGCTCACAAAACAAAGGAAATCGGTCCACATAAAATGGACGAAAAATATTCCTTCTGAAATTGATAAAAACGAACCATACCTTTCAATATAATCCATGACAGCACAAGATATTAGTCTCAAAATCCGTAGATACGCTCGAAAAGTCACTCAATACAATGATATTTGAGGACACTTAAAAACTTATCTAAAACAAAAAACAGAGATGCTGCTCTGCAAGCTGCTTGACGAAAGATGAAGGTTTTCCCCAGCATTGTTTTCTTCTTTGGTAACCGACTTGATCCTGATTGGTTGAAATGGGGCGTTCTGATTGGCGTTACTAGGGAATGTTGAAACAGCAGAAAAGGACTCTCAGGGCTGTGACTTGAGGTAGATTTAGGGATGGTGTGTCCAAACAAAATATTCTCTTCTGAAATTGATGATCGTAGCCAATTAATTTCGCCCATATGATATTGAATTATTGTCCCAGACATCCTCTCCGAATTATCTGAACAACCAAGCCGGCTTCTAGAACTTTACAGAATCATCCAATTAAAGTCCCTAGTACCGAGAACTCCACTCCAAGGTAGATAGGTTGAAGGGGTGTCAAAAATAATCGGCGGTAATAATCCCAACAGAATTCCAAAAATATTCAACAAGTTTTGAGGTACGACTAGAAAGATAGGAATAGGTTGGCACACAGCAGTAGGTAGGGCGGGAAATTTCAAAGGATTTCAGTAACTCCAATCGACAAAAGGCGTCCCAAATGCTTCTATAAGTTTCTCGTCAGGTCAGGATGGATGAGGATTCTTCAGGATAG
The DNA here is from genome assembly GCA_011634705.1 of Andricus grossulariae. NCBI lineage: Eukaryota > Metazoa > Arthropoda > Insecta > Hymenoptera > Cynipidae > Andricus > Andricus grossulariae. The sequence continues at coordinate 108,263,640 of JAABKJ010007545.1, read as the reverse complement.
TAGGATTACTCGGAAAACACATACATGAGGAAGAAAAAACAGGCAAAATCAATTCTTAGAAATAAAGGAACTAAATTAACTAAACCCAAGTCTTGGAAAACCGTGCAGCTTGCGGATTCTGATCAGTAAAGTTAAATCTTCGTATTGAAAATCTATTAAATTAAATATTGGTAAATTATTGAACACTGATATTTAATTGCTTGTGACTTGTAACAAAATTGCAACGTCACAAGACTAATGAATTTTCGATGCATAAAATAAAAAAGACGAGTCCTATGAAAAAATCGTCGAAACAAAAATTGTAGACATTTAAAAAAGCTTTAATTCTTGTCTTAAACTGTCTGAACATATCTGTAGTTGTTTGGCGTAAAAATGAAATATTTGATTTTTGGATAGTTCCATTTGATCCGTTCACTTTTTAGCGAGTTATCATGTTTACGGGCGGGCGGATAGACAGGTAGACAGACGCCATCGCCAAAATTTGATTTACGGCTTCAGGGGGTCCCAACACATGGAGATCCGTTGAAAAGTGATGTGTGAAATTTCGGACAATTCTAATACTTTCTCAATCATAAAGGATAATAATGTAAAAATCTGCGTATTATGGACCAATATAAGGCTAGTTTCGGGAGTTGCCTCACAGTGTCCGTGTCACTAAATTCGTCGTTAAACGAAAGGTGCGGGGTGGCCAGGCATTGTTGATACTGCTTGTGCGCTGAGAAACTACGTGGGCCAGCAGTTCTAGGAAGAACTAAATCAGTCGGCCTTATAGTAGAGTTCTTGTGTATGTATTTTATAAATACAATGTCGAACGGAGATGAATATGTTTGCAATCATTGAATGGAAGACTGAGATTTTCCAGAGAATCAAAATAAATTTCGTTGATCTATTAAATAAAATCTAAACCAAGAGACATCGCACTTTACTTATATTCGTACATTTCGAATGCACACACATACAAGCAAGATTCAACAAAGGTATTGACTGTCCTTTTGTTTAATTTTTTTCAGGGTTGATATCTACATTTCGTATTAACTTACAACATTGTGAGTTATTAAGTTCTGATATAAAATATTTTTACGTTTTGGTGAAAACCCAGCGAGTTTTGTGATTCCGCCTTCGGGAAACCCGAAAACAACTCGATATATTTCTCAGTATTGTGGCCTCATAATAATGTCTAAATAATAATGAAAAAAGTTTATATTCTTTTAAAAGAAGAATTTAGTAACCACAAACGCGAATTAAACGTCTGAATTGAAAAGTTATAGCGTATCAGGCTATGATAGGTCCATTAGCTGTCATAACAAAAAAGGACAGTCATCTTGCCACAGATTCAACCCAGCATACCAACTACTGGAAGGAAACATTGCCGAGTTCCACCGACCTAGAGATCCTCAAGGGAGATTTGAGCCAAGAAGCTACGTTTTAGCTACTTCGTATGCGAAGCAGACCGGAACCCAGATTTGTTGGTGAAAGCGCGAACAATTTTAACTGCGTTTCAATATTAAAATGCGTTAAATTACGTTATATGGATGCATAAACTGTGTTTAAATGTAACTATGATTTGCTTGATAACTTACATCCTACACATATTCAAATTATATTTGTCTTATAATAAAAAGGGGAGAGATTGTTCCAGTTTCTATGAGAATTATTTTTATAATTTCCCACATGATGCTTTTCTCAGCATCAGTACTAACTGTACTCGTTGAAATATTTTGGGAGTTTTCGTTTACGTCGTGAAAGTAAAAAAATACAATTAAAATAGTATTATATTCAATTATAATCATTATCAAACTCATTATTAAATCATCATTATTAAACTTCTGAATAAGTGGTACATTTAAATTTATTTTTCACAAAAAATGTACAACAAAAGAAGTCCCTAACGCAAAATTCAAAGTACAATCCTGAACGAAGGGACACCTTCATCGGTTCCGAACCCTATCCATAATTCGGCTCAACATCTTGAGTGTCCAGTTACGCCAACTGTAGTTTTCATTATAATGTTTCATTGCTAAAAAACTTATTTCCATAATTGGAAAAATTGAGGTTTCAGGGAGTCATCGGGGCTCAGATGGTATCGTGCTTGTCTTATGTTCCAACATTGCAGCCATGATAGCCAAGCTGGCGCGGGTTTGATTCCTAAAGCAGAAAGCGAGGCTGAATATTTTTTCAGAAAGCTTCGCTTCTGTCCCTTGTAATACTACCTCAAAGATATACTACAATTTATAATCAACACTATAGTACAGTCGCTAATGAACCTGGAAGTTGATGCGACTATTAAAATTCAATTAATAAAAAAATTGTGTTTTCGTTTATAAACGTTGCGAACGTCAACGACATGAAATTTTTCTAAAATTGGGAAAACTTCTGTCTAATAAAAACTATTTTCTTAGAATTTTAGTTACATACTCTTAAGAATAAAAATGATAATAATACCTCAACCATATGAACTTTTTATAAAATTTGGTAAGCTCCTGTAAAATAAATACAATTTCTTTTAAAAAACCATAACTAAATAATCTGACGAATAAAAATGATCATAATACTTATATTATCTAGCGTTTTTATTCGTGTTATTTTCTTGGTTTTAAAAATAATTAAATCGGAAATTTTTATCAATTACTGCGGAAAACAGTTTTTCCTTTTATTTGTTTTTTTGTATTTTAATGGTACGTGTCGTTGCGCCGTGTATCGCGTCACATCCTTCGGATTTGAAATGCTTGCAATAGAGAAAAAGAGGATAATAAAATTTACCAAATAGATAAAAAATAAAGAAGACAGGAATTCCTATTTGACAGGCCTTTTTGCTTTGGCTGATTTGGCTGAAGGCCGTACTTTCACACTCAATTTTCTGAAGGCTTTTGTAAGCGGTAGACTCAAAAGTTAGAGGCTACCCAAGGTTGGGAATGAAAGTATTATTATCATTTTTATTTTTCAGATTATTCAAATGTCATTATTTAAAAGAAATTGTTCTTATTTTACAGGAGTTTATCCAATGCTAGAACAATTTCATGTCGCTGAAGTATCATTACCATTTTTATTTTTTAGGTTATTCAAATATAAGGTTTAAAAAGAAATTGTTTTTATTTTATAGGAATTTACGCAATTTTACAAAAAAATTTATGTCGTTGAACTTGGCAACGTTTGTAAACGAAAACATACATTTATTTTTTTAATTAAGGAAATGAATTTCTTAACAATAAATTAATATACTAAATTATCTTAGACAATAATCAGTAATCACGGTATGACAACTATGTTTCAGCCATCCACGCACACAAGTATATACATATTTTTTTAATTCTAATTTTTTTCTAAACGCTTGATTCTCGGGGGGGGGGGGTAAACGACAAGAGCAATCTAATGCAAGGCAGAAAGGAGAGAAATGCAAAAAGATAGACGTGAAAGTAGTGTTCTGAAACGTGTTAGGATTAAAAAACAAGGACAAAGGATTCTGAGGAGAATTGCAGAAGTGGGATGTGATAATGATGAGTGAGACGTGGATGGATGAGAAGGAGTGAAAAGGCATTAAAAGAATATTACCGAAAGCATATGTATGGAGGGTGCAAGCAGCGAGAAAGGATCATGTAAAAGGGATCATGTAGTATCCGTGTACAGGAGAAGGGGACACGAGGGAAGATGGAGATCAACAAGGAAATCGACGGAGGAAAAAGAGGAGAGGTTGGTGCTAATAGGATGGTATGAGAATGCATGGAGCGGGGAACAAGAGGAAGAGAAATGGGATAGAGAAAAGGAGGTGTTCATAAGAAACTCGGAACGAAAGGAAACGGATCGGGAGGGAAGGAGGCTACTCGAATTTTTGGGATAGGCGGGATTGTTCGTTTGTTATGGCAATACCAAGGGGGATGAAGGAGGGGAATATACGTACGCAAGTATAGGGTCACCGTAGTTAGTTAGTTGTAATATGGTCCATCTTCGCCGAGTGCTTCTGGATCTCGGTGGGCTTCGTTGTTACCAACGTTCTGAAATTATACCTCTCAGGTGCCAGGCATACTTATCGCACAGCAAATGACGTCCTACTTTGTTCATCAGGCAAAGTGATCCTCACCCACTCTGCCATTCGGCAGCCTCCCTAGCAGGCTAGGGTAGAGGGAGCGATCCCTCTAAGGTCATCATAATAATGCACAGATTCGAGGCACTGTCCTGGTGTGTTATGATAGTCTATGTTTGTGTGTGTGTTCATTACTCGAAGTCTTCTCAAAATCGGCTTCGACCCCCAAGGTTAGGCCCTCGAAAGAGCCGATTTATCCTGGGTGAGGCAATAGCTTTTTCTGAGAGGACCTACAGGTTAAGGTGGGTTCCGAACCACCGAAGTCCCAGTAGAAGTACATAGAAAAATTGCCATTGGTACCCGGCTCAGAGATCGAACCCCAGACCTCCTGCATGGAATTTTGACGCGCTATCATCTGAGCCACTGAGGCTTCAGGGGTCACCGTAATAGATGACATTCTTGCAGAAGAAAGAATGAGGAAGCTGATGGACAGAATGGAAGTGGGCAACATGATAGGCTCAGAGCACTTTCCGGTGAATGCCACAATGAGATGTGGAGGCCCTAAGCGCGGCAGTGGGAAGAAGGAAGGAAAGAGTGAAAGTAAATTGTGAATGGGCATTCAGGGGGAGGAAAAGTTAAAAGAATTTAATGAAAAAATAGAAAACGGGGAGATATGGAGTTTAGAGGAGAAATGAGTCGACGCGATGCTAGAGAAACTCAACGGAATGATTGATAAGGTAACGGAATAGGTGAGACCGAGAGTAGCAGAAGAGAGGTTTAGGAGAGGTCGGTGGGACCATGAATGCAGGGAAAGTAAAGATAGGATGAGGGAGAATTTAGGAAAATGAAGGGAAGGAAAAACGTAAAAAGGAGAACTCAACAGGAGAAAGAGAGAGTATCAAAGGATAATGAAGGAGAAAAGACAGAAGGAGAGAGAAAGGTACATGGACGAGGTAGAGAAAGCGGTAAAGGAAGGGGGAAGGGGGGAATGGGAAGTGATAAACAGGAAAAGAGGAGAAAGGAAGGGCATAAATGAAGAAATAGGAATGAAAGAGTGGACGAAGCACTTCAAGGGGCTGTTAGGAGGTGTATAAAATAGGGTGAAGGGAGAAAAGCGGTGGAGGGGGACGAGAACAGCGAAAACAATATTAGTGGGGAAGAGGTTAATGAGGCGATTCCAAGGTGGAAAAGAAACAAGGCAACAGGGAAACGTGGCTTGGAAAAGGAAGCTCTGAAATATGGAGGATGAGTGGTGAATGCAGGGATGTGGTGGATTTGCAACAAGGTATAGAAAGGAGAAGGTTGGCTATAGAAACAGAAGACAGGGCTGGCAGTACCATTCATTAAGAAAGGAAAGTGCAAAAGGGTGAAGAAATATACAGGTATCACACTCATGTCGGTGGGATATAAAATCTATAAGGAAGTGCTTGGAAGGAGGTTGGAAAGACAGGAGGAACAAAAGGGTGTTTTGGAACAAACGGGTTTTAGAAAAGATATGGGAACCACAGATAGCATCTACGTGCTCCACTATCTAGTCAATAGGAACCTAGGGCGGAAGAAAGGAAAACTATTAACACTGTTTGTAGATTTTAAGGCAGTGTTTGACTCAGTGAACAGGAGGATGTTATGGGCAGCCATTAAAGATTGAGGAGTATACAAAGGTTTAATATAGATGATAAAAGAAATATTTTGGATACTCAGATAAGGGTGAAGGTAGGAGATAAGAAAGGAGATTAATTCTTGACAGGAAGGGGGCTCAGGCAAGGGTACTTGTTGAGTCCACTTCTATTTAGTATTCTTCTCGCAGATTTGAAGAAAAAGTTGGAGAGGAAAGGGAAAGGAGGGACAAAATGAGGAACACGCAAAGGGTATTTGCTAGCATATGCAGATAATGTAGTGCTAGTATCAGATGATGGAAGACGTATGAATCTGATAATGATAGTGTTCGAAGACTATGTGAGACAAAAGGGTATAACAGTGAATGTGAACAGGATTAAGATGATGAGTTTCAAAAATAAAAAGGACAGAGTAGAGTACGAATGGAAGATAAATAGCCTGGAGGTGGAGTTGGTGGAAGAGTTTTCCTACCTACGATTTTTTTCCAACCGAGAGAAAGAAGTGAGCTGCAGCTGAGAAAGAGATTAGAATGTGCGAGTAAAGTGATGGGACAAGTATTGGGTACAGGAAAAAGAAGGTTCAAGGGCGACTGAAATGTGAGTGTGTGGAAGTTTGATGTGTTCGTATGGTCAGTGTTATGCTACGGAGTGGAAATTTGGGCTATCCAGGTTACATGCTGAGGGAAGAAATAGGGCGAGAAAAATTGTGGTCAGGCAAGTGAAAAGATCCTGGAAGTTCGAAGTGAAACTAAGAAGGGGTGTGAGAACAGTATTGAACAGTCGTGTATCCGGAAGTTTATGGATATAGAGAGAAGGGGTCACGTGGGGTGTTCGAAGGAAGGAAATAAATGAAAATATTGAGGTAACGGAAGGAAATATGAGGAAAAATCGCGGATTCAAGGTACAGCAGTTGGTATAGAATGGTTAAGAGGCAGGGGAAACCGAAGTACCTGAAAAAGATTAAAAACGAGAGCAAATGGATGAGTGTTAAGTTACATAATGGTAGAGGATTGAAGAGCGTATAGGTATTGGATGAATGAAGAAGAGAATATGTGTAGAGCATATAGGTATGAGAGTATAGAAGAGAGAGTGAAATGGATTCTGAATAAAAATGGTCAGGGGGAGAAATGGATCAAGAAGCTGGAAGATCTGAGAGAGAGAGAAAGAGTGAGATAGCTGGTTGCACAGGGTGGAATAAAAAAAGCCTATAAATGACTTCTAATGAACGAAAATTACGAAGTAGGGTTGCGGGATAGAGATCAATTTTAAGATTGATGGTGGTAAGAGCAAATGGAGGCCCAGGGCAAAGTCACAAGCGTTTAGAAATAAGAATAATAATTTAAGACGATATGTGGCAAATAGCTACTATAGTAGTACAAGGCTTGTTTGTAATGGTTATGTAAGGACTCTCACACCCGTAAAAGGGATAAAGTATAAATAAATAAAGAATGCATTTGATGTAGGACAACAGAAAAAAAGTTCGATCCCATTATTCCTATCGGACGACTGCTATTTAGACGAATTAATTTAATTTAAAAAATTGGTTGAAATGACAAAATTATCATCTTTCTCTTAACGTTCACTTCTCGGATATTATTTCATATATTACTTTCATTCAATTTTGTACGGCTCCAATATCTTTATTGGAAAACTGCCATCTAGACACATATATAAATTAAAAAAATTTGTCAGACTTAAAAATGTATAGTTTTCCTATGAAATCTCGATTCTTGGATTTTATTTCACAGGTTAATTGTAATTGATATCGGATAACAGCAAAAAAGTTTAATTTCAGTATTCCTACCGGAGTACTGTGGTTACACAAATTTATTAAATTTAAAAAATGTGTTAAAATTTGAAAAATTCTAATTTTGCCCTAAACATTCGGTTGTCGGTTTTTATTTCATATATTATATTTACTTGATAACACTTAAAAGCGAAAATAAAACCCATCACAATATGCCTATCGGAAGACTATCATTTATATAAATTTAAATAATTAAAAAAAAATTATGTTGAAGCAAATTATAACTCTCCTCTAGACACAACGATTTTATTCTTATCTCACTATACTTGTATTTCATGTCGAGAAACACAAAAAAATGTCATCCCCATGTTTCTATCGGACGACTGCTAAAATCCGCCTATATGAAAGGAAGCGTTAAGGGGAAAATTAGAATTAAAACAATGTAAATTGTGTACATTAGAGTGTATATTATAAATGTTGTGAGTTTCAGTTACATACAAATCCAAAGTAGTTTAGAAAATATGTAGGACTTTTAGAAGTTTAGAAAAAATTTATAGTATATTGTGAGAAAAGTAAGCGAACTAGTCTTTTTACAGCAGAGCGTGAGTTTGCGAGAACGAAGCGAAACCGAGGCGTAGCTGAATTATATCTGTAAGAAGGAGTTGATTGGAATGTTTCGAAACGTTTCAATGCGTATTGATTGAATTTTTGTCTTAATGCTTAGTAACGCGGAGAAGCGCAATGAAACGCAATTAAATCATGCTGGGTCGCTAATTGGTTGCAAGTGGCGACACAGACCAATCATTATTCACCGCCCTAGTCTCTATAACTATCCCCCCAAACCCCTTATTTCGTAATTATTCAATTAATTTAAGCATGGTTTTTTATTTAAGGGTACTTTTTATGTATTGAAGAAGTCATTCAACTAATAAGTACTTACTGAGATTTATATTTATTGTGCTGGAAATTCATGTTCTCGTAATGCAAGTTTCACAAAAGGCAATCGAACATTTGGCATGGAGTAGTTTTTTCACACTAGTGGTATTAATTGAAATAAATGTGAAACACAAAATTTGTGCCGCACAAAAAGAAGTCCTAAAAGCACAATACAGTTTCACTAATGTAAACAATTTTTATCACAGAACTTTCTTCAAAACGCTTTACAAATCTTGGCGTTTTAACTCTTGACCGGCTGCGTTTTTCTCCACCATGAACAATAACTATTGTCACCTGGAGCAACCCTCTGCTGGTGTTTTTGTGAACTACGCTTAGAATTGTTGTGAAATGAAACTGCGACAGAACTTCGAGCAGAATTAAATGGCATTGGTCCTAATCGATACTTTGTTCCGTGAAAGGTATTGTATGGCATTGGTGGCATTGGTTGGTGGGTTATCAAACCGCATTAGAAAGCATTAATGCAAATTTCCTTAATAGCCTTACCATAAAGTCAGTTTAATGCCTTAAAATTTGTGCGCATTTAAAATGATTGAAATAAGTTTTATAAAGTTAAGAGCATTCAATGACATTTCGGACAAAAATGCAATTGGTACGCATTTAAAAGCATCATAAATCATTGAAATCTTTAAATGGCATCTTTAAATGCCATCATATGCATTCGAATCAACTAATTCTTACCGGGATAGCAAACAAGCAAGGTCGTAAAAAGACTTCACTTCCTTGGCACACACAATATTTTATGTAATAAGATATTAGGGGGTGATGCAAAGAGAGGAAATGGGGATCTGGATTACGGAGAAGAGGGTTGAACACAATGAAAGAAATTCCTTTTTCATAATGAAACGTAGCGAGTATTTATAACAACTTACAATGTCGTAGCAACCAACGACCCGTGGTCAGGTGCCGGCGGCTTTGTGACGTTTGGGCAAGGTGCCCGTCGAGAAAATAAGAGACCCAGCGAGGGTCGGTGGAGACGCAGAGTTTCCTAACAGGGTTGCGATTCCGGTGGTTGGCGTGGATCGCCAGAGTCCAGATTAGAAGAGGCAACGCTTTCCTAGAGAGGCACCACACAAATCACTCACAATCAAGGTACAGTTCAAGCTGCTAGCGACAGAGCAAAACTTACGACGACGCGATGGGACTCGTTATCGTTTCCGGCTTCGGGACCCCTCGGGGTGTTCCGACTGATTTCGGGTACGACTCGGTAACACCAACACACAGGGCCGCCGGGTCCCTGCTTGCCGTGACAGTTCTGTTATCCCCCCCCCCTCCTCCCCGCAAGGGGAGGTGCTGGGTGTATACCCTGGACCGTTCCAAGTTTTCTGTCGAGTTGCTGTATGGTTTGGGAGTTTATGTGTATGTCAAGTTCCTGTGTGATTTGGGAGTCTATATGAATGTCGAGTTCCTGTATGGGTTGGGAGTCTATGGCTTTTGATTTTTCTGATGATAAATTCCCATCCCCCTTGTACGTACCTCTGTTGGTCCGTCCTGATTTGGATTCGTATAGTTTTGTCTGTACCTCAAGTGTCCATCATTTTAAAAAGTATCGTGTATTATTTAAATATATCTGGTTATGAGTTTTTCGCCGAATTGGCATTTAAAATTATCCGTATTTGTTGCTAAGTTATTTAGTATTAACGCTGTGTTCTTAATAAGTTTCTTCTCTTAGTTCTCCATGTTGTCCTGATTCCTGCAACATACATATAAAAAAAAGGTTTTTCGTTTTGGGTCGTGAGTTAGTCTATTTTCGTTAAATGTTTTTTATTCTAATTGTATGGCTGTACATTGTTAATAGGAGCTGGTGCCTTTTTACACATATCTGATCCATTTTTCTGTGATTTTTTGCTCTTCTTCACGTTTCTTTGTTTCCTGTCTCTCCCCTTGCTCCTTTGTTTCTCTCTCTTGGTTTTGTCTTAATGCGAGTGTTCTGAGCCAGGACAGATTTCTTTCATCTTGGCGTTTTGTGTTTCGGTGTTGTAATTTTTCTCTTTCGTTACTCTCAACGTCTTTCGCTCTGCGGTTGAATTCCTCTTAGAGCCTCTTGTGGAAGCGACTTGCCTTTTCTGCAAACTCGAGGCTTAATAGAAATAGTTGTCTCTGAAGTTCGGGATTGTCCCTTAGTTTTTCTGGTTCTGGTTTTAGGTAATTATATTCCCCGTATCCTCCTTCTTAGCTTTGGCTTGTCGGATAGTCTTCTGTTATATTTGGTTCTCGTGCCCAGTTCGGATCTCCATCCCGTGCTCCCTCTTCGTTTGGGTCCTCCGTTGGCTGGTTGGTTTCATCCTGTTTTCGGTTGGATCTGATAGTGTGGTACTTTTTGATCATTTGTTTCACGTGGCAATGGGTATGATATTTAATTTGCGTTTCCGACACTCCCGCTCTTCTCAGTCTCAGCCATTTTATCGCTGGTTATTTTTCTTCTCTGCGCTGCGTTATGCTCGCTTCGATGACCTGGTTTCCGCACATAAAGTATTTTAGCGGCTCCATTTTGCTGTAATTAAAAAAATGTGTACTCTCTTTTTTCTTCTTAAAATTTAGTGAGTCAGGTTATCGGGAGTCAATTGAGTCTGTTTTGAGTTTTAAATTATGGGACGGTTTGTATTGTTAATGCCATTGATCCTTGGACATTTTTCGCCTTATTTTGAGTATGAATATTTTAACCTAAGTTTCCTAGTGTTTTAAACATCTATTTTTCGTTATCAATATTCGCGGTCTCCAATTTAAAATCGTTTATATTCCATTCACCTATAATCTTGCCTTTCGGATTTTTTAATTCGAAAATCGTCGGCGAAATTTTCTTTTTAATAATGAAAGGACCTTTGTATTTATCGGAGTTCTTTATCGTTAACTTTGAATCCTAAGTATTCTAATACGCTATTTAAATATGACTGGGGCATTGATTAAACGAAATGGCATCCTTTTAAATTGGTACATGCCTTTTCCAGGGACTGTGAATGCTCTTATTGGGTTTGAGTTTTCTTCCAAAGGTATTTGTAAATAAGCTAACTTCAAATCAATCTTTAAGATGAATTTTGCTAATATTAGTGTGTCCAGTATTTCTGTCATGAGTGGGATGGGCTAGAGGTCTTTTTTAGTAATTTTACTAACCTTTCTGAAATCTAAACAGAATCTATAGTCTTTCCCTGGGTTTTTCATCATAACAATAGGGTTAGACCAATCAGAACAGGTGGGTTCTATTATATCCTGTCCCAATAGTTTATCAACTATTTGATAAATTACTTCTTTTATTTTTAGGCTCACATCGTAATATCGCTGTTCAATGGGATTGTGGCTTTGGACGTTAATTTTTATTTTCGTTGAATGATTCGTCCTATGTTATTTTCCCTGGTGTATTTTAATTTTATTTTCAAAAAGCTCTTCTAATTAAAATTGTTTATTTTCGTTAAGCTCAACAGTACCTTCGCAGATTTCTGGCGAACTATTGTTTTGTTCGTAAATTTTTCCTAAACTATCAGAAATATTATGCAATCTTATTGCTTTGTTTTTAAAATGTAACCATTGATTTTTATTTTCGGTTTCCATTATCTTATTTGCTCTTTGAGGTTCCTTTACTTTTTTATTTTGTTCAGTAACTTTTTTATTATTGCAAAAGTTACTGTTGCTTTCCTTATATTTTTCATTATAAAAAATGTTTCCCGACTTATTTTTCTTAATACTACTAATCTTAGATTGACTTATTCTACGTGTGTCTTATGTGCTAGTCTCGTCACTAGTGTCGGGGGTGGGGATGCTCTCTAGTGGCTGGAATTTGTTTTTCGTGGAGACGCTTATTAAGCTTGAGATATCCTTCCTAGGATTTGTTACAGGAATTTGGGAATTCTGTATTTTTGGTGATTGATTAGGATTGATAGGTACTAGGGGAATATAGCTATTTTTGAAAGCTGGGTTACTTCTATTAAGCTCTCTTGTACTTTCAAGGTTAATGCTACCTCCAAATATCGGTTTCCTGTCGAAATTCTTATTTTCTTCCTTTTTAGTTAATGGTTCATCCCTCACTACCGACAAAGACCTACTTTACTGCTCCAAACCAAGCCGAGAAGATTATGAAACCATACTCGTGTTATCTAAATAGTAGTTGCTGTGGCAGGCGCATAAGACTGGGTTTTTCAGGCGGGGCGAACGTATGTAGCAGGACAAGTCGGTTAAACGTAGGCGAGCTGAAATCGGACTGAAGTCGGAGCTGAAAACGAAGTTGAAGGTGAAGTTGCTGAATGATTCTTGTGCAAACATCACTCAAGATCATTTCTGAGATTTTTCAAATTTCTCCTAATTTTTTATATCTGTGTAATTTGATAAATTTCCAAAAATGTAAGAAGTTTCAATTTTTGTTAGAAATTTTCGGTAATTTACGTTAATTTGTTGGTAATTCAGAATAATTGATCAGAAATGTATGGTATGTTATCACTTCGTGCTGTCCCAATTCCTACTTACAATCCCTCTTTTAAATTAAACCATGGAAAACTTTTTCAAAACTGCAAGAAGCAATGGCACTGTAAGTGCCAGGCATATAAGCAGCAATAATTCTTCACTGAGTCCACAACCGCGATGTGTTCTCCTCTCACGCACGGAAAAGTGCGAGTGAGAAAGTGTTTGAATATAAAATATGTTTATCATCTCCGTCTCTTGCAGTCAGCCACGTTGCATTGGGACAACTCTTCAATGCAACGAATTATGCGGTTACGTCACCAGTATCGCGCAGTGCCACCCACAATAGGCCTCTCTCGGATGAATGCCATGGTTCAGTTGGGAGTGGCAATAGGACCGAATCGAGGCGACGTCCAGGTCATGGTTCCGGACAGACGCGAGAACATCTTTCTTAATGGTTGGATCAACTCAGGAGGGACATTCTTACCTGTTGGCAAAGAAGCTCACAGGCGCGAACAGGATTCATGAGGAGATTACATGAACGCTGATTCAATATGCACCCGAAATATCCTCACAAAACCCCTCAGTATTTAGGAGATCATGTATCCTTTTTGGGGAAAAACGGATATGAAGCTCTTTATCAGCAAGAAGAGCAAAATCCCCCAACGAACATACCACACGTTTCAGCAAGGCCACCTTCGCAGATAGCCGATAATGCCAACATGAGAAGTGGGAGTTCAAAAATCCACCAAAAAGTCTTTCTCAGGATGGACAAATTAGCTGAAGCTAATACTGCACTCCCTGAATGGCTCCCCGAAGATGTTAATCTCTGGAATCTGGACTGCGTAGTTTACGAGAAGGCGGTATCCCTGCTTAGCGACAATAGAAGTAACGATACTTCAGTACGCTTAAGTAAAACTCGCGAGCGTATTCCACAGCTTCAGTTTAAGATTAAAATGGCGAGACGGCATGCATTAAATGTTCAGTGTGTGATTAGCTACATACTATCAAATAAAAAATTCACTTCAAAAGTTAAGGTACTTTCTCGAAACATAAGGAATGCAAATGACACGCTGAACAAGTATAAACTGTCGACCCTCAAGCAGCACTGGTCGCAAAAAATATGATCTCTTTCAACAGCGAAACAGCGCCTTTAACGGAGAGTAAAGTGGATTCAGAAACATACCACCTTTTCTACTCATCCTTTCCGCCTGTGGAATAAAACGTCACGAGCCGTTAAAAATGCGCCTAGGCGAGAAGAGCAAGTATTCTGGGAGCAAGTATATGGAGATACTTATCAGCTAAATGAAGACGCTTCAGATATATCACTCTTTCGTAACTTTTGCCATTCAAAGGTTTTCTATCACGCTGAAAAGAAGACAAAGTGCTAAAATAAAAATCATTTTAGCACTTTGTCAACAATCTAAGCAGACGATGTTCTCGTCTGCTTTAGGCTTCTCTTTTAATATGAGGCTGCACAATATAATCTTGTTTCGTAAAGACAACCCCGTCTAGTATTTCTCTTGCGGTTCGAATGACTTTGACTCTGTTTTGAGACACGTCAATGTCCGTTTGCATTATCCCAGCAGGATGCCCAATTCGAAGCGTATCATGTTGTCCATCATAAAGCTGTGCAGGAAGCGTATGTTCCATAAAACAGCTGGCTGACACGCAGACAGAGCCGGTAATGGCAAGCGCTTGGTGTGGTCTTTGCATCGATAGCATGCGTACGACGATATCCATATCGGCTGCTCGTCTCATCACTCCGTTTGTATCCACATAATCAGCAGGCTCGCTAATGATCGCAAGCTTCGGAACAGCTGGTGACTGTAATGTCGCCATTTCTTTTGGTGCAAAGTGACACATTTCAGCAGCGATGGAACGAATCTCTTCTAAATCATCCAGTAATTCGTCTGTAAACTCTTCAGGCAATTCAGTTCCTTTTAATTGAATATCTTTGGCACTAACAAAGGCAATGGGATTTGCAATGTCAACGATCGAGATGGGAATCTCTCCAAACTTTGTTTGAATCGTATCAATTTTGTTTCCAGTCGGAAAGGTGTTACCTGTCACAGCGCCTTCAGGATTTTCAAAAGATAAATAAATGGGAGAACCTGTCCCTTTTACTCCTGGAATTTCTGCCTGTCCCTCAAATTTTACTTCTCCATTTTCGACTTCGACCTCTGCTGTAATGACTTTATTTGTGTTGGTATTGAGGATACGTACAGTCGTAATGGGCTCAATCGCTTGAACAAGTCCTTTAATGATGGCGTATGGTCCAACCGCTGATGAGATATTCCCGCAGTTTCCTTTAAAGTCGACAAATCTCTCATTAATACTGACTTGTGCAAATGTATAGTTCACATCCACATCTGGACGTGTGGCTTTATCGATAATGGCCACTTTGCTTGTTAAAGAATTACCGCCGCCGATTCCATCGACCTGCAACCGGTCAGGGCTGCCCATAATGTCTAGTAGGAATGCCTCGAGCTCATCGTGTTCAAATGGTGCATTGTTTGCTTGAATGAATACCCCTTTACTTGTACCGCCTCGCATGATTGTGATTGGAACTTTTCTCATTGCTCTCACCCTCAATTTTTAATGAACTGTTTATCTAATCAAAATGGTAAAGTATAATAAGAAATAAGTTAAATACATTATTTTAAGAGGAATCAATAAATTTTTTTTATAACTAGTGAAAAAGGAGGGCACACAATGGATGAGAAAGACTGGCGGTTTTTAAAGGTGCTCTATGAAGAAAAGAACATCACAAAAGCGGCGGAAAAATTATTTGTCTCTCAGCCTGCCTTAAGCTATCGGTTGAAGCAGCTTGAAGAAGAGTTCGATATGAAGCTTTTCTTCAAAAGAAAACGAGGGATTGAATTTACGTCAGAAGGCGAGTACTTGGCTGCATACGCAAATGACATGCTCAAACAGCTCCAACAAACGAAAGATGGCATGCTGAATATGCAAAAAAAGGTCAAAGGGACAATCCGGTTAGGGGTCTCAAGTAACTTTGCTCAGTATAAGCTGCCAGAAATTTTAAGAGAATTTTCTAAGCAGTATCCACATGTTCAATTCATGGTGAATACAGGATGGAGCACGAAAGTCATGGATTTATTAGGCACATCAAGTGTCCATTTAGGCATTTTAAGAGGGGATTACGACTGGAATGGAGAGCGGTTTTTGCTCGATAAAGAGCGGCTTTGTATCATTTCAAAATCAGAAATCCAGCTGAAAGACCTCCCAAATCTGCCGCTCATTGACTATCATACAGATAGTTCATTAAAACGATTGATTAACAGATGGTGGCAGGAAACGTTCACCATGCCTCCACTTGTGACGATGGAGACAGACCGCCAGGATACATCAAAAGAGATGGTCAAGCATGGTTTAGGCTATGCCATTGTCCCAGAAATTTGCCTCAGACCAAGTGATGAGCTATTTGTAAAAGGTCTTTCGTATAAAGATGGACAGCCCGTTTTAAGAGATACATGGCTTATGTACCAGCCAGACTCCCTTCATTTATCTGTTGTGAAAGCGTTCATTGAGTTTTTAAGAAGTCAGCAAGGCTGATTATAAAAGAAATTTATAGAATATACGAAAAAATCAATATTTTCATTATGAAAAAAGCTATTATATCCTTGAAATAGAAAGCGCTAACATATAGATCGCAAGTGCAAGGGGGCGCTTGCAGATCATGTAAAGAAGAGGATGGAGGGATATAAAGTGCTAGCTATTTTAGGGATCTTGATGGTCTTGACATTTACATTTCTCATTATGACAAAACGTATGCATCCGGTGGTGGCTCTAACCGTTGTACCTATCATATTTGCATTGATCGGTGGCTTTAACAAAGGATTAGGGGACATGATGCTTGATGGACTGAAAACTGTTGCACCATCAGCTGCTTTATTGTTATTTGCGATTTTATTCTTTGGTGTCATGCTGGATGCTGGATTATTTGATCCTCTGATTAAACTCATTTTACGTATTGTAAAAGGTGATCCTGTCAAAATTGCTTTTGGGGTAGCGATTTTGTCTATGCTTGTTGCTTTAGATGGTGATGGAACAACAACGTATATGATTACCGTATCAGCAATGCTACCACTTTTCTTAAGAATTGGGATGAACCCATTAATTTTAGGAACGATTTCATTATTGTCTTTAGGAATTATGAGCGGAATGACGCCTTGGGGCGGTCCGGCTACCCGTGCCATCGCGGCGCTTGGATTAGATGCTGGTGAATTTTTTATTCCATTAATTCCAACAATGGTTGGAGGCGGTCTTTTTATTCTTTTTACTGCGTATGTGCTTGGAAAAAAAGAGCGGAAACGAATTGGGGTTGCAGAGATTCAGTACAAAGAAGAGGCCTCGATCTCCCCTGAATTGGCAGCGTCAATCGAAGATGGAGTAGAAGACATGAAAAGACCCAACCTCATTTGGGTGAACTTCTTCTTGACGATTGCGGTGATGGCGACACTTGTTTTAGATATCGTACCGATTCCAGTTCTCTTCTTAATTGGATTTGTCATCGCTCTCATGATCAACTATCCAAAGGTTGAAGATCAGCGCGAGAGAATTTTGTCGCATGCAGGAAATGCCTTAACGGTCATTACCCTTGTGTTTGCAGCTGGAATTTTCACAGGCATTTTTTCGGGGACAAAAATGGTGGAGTCCATTGCTCATTTGGTCATTTACATGATTCCGGATTCCTACAGCTCATTTTTTCCGCTCATTGTCGCTTTAACGAGTATGCCATTTACATTTGTTCTTTCAAATGATGCTTACTATTTCGGGGTGTTGCCAATCTTGGCTGAAGCCGGTGCAGCATACGGGATTGATCCGGTGGAGATTGCACGTGCCTCTATTATAGGACAGCCTGTTCACTTGCTGAGCCCTCTTGTGGCTTCAACGCTGCTTCTTGTCAGTATGCTGAACAAAGATATTGGTGATTTGCAAAAATATGCACTGCTATGGACCGTGTTAACTGCCCTTTTTACAACATTGATCGCTTTGTTGACAGGTGCCATTTCTATCTTTTAAATATGTGTATGAAAAGGACGATGTCTCAGGTAGGAGACTCGTCCTTTTTTGTGTGGATAAAAGCGCAGTAAATTGGACGCTCATATGCGGGAATTCTCGATTTTAACGTCACCTACCTCGAGCAACCGGCATATGATATCTCGACTATACAGAATCCCATTCTATAGAGACTAGAGCTCTCACCTTAGCAAGGAGGGTTACAATACTTGAAGGAGAAAGAGTTTCAATCCAAGCCGCTATTAACCAAAAGAGAAAGAGAAGTATTCGAATTGCTCGTCCAAGATAAAACAACAAAAGAAATTGCAAGCGAGCTTTTTATTAGCGAAAAGACTGTTCGAAATCATATTTCGAATGCCATGCAAAAGCTAGGAGTCAAAGGTCGTTCACAGGCCGTAGTCGAGCTTCTGCGTATGGGTGAGCTAGAGCTCTAAAGTCAGCCGGTTTTCCTTCCATACAAGGGAGGAACCGGTTATTTCTATATGGTTTCCATGAGTCTCTTCTTGCATTTTCTTTGAAAAACGAGGAAAATAGGAATGTACGTTTTAATCAAAGTGAGATGCTATAGTGAGGTATCAATGAAATGGAAACGAATGAGTTCGACCATGTAGCAGAGATTGAAAAATCATTGCGCCATATTGCTGCAATTATTAAGCAAAAAGGCAGAGAAATCCTGAATCAATATACGATTACACCTCCTCAATTTGTAGGGCTTCAGTGGCTTTATGAATTCGGAGATATGACAATAGGTGAGCTATCACAAAAGATGTATTTGGCTTGCAGTACAACCACCGACTTAATCGATCGAATGGAAAAAAGTGAACTTGTCGAACGAGTAAAAGATCCTTCTGACCGCCGCGTGGTTCGCATTCATTTATTGCCTGAAGGCGAGCGGATCATTCAAGAAGTGATTGTTAAACGCCAAGAATACGTCAGTGAACTTCTAGGGGCTTTCTCAGAAGAAGAAGCCATCGTTTTCAATCAATCCTTAACGAAACTACAGCAGCAAATGAAAAGAAAATGAGGCGATTTTGTTGGATCAACCAATCGGCGTCATTGATTCCGGCGTCGGCGGTTTAACCGTTGCAAAGGAAATCAT
Organism: Andricus grossulariae; assembly: GCA_011634705.1. Classification (NCBI taxonomy): domain Eukaryota; kingdom Metazoa; phylum Arthropoda; class Insecta; order Hymenoptera; family Cynipidae; genus Andricus; species Andricus grossulariae. Next base: position 108,244,774 of record JAABKJ010007545.1, on the reverse strand, counting down.
GAGACAACTGCCAAAAGAAAAAATCATTTACGTAGGCGATACAAAACGGTGCCCGTATGGCCCACGGAAAGAAGAAGAAGTTCTTCAATATACTTGGGAAATGGCACACTACTTATTAAGACATCACCATATTAAAATGCTCGTCATTGCATGCAACACAGCGACGGCAATTGCCCTTGATGAAATCAAAGCAACACTCGATATCCCGGTCATTGGTGTGATTCAGCCCGGTGCTCGCACAGCGATCAAGGTGACAAACAACCAGCAGATTGGTGTCATCGGTACAGCCAATACGATCAAAAGTGAGGCTTACAAAGAAGCTCTGCTATCTTTAAAAGCAGGACTAGCGGTTCAAAGTCTGGCATGTCCGCTGCTTGTTCCCTTTGTGGAAAGCGGTACATTTTTAGATCAGACAGCAGATGAAGTGGTGAAAGATTCACTTGAACCGATGAAAGAAACAGGAATTGATACACTCATTCTTGGCTGCACACACTATCCGATTTTAAAAGAGTCGATTCAGCGCTTTATGGGCAGTGATGTGAGCATCATTTCATCAGGGGATGAGACAGCTAGGGAAGCGAGTACAATTCTTTCCTATAAAGGACTGTTAAACACTTCTAAGGAAGCGCCTGTTCATACATTCTATACAACAGGGCAGCAGCAAAATTTTGAAAACATCGCTCGTGACTGGTTTGGCTACCTGCCAGGGAAGGTCGAAACCGTATCACTCGAACACGTCTATCAGCAATAACCCGCTTCTTCTTGTGGTGGGTTATTTTTTTATGAAAAGGGTCTAATCCGCAGAGGGAGCTCGTATACATAGTAGTACAAACTACTAGAGGAGGGTGAAGTATGCTGAAAAAAGGATCTACAGCAGCTGTGACGTGTATCGCGTCAGCCATGCTTTTGTCAGGATGCGGATTGTTTCAAACAGACCAAGCGAAAACAGAGATTGACCCGCCACAAAACGTCACATATGTGAAAGATAATAAAGAAGATAAACAAACAGCCAAAGAAGGAAAAGAAGAGAAGCAGGCAGATACAGTCATGAGAGAATTATATTTAATTGATAAAAACGGGTATGTCGTCTCTCAATCCATTCCACTACCGAAAAACGAAGGAAGTGCCAAACAAACACTTGAATATCTCGTGGACGGAGGACCGATTTCGAACCTCATGCCAAATGGATTCCGGGCTGTTTTGCCGGCCGACACGAGCGTATCTGTCGATATTAAAGACGGAACGGCCGTAGTGGATTTTTCAAATGAATTCAAAAACTATAAAAAAGAAGATGAACAGCGCATCCTGCAATCTGTCACTTGGACGTTAACGCAGTTTGATTCTGTCGCCAAAGTCAAATTGAGAATGAATGGTCATGAACTAAAAGAAATGCCTGTGAACGGTACACCGATTTCAGATGATTTAAGCAGAGAAGACGGTATTAATATTCAGCACGAGGCTGCTGCTGATATGACATCGACAAAGCCAGTGACGGTTTATTACTTAGCTGAATCTGATGAACAGACGTATTATGTTCCGGTGACCAAAAGGGCGCCAAAAGATGAGGATGATCAAATTACAGCGGCCATTGATGAGCTCGTTTCTGGACCAAGCAAAAAAAGCCATTTGCTCACAGACTTTGATCAAGATGTCAAGCTGAATGATATCCCGAAAGTAAAAGACGGGCATGTGACACTTGATTTCAACGAATCCATTTTCGGCAGCGCGAATGAAAAGAAAAAGGTGATTTCACAAAAAGTTCTTGATAGCATTGTGCTCACATTAACAGAGCTGCCGGACGTCAAAAGCGTCTCCGTTAAGGTAAACGGCAAGGCTGAACTTGTGAACGAAAAAGGAACAGAGCTGACAAAGCCAGTTTCAAGACCAGAACAAGTGAATACAGGTAGTTTTTAACGGCACACATTGATATAATGGAGAAAAAGAGGCATGCATATTCGCTGCCTCTTTTTTATTCCAAGCGATTAGAACGAGCCGAGGTTGTCAAAGTTAGTAGGAGAACCCCGCTGGCATACGCGCGGAATGTATATTGTAACGGAGGTAAATCATGAGATTAGATGAAAGACACTATGATGAATTAAGAAAAATTGAAATAGAGGCAGGCTACATTACGCATCCAGAAGGCTCTGTCTTAATCTCAGCGGGCAATACGAAGGTGATTTGTAACGCATCCATCGAAGACCGCGTACCTCCTTTTTTAAGAGGAGAAGGAAAAGGCTGGATTACAGCAGAATATAGCATGCTTCCAAGAGCAACCGCTCAAAGAACCATTAGAGAATCATCTAAAGGAAAAGTGACAGGACGTACAATGGAAATTCAGCGATTAATTGGACGAGCACTCCGTGCAGTCGTTGACTTAGAAAAGCTTGGCGAACGCACGATTTGGATTGACTGTGATGTCATTCAAGCAGACGGCGGCACACGCACAGCTTCCATTACAGGTGCTTTTGTCGCCATGACACTTGCGATTCAAAAGCTTCGAGCAGAAGGAGTCATCAAACAAAACCCGATCACTGATTATTTAGCGGCGATATCCGTCGGAATTGATTCTCAGCAGGGTCTTCTGTTAGATTTAAATTATGAAGAAGATTCTTCAGCTGAAGTAGATATGAATGTCATCATGACAGGCGCTGGACGCTTTGTTGAACTTCAAGGCACAGGCGAAGAAGCGACATTCTCAAGAGAACAGCTAAACGGACTGCTTGATTTAGCCGAAAAGGGCATCAAAGAATTAATCGAAAAGCAAAAAGCAGTGACAGGAGAAGTCATCGAATAAAAAGAAGGGTTTGATCAGGATGAAAACAGCCATCATTGCAACGCACAATGCGGGCAAAGCGAAAGAATTCAAAGCCATTCTTGAGCCAAAAGGATTCACGGTCAAAACACTAGCAGACATCAGCTTTACTGAAGAAATTGAAGAAACAGGACATACCTTCGAAGAAAATGCCATTATCAAAGCCGAGGCGATTCAAGCCAAAGCGGGTGAAATGGTCATTGCAGACGATTCTGGTTTGTCGATTGACTATCTTGGCGGAAAACCTGGCGTCTATTCAGCCAGATACGCTGGAGAGCATAAAAACGATGCTGAGAATGTAGAAAAAGTGCTGAGCGAACTTCAAGGCATTGAAAAAGAAGACCGCACAGCTAGATTCAGATGTGCCCTGGCTGTCAGCATACCAGGTAAAGAAACAAAGACGGTAGAAGGATCAGTAGAAGGTTTTATCGCAGAGGAACCAATCGGCGAAAACGGCTTCGGATACGACCCGATTTTCATCGTCAAAGACAAAGACCAGACGATGGCCGAATTATCACCAGAAGAGAAAAACAAGATCAGCCATCGAGCGGTCGCGCTTCAAAAGCTTTCATCACTGCTAGACGCAAATGAATAAGGGGGAATGAAGCCATGAAGATACTCATCATTAGTGACAGTCATGGACTCACAGACGAACTTCAAACCATTGCCAAACGGCATGCGGCTGAAGTCGACATGATGATTCACTGCGGAGATTCAGAACTCGAAACGAACCACCCAGCCCTCGAAGGATACAAAGTCGTCAAAGGAAATTGTGATTTTATGGGCGATTTTGAAGAAGAGCTCCTGCTCCCACTTGATGGAGGCGGAAAACTATTTCTCACTCACGGACATCTGCATGGCATCAAACAATCCTTGCTTCAAGTCTACTACCGTGCAGAAGAGCTAGGCGCAGACATCATCTGCTTTGGCCACTCGCACATCCCAGGCAGTGAGCTGCTAAGAGGAAAACTACTCATTAACCCAGGCAGCGTGCACCTGCCAAGAGTGCGTAAAGAGCGCAGCTACGCTATACTGACACTAGATGGAAGCGAAGCAAACGTACAGTTTTTCACAGACGAAGGTCAGGTCATACAAGACCTCGAAAACACGGTCACATTGGAAGGTATTTCATAAGGGTGCAGCATTTGCCCCTTGTGAAAAAACTTTCGAAAAACCGTTGACTTTAAAGAACAATAGTAATATAATAAATCTTGTCGGTGAGGTACTCACCAACAGAACACTACATAACAACATGTCCCAGTAGCTCAGCTGGATAGAGCAACGCCCTTCTAAGGCGTCGGTCGGGAGTTCGAATCTCTCCTGGGACGTACTAATGTAAAAGCCTGAAACCCTTTATTATCAAGGATTTCAGGCTTTTTTTGTTTTGGAATTTAAGTTTAGCTTTTGCTATAAATTAGAATGTTGAAAGTGTATACAAAAAAGGGAGCTGCATAAACAACAGTTCCCTAGAGGATGAGTTAATTTTTCTTGTAGTCCTTTATTAAGCTTGAAACAACTAAACCCATAACACTAAAAGCCACAATATAAAATAAAACATTTGTTACAGGTGTATCAATTTTCCCTAAGACCATCACAAGGGCAATAATAGCGCCGGGTAAAGTAATTAATAACATTTTGGATGGCTTGCTTTGCTGTGTCACTGAATGACCTCCTGATTGACCCATTATCTAGGTATTTTAGTTAATTTTAGCATATAGAGGTTATACGAACAATATAAGGGAGGGGAGCAACCCACTTATAGAGCGAAACAAAGGAAACCCACTTCTGCTTGTGGTCGAAATCAATCTAGACTTGCGTATATCTGATTTTGTGGAAATTATTTCGATTGAACCTTTTGTGTAATAAAATGTATATGATTTATACAAAGGGGTGAGATGGCGGTGAAGCATTTTTTAACGGCAATCGTAGTGGCTGTCATTGTGGGGATCATTGTTTATGTTGCAGATGATCGTTTAAGTATGTTTCCGTTGATGCTGATTTTAGCGGTTGCGATCTATATCGTAAGCAGGATTAGCGAAACTTTGATTAAGAAATATTCAAAAGAAAAGAGTTAATAACACAGCCCCTCCATTGGAAGGGCGTTTTTTAATAAACCTTCCATTTATTTTTAACTAATGAAAAAGACATTACAAAGGTGTAAATATTCAAAAGAGAGAATATTCTTTCTCCAACTGAAAAAATTAAGGTGTATAGTAGAAGGAGAAGATGAAGCGAGTGTTAAGCGAGAGCTTGCATTATCAAATGGGCAGATAGAAAGCGATTTACAGGGGAAATTCTTTTCAGGGTATGGAGTTGATACTGGAAATGGATGTTCTATGGATGATCATGCTTTGAAATTGAAAAATACATAATCTCAAACGTCTCAGAAAAATAATGAAAGGAATGATCCCTTGTACAAAATTGATCCAACAAACTTAATTTTTGAAAATGGAGAGAAAAAAAGCAGCTCAGAAGGTGATCAATTATTTGTCAAACAGTTAGGACATATCGAGATCACAAGCGGTCATATCGTTGCCTGTGATCCTTTTGTTTCAGAGGGAGACCAATCTTTTTCTAAGAAGGTTCATCCGGGAAAACATCCTATTCTACTTATGGTTAAGCGGTTAGAAAGTGGAGACGAACGTGTAGCCTATGCAATGATTAAGTTTACAAACGAGCAAGCAATAGAATGGGAGCTTGCCACAAGAGCAGGGCAGGAACTCAATCAATTGAAAGAAGACAAGTTCTTCGGCTACGGTGTAAATACGGGGATGGGCTGCTTTATGGATGCGGAGGCAGCACTATATTTACAAGCTTATGAGGAAAAGCGATATAAAGAGGACAATGATTTTTATTTTTATGAGGATTTTGCAGAAGCGCTTGAGCAAAACTACAAGCACACATGGGACTGGCTCGTCACCCGTTTTCATGACAAGGTGGACATTGCCATGTTTACAACAGGCTTCGGTGACGGATGTACCCAAGCTTTTGGGGGCTAGATGAAAATGGAGAACCCACTTGTCTTGTGACGGATTCTTTTATAATGGATTGATGAGATACCCATGAAACTATGGGTTTTATCAAGATATAACGGAGGAAATATTTACAGAGACGTTAATATAAAACAAATTTTCTTAAATTTACCTTAAAATTGTTGAAAATCTAATTAATATAATATAATATCTTTATTCAAGTAAATTTCTAATAAACTATAAGGAGTATTTAACATGATGAAAAAAATAATTTCCACACTATTAGCTCTATCCGTATTTACCTTTGTTTTACAAGCACCAGCAAAGGCATCAGAAAATGAAACTGTTGTAATTAACACAAATGATTTTGTATCATCTGAAGGAGAATTAAATCCTGATCAACTTGCAGAAACTAAATTTGCCATCCCACTTCCTTTCTTCTTTATTCCAGGGTTAGGACAAGCTGCAGTATTAGCAACTGGTGCTGTCATTGTAGGTGGTATGATATTTTCTTCAAACTCTTGGGAGGCTCAAGTTGTCAAACATCATAAAATGACAGCAGACCAATTCATCTCTAAGAATAGAAAAGGGTCAATCAGAAAAGAGTTTCCAAGTGAATACTTAAATAAAACGATAGAACAAATCAACAAAGATGCAAAAAAGGGAAAAAAGAATGCTAAAAAAGCTAAAAAACTGTTAACAGACAACAGATTTAAGAAAAAATGAAATGAAAGGTGATAATTTATGTACGATATTTATTCTGTAAAAGTTTTATTTGAATCAACAACTTCGCCACGATTAAGCCCTGAAAAAATATTTGAAGAGAGAATTTTTCTAATAAAAACAAAAAAACCAGATGAAATTGAAAGTATCATACACGAAAACTTTCCAGAAGAAACTTATGAAAATTCAGAGGGTGGAATGACTACTAACAAAGTAGTTGCAATTTTAGATACCTTTGAATTAGTAGATAATTTAGAAGAATCAGTACATCTAAAAGAAGTTTATAGTCGTTATCTTGTGTTTGATAAAGAAACGTCTCCAGAAGAAGCTATTGAAAGATATTCTCTAGATAAATAAAATTTCGCACAAATTCAATGTAATTGAAATCAAAGCCATCTAGGTAAACTAGGTGGCTTTTGTGTTTATTCGACAGTTTTCAGCAATTTTAAGGCAAATTTAAGCTGGAATTTCATTTCAAATACATTAAATCTTTGTTACAATAAGACAGCTTTGCCTAGAGACACGTTTATCGATTCGACATCTTTCTTTCATGATTTCTTAAAATTTTTATGTTTTGATATGAAACTCTTTGAATGATTCATGCGTCTCTATAAGTGTCAAAAGAAAAGAGGTTATCAATATGCTATTCAAAAAGCTATCAGAAAATAAGTCTGTAAAATGGATAGGATATACAAGTTTTTACTTACTTATTTTGCTATTATTGTTCTTTATTTACGGATTCCATACAGCAAATACGGGATCATTCATTTACAACGATTTTTAATTGGAGATTAAACTATGAAACTATTACACACGATTCATGAATACCAACAAACGAAACCAACACAGCCAGCATTTGTTTCTCAACATGCTTCGATCACATATGATGAGCTTTGGCATCTATCAGACCAAATGGCTGGTGCCATCGATGTAGTCGCAACTGGCAGTGCACCTGTCATTGTATACGGTCATATGGAACCAGAGATGCTCATTTCTTTCTTAGGCAGTGTGAAATCAGGTAGACCATACATTCCGGTCGACATCTCAATCCCTGCTGAGCGTATCGTCTCAATTATTGAAAGCTCAAAAGCCAGTCTGTTGATTTGTGCAAATGAGCAGAATGTACTAGATGTAGAAGAACATATTGAAGTGAAAAGTGCGGCATCTCTTTTAGCTCTTGAAAAAGAAGCACCGCCATCCTCGCAGTGGGTTCAACAGGATGATGTCTTTTACATCATTTATACGTCTGGCAGTACCGGAAAACCGAAAGGCGTTCAGGTAACAGCCAATAATTTAGAAAGCTTTACAGAGTGGATGTGCCGAGACTTCCCAATTGGCGGGGGACGCACGTTCTTAAATCAAGCACCATTTTCTTTTGACTTATCAGTGATGGATTTGTATCCAGCGCTTCAATCAGGCGGCACGCTTTACTGTTTAGTGAAAGATCTAGTGAATAAGCCGAAGGATATGTTTGCAGCACTTGGTCAATCTGACGTTGAAGTGTGGACATCAACACCTTCATTTGTGCAAATGTGCTTAATGGACCCTTCCTTTACAGGGGAGCTTTTACCAGAGCTGAAAGTTTTCATTTTCTGCGGAGAGGCACTTCCTGTATCTGTAGCAAGTGCACTCCTTGAGCGTTTTCCAAAGGCGCAGGTCTTTAATACGTATGGTCCGACTGAAGCAACTGTTGCGATCACAACGATTGAAGTCACGCAGGCCATTCTTGATCAGCACGATTCTTTACCAGTCGGCTATGCCAAACCGGATACAGATATTGTCATTTTAGATGAAGAAGGCAAGACCCTTCCTGATGGTGAAAAAGGGGAAATTGTCATCGTGGGGCCAAGCGTCACGAGAGGCTACTTAGGTGAACAAGCCTTAACGGATAAAGTGTTCTTTGAATACGAAGGACGCCCTGCTTACCGCACAGGTGATGCAGGTGTGGCGCAGGATGGTTTGATTACGTGCCACGGTCGTCTGGACTATCAAATTAAGCTGCACGGATACCGAATGGAGCTTGAAGAAATTGAATATCATGTGAGCGAGACAACGTATGTCAATGCTTGTGTGATTGTACCGTTCCAGCCAAACGGTCATGTGGAGTACTTAATTGCAGCCATTGTTCCAGCAGCGCATTCTTTTGAAAAAGAATATCAGCTGACAAGTGCAATTAAGAAAGAAATGGCGGATTCACTGCCTGCGTACATGATTCCAAGAAAGTTTATCTATCTTGAGCAGCTGTACATGACGCCAAACGGGAAGGTTGACCGTAAAAGAATCGCGAAAGAGGTTCTTCTATGATTCCGTTTAGTTCATTCTTTTTCTTCATTCTAATTGGTGTTCTTCTTTTGCCGACGATCATTCTTGGTCTTCGCGGCAAAAGAATGCAGGGCTACAACATGTTTGCAACGGTTGTGGCACTCGCGCTTATTTTCTCAAAGGATGCACATGGCGCGCTTCTTCTTTTCTTATTTACAGTGTGGCAAGTCTTGATCATCCGCTTGTACCTTTCGTACCGGTTGAAAGCAAATCAAGCGTCTGTCTTCTATATGGCAGTGGTGGCATCGATTTTGCCGCTTGTACTATCAAAGGTTTTACCGTTCTTTTTAACTCATCAGCCGCATCAACCGCCGCCAATGAACTGGCTGAGCTTTTTAGGGATCTCGTACTTAACATTTAAAGGTGTTCAGTTAATTATCGAGACAAGAGACGGCTTGATTAAGAAGAAAATTCCGATTCACCGTTTGGTCTATTTCATTGTCTTTTTCCCGACGATTTCATCAGGTCCGATTGATCGTTACCGCCGGTTTGAAAAGGATATGGATACGCCGCCTGAAAAGGAAGCGTACAGTGATCTTCTATACGCCGGTATGCATAAAATTTTTATCGGCTTCTTATATAAGTTCATTATTGGTTATCTGATTCACACGTATATTCTGATGAATATTCATCACATTAGCAGCAGTCACTTTGTTCAACAGTTAACGTATATGTATGCGTACAGTATGTATTTGTTCTTTGACTTTGCTGGTTATACAGCATTTGCTGTTGGTGTGAGTTATATGATGGGCATTAAATCACCAGAAAACTTTAACAAACCGTTTATCAGCCGGAACATTAAAGACTTCTGGAATCGCTGGCACATGTCCTTGTCCTTCTGGTTCAGAGACTACGTGTTTATGAGATTTGTGTTCTTTATGACAAAAAAGAAGTGGATCAAGAACCGTATGGCTGTATCAAATATTGGGTACTTTGTCCTCTTTCTATTGATGGGTGCTTGGCATGGTCTAGCACTTCAATATATTATTTACGGACTTTATCACGCAGTTGTGATGTCCGGTTACAATTTATTCGAGAAATGGAATAAAAAACACAAGTGGTGGCCGGATAATAAGGTCACAATGGTTGTGTCGATCATTATTACATTCCATGTGATTTGTTTCGGATTTTATATTTTTTCAGGAAAACCATTTCATCATTAATTATTAAGGGAGTAGAAAATTATGGAATTTAAAAATCAAGTATACGGTATTATTGCAGAGGTTTGTCAGGACGACGTTGTGAAAGAAAATCCAGAGATTGCAATTTTTGACGAGGGTCTTCTCGATTCATTTGGTACAGTAGAACTGCTTATGGCCATCGAAAGTCAACTTGGAATTACTGTTCCGATTACAGAGTTTGATCGTGATGTGTGGGATACGCCGAATCACATTGCTGAGCAGCTGGCAGAGATGAAGTAATGAAAAAGCGTTTTTTTGGGCCGCTTATTTTAGCGGCTGTTCTATTCATTGGTGTTCTTCTTGTACCAAATGCATGGCTCTCACATCTGATCCCAAAAGACAAATTACAAAAGTCAGCCACAGAATTAGATCCGGGGATGTTCCAAGGGCTATATTTACAAGATGAAATGCTAAAAGATCCAACTTATTTGCCGATCTATGGATCCTCTGAACTATCACGTTTTGATCCATATCACCCTTCGAATTTCTTTCATGAGAATCCTCAAGGGTTTACACCTTATCTTATTGGAAAAGGTGGATCGCAATCATTAATTCATGCGATGAACTTTGCTGCTCATATGGATGAGTTAAAAGGGAAGAAGCTTGTATTTATCGTGTCCCCGCAGTGGTTTGTAAAATGGGGATCTGACGAAAATCACTTTGCACCGAACTATTCAGCGCTTCAAGCGCTGAATCTCGCTTATAATAAAGAAATTGATCCAACTGTGAAAAAAGAACTGATCAAGAGAATCATGACGTTTAAAGCAGTTAAGAACGACATGGTCATCACAGAGCTTTTTAAAGCAGAGCTTTCTGGGAACAAATTCGCTTATGGCGCGATTTCTCCTATTGCAAAAATGTATTATGGCATGCTTCAAAAGAAAGACATGTACTATACAATTGGATCGGGGCATGAACGTAAGCTTCAACCGTCTCCGTCAGTCAAAGGAAAAACATGGACTGAGCTTGAGAAAGAAGCGAGCGTTTTTGGTGCGAAAAGAGCAGGGGACAACCCGTTTTATATTAATCAAAAACTGTTTGAGCGCAAGCTGAAACCGATTATGAAAAAGATGAAAGATTCTCGTGAAGACCACTCTTATGCGGAATCACCAGAATACAAAGATTTTCAAATCATGCTGGATATTTTAAAACAGGCAGGGGCAAAGCCTTTGTTTGTGACGATTCCTGTCAACGGAAAATGGTATGATTATACCGGTTTTCCAAAAGAGGGACGTACAGAGTATTATGAGAAAATCAATCGTCAAATACGTGATAACGGGTATGAAGTCGCAGATTTGACTAAGCATGAGTACGATCCTTACTTCTTTAAAGATACGATTCACGTGTCTTATAAAGGATGGGTGTACATCGATAAGGCAATCGAAAAGTTTTACAAAGAGCAGTAGAATGCAGCAGCTTTCTGCTGCTTTTTGTTTGTCGAATCGGCGGATATCTTGTATAAAGAAGGGAAAAGGGCTATGCTGTAAATGGAGGCGATATGATGAATCGTTCTGAGAAAAAAGAACTATTGAAGCGTTCGAAAAAGCATTTTAATGATCAAGCCTTTTGGAAAAAGTTAAAAAGAACGGCACAAAAAGCTGGTGTCTCTCTTGTCTATGCTGTGCTATTACTTTACTATACATTGCAAAAACCTGAAGTACCTGTCAAAGCAAAAACCCTTATTATTGGGGCGCTTGGATACTTTATCCTTCCAATTGACCTTATTCCCGATACATTGATTGGTGTCGGCTATACAGATGATTTAGGCGCGATCACATTTGCTCTGATTCAAGTAGCGGTCTACATTGATGATGATGTGAAAGGAAAAGCGAAGGACAGGCTGTCAAAATGGTTCGGTGAAAAAACCGATACGTCTCTGATTGATCAAAAACTTGAAGATGGCGGGATGCCGTCTGCATAAAGAAAAGCCTCCACAGTTGGAGGCTTCAGCGTGTAGACAAACCCTCGCATTCGGTGTCAGTCCTGCGTGCTGGTGCTCACGAATGTCAAATTCGCTCCGCTATAATGCCATATTACTTTAGCATTACTTTAGCATTACGCTGTAGCGTAATGCTTGCGTTCGGCCGGTCCGCCAGGGTCCCGAACCGATTTTTTTTCTCCGAGGTATCGCACATTAACCATTTCAGTTCCACAATGAAAAACTAGCAAAGAAGGCGGAAAAAACAAATCAAATTGTGTGTGGCATATCTCGGAGAAAAAAAATCGGTTTGAGATGATTAAAAATGTAAATGAAAGGTAAGAAGAAGTACTAAACGATGGCGTCCAGTAAGAAGGCCTGCATTGATTGGGATCACGGTCGTATACACAGGTCCAGGAGCTCTCGTGGTGGGGGAAGTTCCCTTATTGGAGCTTCCGATTATTTCACAAAGTTACCACTTCCAGTAGTGGCGTAATAGTAGAGTAGAGAAAGTGGCTGATTAATTTGAAATTTTTATTTCAAGAAGTCAATTTAATCCAGATTTAATAAATAATTTGAATAATGTGGATGCATTTTTTAAATGAATGACAATAATAAACACATATTTATGCTGAAAATTATATGATTTAATGTAAATTGCATGAAACTGATTTTTGAAAATATTAAAATAGTGCAACGAGTGACTTTAACACACCTTATTAACCATAATAAAAATTGTCGATAGCAAATTAAGTTAGCTGATACAATATTTACTGTAATCAAAATTCCAAAATTAATACTTTAACAAATTTGTTTGCAATTATTTAAAAATACATACTTATACGTAATATTTTAAGATCGAGGCAGTATTTAATACCATAATTCAGGTCTCTAGTATTAAAGAATCAAATATTTCAATGTAAAATTTGAGCATTTTACAAGGATTTAATACAATAAGTCAGGTCCCTATTAATGAACGGTACGGCACAAACACACGGCATTTTTGCATTTATTTTATTTAAATATTACTTCACGATTCGGTTCGTTTACACCAGTTGAGACTCTGAGGTTAGAAAACGTGTTCTGTTTATCTTTTCAAATTCAAATCCTACACTACTCGACACATGCGCCACTACATTCAGTGGTCAGTTTACGAAACTTTTTGGCTTACATTAGGGAACTTCCCCCAACACGAGAGGCCCCGGACCTGTGTATACGAACGTGATACTGTTCTATTAATTTTTTTAAATTCATTTATGAAAACCTAACTTTATATCACGAAGTCAAAAGAATAACTGAACGAAATCAAAAGAATAGCTTTCACTTTTCTATACACATATCGATAATATGTAGCAGAATACTATACAAAGTCAAAGGAATAATTGAAGGGCTATTTTTGAGTGGGTGAAGAGAAGCAAACCTCTGGTCTCTGACACACGACACAATGCGCGTGTCAGAGCCTTGCATTACACTTTCGATCCATGGTTTCACTCGACTCAGGCGTGACTCCCCATATCGAGATCTAGGATGGTTTACACATCAAAAATATAATTTGAAAAAATGTCCACTCGTCGAAATTCAAACTGCTATTATATCATCGCATGTTCAATGCATAGGTACTATAGCTTAAAATGAGCGTCCTTTGTCTATTTTTTATAAATTAATTTTAAAAATTATTTTTAATTTCGCTTTATAAGAAAATTAAACAAATATTGCGTACTTACGCAAAGATTCATTCACTTTCAGGACCACCTTCCTATTACGTGAATCTCACTCAGTTTTGACAGCAAAGCTTTTCGAGAAGAGATATACTATTTTCGATATTTTATAATTTTTCGAACCCTACTTAACAAAGCACGGTATCGAAATATAAAATAATTAGATAGCAAGATATACTTACTAAATTTTTCTTTTCATTGTAAACGTTTTACATCGAATTTGGTGAAACAAAACTTTCAAATAAATGAAATAGACATTATTTTCCATTCTCCCTATATTCTGCCGTACAAACTAAAAAGATACATAAGTCCAATCTCACTTGAACTGAGAGAATCGACGAAAACTGTCCGCCCATTGAACTCTAATATCGAATAAAATCTCGAATAATCTAGATACACTATCTGGGTGAAAATAATGTGGTATTTAGATGTCAAAAACATACATAAGGGCGAGCGATTCTTTTCGTTTGTAAATTCGTTCCACACTGGGTCACTTTTACAAGGCAAACAAGACACAACGTACTTTAGATTCTTGTTCACTTGTATGCTGATGACGTATCACATGCCTTGTACAAATTTCAGGACACGCAAACTGCTTTTCGTAGATTTTGATGTTGTATTTCTCAACCTTTTCGACTTTCCTCATTTTTAAACAATTGTTTCTTACAAAACATAATAATAATTAATAACTTTATTAACACAGTTAGATGCAGCTTCTCTTACGAGTCAAACGATACCAAAAACTCATTTTTCATAAAAATGTCACTTCTGCATCTTTTTAGTTTGCACGGCAGTATTAGTAAATAGCAGCTTCAAAACATATATAAAATCTCTTATAACTACTAATAATTACTTTCACTTGCAAAATTCACACAGAAAAGACACCGTTGTAGGATCAAGTGCTAAAAAATTGATAAAATTATGTTGATAAATAAAACCGGGTACTTTTTCTGTAAAGTCCTGTATTTTTCCAAATATTTAAGATTTTTATCCATTCTTCAATATTTTTCTTTCTGATTCTTGTAAGGGGTTTCATAAGTTTCCCAAATCCGTTGAGGAACTTGAAGAAACTTAAAAAGTACGAAGTTTTTAGGCGCACTAAGTATCAATCTAAATCAATAAGTGCGAATTGACCGATTTCATATGAAATCAGGCAGTCTGACCCTGGTGATGTCACGGAATTGTTTGGAGCTGAAATATATTGTTTTCGAAGGTAAAATATAAGACACGTATTTTCAGTTTTTGATCAAAAAATTGTTTCACGAACTCAGGTTTACATGAATATTCAAGTGAATTATGTAAAAATTAACGAATTTTTCTTTTCAATGTTATATCATGGGAACCAATAGATATAATTTAATTTTCTTTGCAGAAGCTTGTAAGGAAAACTAAACTCTTTTACAGTCGATAAAGAAAATTAGAAATAATGGAAAATTACCGAAATGGCGTACATTTTTCGTAAAAACGAAAAAGTCAATTTTTCGAAAAAGGCTACCTTCGATTTTTTTTTTAGGTTTATTGTAATAGGATGAAGATATCCTATGAGCTTCCTTGTCGCTAAACTATTCCTTCTTATAGGAAAACTTTTTTTTTGTACATTCACATTTTTTAATATGATGCATAACGATGAATTTGCTTGAAAATGTTGTTGTTTATGTCTTGAGGAATCTAAAATCATATATCAACAGAATACTGTCAGTTTTTAAATTTGTAAATATCAGATCCTCTACAATTTAAATTAGAAAATTGATGAAATTATGATTTTGTCTCTTCTGTTTTGATTGACTTTACTCCTTACTTCATTAGTTTCGCGTATTATATTGGTTTAGATTTTTCTGCTTCATCTCCTTCGAGTACTCTTATTTATTTCCATGGATTTCTGGAGGTATTTGCGATGTATACTTTCCTGTCGTTATTTTGTCCTACTTCTACTTTCCACGCATGGGCTTTTTGAATGCCAGTAATTCCTGGAACTTTTTCCCACTCTTTTTCCTTCCCTTCTCGAAAACTGGCAACTTCCTCTGGTGAAAGCAGTATTAGATTAATGGCGCTAGTATACTTCTTCACTTCTCGGACAAAGGATGCGGCATCATCTATGGATTCCAGATGAGACTTCTTTAAGTTATGATTAGTTGCAAAGTTGTCTTACCAAGCAGCCAACGCCATCACAGGGTACTTTCCCATGGCCACTTACTGAAAGGATCCACTTCTTCTTGCAAAATTATTTACTCAATGCGTGATACTGATATCGAGTTTTAAAGTGAGCTGCAGCTCCATCTGTTATGATTGTAATTTTTTTCATTTTATCAGAATTCGAAGATTCCATCATTTGCACAATACGATCCATTGCCAATCAAGCGTGTGCAGAATCATCCTTCATATCATCGGAAACTACTGCAAAACTTTTAGTTTATGCACCTCGATGGCAAACAGCAGTAAATATCGATATCTGATCATTTGTCCCATGATTAGTTTGAATTTCATCTTTTACCATTAACTTCCGATTCTCAGCAAAGTCACACTGCATTGTTGAATGATTTGAATTACTTTCAGCGCGATCTTTCTTCTCTTTGATTTCTTCTCTTTGAATACTTTTCACATATATGTGAACATTCGCTTTTCTATCCACGTTGCTAACTCTTTGACAAAACTGTCAATAGAAATTGTTATCTTTTCTAAGTCAACTTTGTTCCAAATTGCGAAAACAATATCATCTGGACCAGTTTCCTGTAACAATCTTAAAGATTGAAGCGTAATACCTCTAGCTCCTGGACATTTTTTGCAATCTCCAAGCTGACAATCTTCGGTTACAAGACAACCCAAGACTTTAGGAAAAATTTCATCCCGAACATCTTCGATATTCGCTCCATTCCTTCCCTGTTTTTAATCCAATAAGTAAAAGCTCAAAATTGTCGCAATAAATGCAAAAACATTCGTCTTTCAAAAGGTCAATCTGAACCCATTTTGGTCGCAGAGAGTAAAATTTTGTCTTTCCATTTCTTACGTTCGGAATTTTTTCTCGAAACAGGTGAAATATTTCATTAGTACTTCGCGTTGAATATCGTTTTACTTTTTTAATTCTTTAACCATTTTCCTTAACTGGAATTACGTCGTTCTTATTTGGGCTTTGTCTGGTACAATCCACGTGATCACTTAAATCATATTCTAATGCTAATTGAACTACTAAATCACACAGGATATCTATTGAATGGGTCAGGAGTGTGATATATTCCCTTTTCAATTAAAAATTTCCAGGACTGATCTATCATATATTTGGTTACTTCAGGACACGTCAAAAGTGAACCTTGCTTCGTATATTCTATTAGCACCAGGCAGATGGATCTTTTCTTGCGCATTTGTACAGTTTTTCAAAGCTGTTTGAAAATTAGATAACCATTCGTCGCAAGGAGAGCACTTTCCTTTTGGCAATGATACATTGTAAGCTTTTGAAAGCTTACTGCTCGTCGATTCCGTAAATGTATCTATCAACTGTTTTCTTTTGTTGCAAGCATTGTTTTCTCGGGACATTTCTTTGATACTTTATGGATTTCGACGAGGTGAAACATTGAATTTCCTATCTGAAATTTAATTATTTCCTCAATCTGAAAAATCCGTTGAAATTTTTCGTCCTCATACTCCAACTTATCGTTTTCACATTTACATCGTACGACATTGGTTCTTCGTCATCGGAAACTGCCTCATTTTCAGACACGCGAAACTTACTAATAATTCGGTGGTAACAATTTTTACAAACAATGTTGGTTGAAATGATTCTTCTTTCTGGAAAAAAAGGTCCTAATGAAACAGCCAACTCATGAAGCTGTACAAATGGGTCACTAGAATTGCTATATATCACTTCCTCGTAAACAGTTTCTGAATCAAGACATTTTGTTCACTTACTCGAATAAATTGATTTTAAAGCAGTGACCATTTTATCATAACAAATGAAATACAACTAATATAACTATATCGATCACTGTAATTATTCAACATTATTTTTTCGACTCCGGATATTGCTAAAGATGAAATGACACTAAATAAAATATTTTATCTTTCCGGACATCAGTTTTTTCTGGTAGTGCATTCAATTGTTTTTATATCGACAACATTTTTAATTAACTTCGTAGTTATACATCATATTAAAAAAAAGTTAATTTGCAAAAAATAACTTTTTCTATAAGAAGGAATAGTTCAGCGAAGACGAAACTTACAGGGTATCTTCTTCATGATACAATGAATCTAAATTCTTTTTTTATCGAAGGTGACCTTTTTGAGAAAATTGACTTTTTAGTTTTTTTTTCGAAAAATGTACGCCATTTTGGTACTTTTCAACATTTAAAAATTTTCTTTGTGGATTGTAAAATAGTTTAGTTTTTCTTACAAGCTTCTGAAAATAAAATATAATTATGTCCATTGGTTGCCATGATATAACATTGGAGAGAAAAACTAGTTAATTTTTACGTAATTAACTTGAATATTCATGTAGCCCTGAGTTCGTGAAAAAAAAATGTTTTACCAAAAACAAACAATATGTGTCTTATATTTTACCTTGAAAAACAATTTATTTCAGCCCCAAACAATTCCTTGACATCACCAGGGTCAGACTGCCCGATTTCATATGAAATCGGTCAATTGTGGAAGCTGAAAACACGGTATCATGTTGGCAGCCAACAGTTGGCAAATAATATTAGGCCAACCTCAGCGGTGGAATCGGCTCAGTGCTGGGTCAGCACCCTCGCCCTTTGTTTGTTACTTATTTTCGCCGAGCTTATACTGAAATTCGGCGCAGTATAGGCCCAATCTTAGAAGCCAACAGTCGTAGAATAATATTAGGCCTACCTCAGCGTCTGAATCGGCCAATTATGCGTCAGCACCGACAACCTTTGTCGGATATTTGAATTTGCCGAGATTTTGTCGGAATTCGGCTCATTATTGGCCCAATATTAACAACCAATAGCCAGCCAATGATAATGTCTGAACCACATTTGTAATGAAATAGCCATAGTCTGGCCCAGCAACGGGAGGTACATCACTGGGCCAAGTGTCAGTTTTATGAAATAACTACAGCACACTGCGCAGTAGCGTCTGTGCTATACTCGAACATGAAAGGAAAAGTAATTCTACGCTACGCGGAAAATATGTTTTGAGGATAACGTCAATTGATACACTTTATTTTTTGACGTGTATTTTGTCCTAATACCAGATTGATATCTCTTCAAACAAACAGAAAATCTGTCAAGGAAATTGTTTTAATATTCCCTCTTATCCAGTCGATAAGTTCAAATAGTAAAAAATGCATATGTAATAAATAAGTACTCTCAATGGGTAATAATATTATGTAAAAAGTGAAATGTTAAAATTTTCGATTGAACAGTATGGTGGCAAGAATGGGTTTACTCATGAAAAATCGAAAACTGTTTTGGATTCTGCCTGCTTTTATGCATCTCGAGATATTCTATACTCTATAGTCTTTGGTCATTATTATTAGCCACCAAGTAGTTATTTCAGTCAATGGTATCCAGTGATAGGCAGGTGATAGTGTTCAGTATTGGGACATGTTGCGTCCGACGAAACTAATCATTTTGAGACTCTAGACTTCAGAAAGACTTGTTTTATTTGACCTCGTTGCTGTTGTAAAGGTTAAGGCCGCAGACTCGTAGTGATCAGGCCTTGGTATGGACGCAAGGAGATTCGGTCCTGCTAAGGGCTTAAGGTGTCTGGTTAGGATAATCCTCGCCCTTAAATCTCCTTTAACAGAATGCCGATGCACAGGTCTCCATCAATTTTTCCGTGTTTATAAGGTCTTCCTTCGATCCCTTTCTTAGAGCGATGTGCAGGGACACCGTGTGAAGGGATTTTCCACGATGAGGAAACTCAAAGAAAACGCACACAGTACGGAGGAAGTCTAACGCAAAAAATTAACATTTGGAGAGGGGTTTAAAAAGGAAGGAGCCATTTCTATGTCTTTATTTAAGGTTCTGGAGCCCTTTCACGTCCGTGTCCCAACTCCTGTGGCCGGTCCTAAAAGGACACGATTCCACGGGTCATAAGCCAATTACTTCCCGGTCCTGGATTTGACTCGTAGGAGGTAGCACGCTAGCGGTCTTGATGCGGATTCGACTACGCCGAGTGGCAAACTGAGATCTCCAGCGTCGCATGGTCAATGAAGTATACTGCGTGCGGACGCTGGAGATAGGCCCGTGTCTGGCCATAACGGCGTTGACCACTGCGTAGCCGGTACGGTGCCGCGAGCCGCTGCCGTGCTCTGGAAACGACTCACGCACGAGCCGTCCGTGCACACACTCATAGCGCTGTCCAATCACGAGCAACCAGTCGTGCTGTTGCAGCCACGGGCAAACCGTGCGAGGGACCGGCACGTTAGCGGTACGTAAGCAGCACGTAAGCCTCGTGACTGCAACAGAACGACGAGTTGCACGTGATTGGGCAGCGCTGTGTGTATGTGCACGGACGGCTCGTGCGTGAGCCGTTTCCAGCGCACGGCAACGGCATTTTATGTGCGAACACCTTAACGCTTCCCTAGCCGGCACGTATACGGCACGATCGGCACGTACACCAATGATGTATCTCTCATTCTCACGCGCGCGCCTTCTCTTCTTCTTTTCCAGCATCTTCCTTCTCTCACTCTCGAGCGTCCTCTTTCTCTTTCAGACTCATTGGAAACATAGCCGGGGATCTCAACCAATGGGTAAAACCTATATGTACAGTTAACAGATCATTCCTGAAAATTATTTAATTAACCTAATAACAGAAGATCTTTTTTTTGAAAGAAGGGCAAGCAGTTTATTTATTCTTTTAGAATTCATTTCAGCTTGCGAAGAAACCTTACAACGTGAGAAAATAGTATGAACGGCCTTTCCGGTTAGAATATATAAATATCGACGTTTTAAATTTGACTAAATGTTTCATAATTTTTCAGCTAGTATCAAAGTTCTATACGATCAACTATGTCTTTCTCTTCCGTAGAATTTATTCACAAAATTAATTTTAAGTCTGTACTATAATGGTTATTCAGGGCGTAGATTTTTGATAGCTTTTTGTTCGTTTAATTTTTAATGATAAATATTATGAACAATAACCCCGAAAAACCATTCAAATCAACGTAGCTCTACCCCGTTTCCGGGGAATTGAAGCCACACCCTTACAGATCAACATAATTAAATTTAATTAATTTTCAATGATAATGACTATTCTTAAAGGTCAATTAAAACAATTTAAATATAAGGCATATTTTGCATTCAGCATGGCGAAGACGCTCGGGGTTCGAGGTAGTGCTAACGGCCGGCAGTCCCCAACGCTCGGCTGCGATCCCATTGCCATCGTTCGACCAATCAGCGCGCTAGCCACCGCTCCCACTGCCGCCTCGAGCTCTCGTCCCGGGGGGCCTGCGTGCAGCGAGCGAACCGACAAGTCAGTCGATTTTCTATTTTCAAACCAACAGGCAGCATCCGCTCTGCCTTCAGAAAATTCCAATAAACAACATCAGTGAAATTCACTTGTAGTTTCTCCTTTCGCGGGATTTTTCGCTCAACCATCTTCAGCTATCATCCTTGTTTCTCATTGAAACCCGTCTCTCCTATCCTCTAATAGAATCAATCTCTATCACACCTTGTGACACCTCCAGTTCTCCAGTGTCTCGTGTTCCCACATCTCTCTACTTTGGAAATCCGTCGTGAGTTAAATAATAAATAAATAAGAATGGTTAAATTGAAACCGCGGTTCTTTAGATACGAGGCCTTTTTCTTACTGGGACTGGGCCCTCTGTCTACAGCATCTATCCTTGTATGAGAGATACGTGGCCATTTTCCTACTGGGACTGGGCCCTCTGCCTCTCGAGGGAGGTTAACTATCTGCTTCTATCTCGCTAGGCACGAGGCCCTCCCTCTACTGAGGCGGCCCTCCGACTCGAGGGATAAAGCGAGTGAATTAAATCGGATCAATCCATAGTGAAACAAGCGTTCCAAGGGCTCACCGGGCCGAGAAGGCTCATAATCCACCATTTGACGAACAGCCGTACAACCCGGCCGAACCAGAGCTTTTTCCCGACGGGCAGAGGCCTCTCGTTTCCCGAATACGCGGACGTCCAGGTACTCGGGATCCACGTCCTCGCAGAAAAGTGATCGTGCGATGGACTCCTCTCCTCTTACCTCTACCACGTTTCCATACAGAGCCTCGATATACCTTCCCGCCGGTCAATATGACGCGGCAGTTCCTACCTTCGTCTTCTGAAAGATCACAACCTAGGGTGGCAACGTCACACATTCCACCTCGTCCTCTCGCACTCATCGTACCTCCTCAACAAAAAACTTCCTTCTCCCCATAAAATTGTTGTGACTTCCATCTCATTCCTCAATCCTTCACCTAAAGTCTCTCCTCGATAACCAACTCTCTAGACTCCGGTCAGCACTTCATCTGCAAGTCAGTTCTCACCACAGCCAGGCCCTTCCTCGGCTGCATGTACAACTCCGCCTGTAGTCGGGCGCGCCGACTCCTCCGTCAGCGTCACCCCGGCCCAGGCCGTCGTCGATACCAGCCCCGCTTCATCGGGGAGCGACATACTAGATCTCGCGGCAGTGGGTTCCTCTGAGACGTTCTCACAGTCACTTCTGGGTCCTTCTCCCGCTCTCGCTTCTAAAAAAAAATAAAGATCATTGCCGTGTTGGCCCCTCATCGGCTTAGTCCTTCCGGGCTGGTGTGTCCTCCCGTGTATCTCCAACCCTAGACCTACGGGTCATATCCGCTCCTCTCCCTTCCTTAGCTATCCTGCCCCCCCCCCCAACTCAAATGACAATCAAAGACGCAATCGTTGCCGCCAGCCAACGTAACGTTCCGCAGGGTATGGCTGGATTGGACGCATGACTCGCCACACGAGGCGCCCAAAAACACACCATCTCTCACCCCTCCCGACCGAACTAGTTCCTAGGCCGAACCTTGGTTTCTCTTCTCCCCTTCCCTCTCTGCCCTCTACACCTTCCTCTATCTCTCGCCTTCCGCTCGCACGAAGAAAAAACGAATTATCCGGCCGATCGCATCAACCAAAGTAGCCATCAAGGAGGGGTAACACCCCACCCCCCGCTCACTCAGAGAATACCCCCCCCCCGTGAATTATATACCGAAAGGGGGCATATATCAAACAAAATAATTGAATATTGAACCTGAAAGTATGAATTCTCAACAAAAAAAGTTAATTTTAAACGCAAAAAGACGAATTTTCAACAAACAAATATTTTTCAGTCGTAAAAAAAAGTTTATTTAAATTGTTGATCCTTTAACCCAAAAGATAAATTTCATCTACAAAAATTGAATTTTCAACGAGAAAATATTAATTTTCAGCTAAAAAATTAATTTTCATCAAAATAGTTAAATTCTAAACCAACAAGATTTAACCAGGCAGTTGCATTTTTATCCAAGAAAGGTGAAACTTCTGCTAAAACGGATGCATTTTATGATTATAAATTGTTGAAGTATCCACTCAACAGTTAAATTTTCCACTAAAAAAAATGTGACTTTTTAACGAAATTGGTGAATTTATAATACAAAGAGACAAATGCAAAAAAATAATTGAATTTTCATCCAAAAAAGTTTTAGTTGACTTTTCAACACCAAATTATGTTTAAACAATAAGTAAATTTTCTACGAAAAAGTTGAATTTTCAACCAAAAAGGTTAACTTTTTAACAAAATTTTTTAATTTCCAACCAAACAGTAGCATTTTTATTCAATAAAGGTGTAATTTCTTCTAAAACAGGCGAATTTTCAAATGAAACGGATAAATTTCCAAAAGGATGTAGTTGAATTTTCATCTAAGGAATTCTTGCATCAAAAATGTATTTAATTTTTATTGAAGATTCATCACTTTAATTTAAGATTCATCTATTTTATTTTAAAATTCAACTACTCTGTAAAAAACTCATTTTTTCACAGATTCATCATTTTAGTTAAAAATTCATCTCTTTGTTTTAAAAGTTAATTATTTTCTTAAAAAATCGTTTTACTTCTTCTTTGAGGTTTATTTTAAGTATCTTAACTTCTATTTAAGTTAAAGTTATTTAAGATTGAAATATCAACTATTATATTTTTTGTTTAGAATACATATTTTTTGGTTGAATAAAATTCAACTCCTTGGTTGAAAGTTAAACTACTTTCTGAAAAATTTATTTCTTTTTTTTTGAAGATTCATGATTTTAGTTGAGAAACGTAACTATTTGGTTCAAAATTAGAATTTTTGTTAAAAGTTAAAATTTTCTGGTTATGATATAAAAAAAATGTTGCAAAGAAAAATTGTTTATCTAGAACAGACAAACAAATTTTGTCAGACAATTTTTTTTATGAGACCCACATTTTTCGCTTCAATCGTGAAAAATTTTATCAAGCAGAAAAATTTCAATTTTGCGCTCAAACAATGCAAGGTACGAAAAAAATGAATAAAAAAATTGTTCGCCCAAAAAATATGAACAAACTTGTTGTTTATAATGCGTTCATAGGACGGGCAATTTTGATTTAACCGCAAATATAAAAAAATTAAAATTGATGGAAAAACGGCACAGGGTACAAGAAAATTTTTGATGAAAACATTGTTCGCATAAATTATATATAAAAATTTTCTTTTCACCTTTTTTGATAGGACGCTTATTTTTTTATTATAATTTGTTAAGTTTCAACAATTTTGATTCAGAGAGGTCATAAAGTATCTTCTGTGTAAGAACAAAAGCTATCAAATAAAAATAAATTTCTCAAGCTACTCAAGTCCATCCTCATTCAAGGCAAATCATTTTTGCAAAATTTGCTAAATAATTGCAATTTCCTATGCAAAATTAGCAAAACGTACAAGCAATACGAATTTTTAAAATCGAAATCAGAACTCTCTGTAAAAGTATTAGTCAAAGTATGTGTAATTAATTTCGAGATCATTCATCCATTGTAATTCGAAGATTCTAAAAAATTCTTACCTTTCTTAAGATTGTTCAAACAATCAGAAGGTGTTGTTTTTAAAATGAGAGGCTACATTCTGCTTATAATTTCAGAGTGTAAGCTCATTATTTCAACAGAGTTCAGAATGTTACACCATCACTTCATTTTATCAAACTTTTCTACTTTTCACATTTTCCATTTTTATACATTTTTTAAAATTAATATATACAGTCCTGAGTACGTTTATTTATTAGTTTCTGCCCACTACTGATATAGCAAATTAATTTGTTATTATTATTAATTAATCAACTAAGTACACAAATGAAAGAAAATAATTAATTTCAATTTTAATTTATCAAGACGTATAGTGTTTTAACTATTAAATACATTGAATTAATTATTTTACATATGTTATTATTTTTAATTGATGATTATCCACTGTAGTGTGGTTTCTCCTGATCGAATTATTAGTTATACATTTTATTATTTTTTGTAAAATTAAAAAATGTTGTTAAAAAGTCATCCTTCTTGGTTGAAAATTCAGTTATTTTTGTAGAAAATTTACTTTTCGAATACAGAGAATTTTAGAGATTTTCAAAAAATTCCGGAATTGCGAGGAATTCCAAAGAATTTCAAAATATTAAAAAAATTTCAAGGAATTTTAAAGAATTGTATAGAATTTCCAAAGATTTAAAGATATTTCTAGTGACCCTGGAAAAATGAATCAAATTAAAATAAATGTGAAGGGATTTTTAACGATTTCAAACATTTCGAGGGATTTTAAGGTATTTCAAGAAATTTAACATGATCACAGGATTTCAAATATTTATAGGGATTTTAACGGTGTTTGTAAAGAACTTTGATGAATAAATTTAATTTAATTTGAATTCCATCGAATCCCCGGGTTCAAGCCTTTAAAAAGGTTTTATGGGATTTCTAAATATTTAAACTAATTTTTGAAGATTTTATCGATTTTCAAGAAATTAAACATATTTCCAGGAATTTCAAGAAATTTTGAAACATTTCAAGGGATTTTCCAGGATTTTTAGGTTTCCCAAGATATTAAGGGATTTCTAACGATCTTAAAAATTTAAAGGGATTAAGCTATTTAGTGGAAATATATTTTATTTATTATTTTAAGGTATTTCAAGGAATTTGACAAGGTTCAAGGATTTTACTAAATATCCAAGAATTTTAAGGGATTTCAAAGATTTCTATGGATTTAAACGATATTTCTAAATAACTTTAATGAATAATTTCAATTTAAACGATATCCAAGGGCTTTCCAATTATTTATGCTTTTTTGAATTGATTTTTTCGTTTTATACAGATTTTTAGGGATTCTAACGCATTTAAAAAAATATAAAAACTGTCAAGCAATTACAATGAATTTCGTAGGATTTCCAAGGCTTTTCAGTGGACTCTAAATTCTAAATATATTAAGGAATTTTAAAGTTATTTTGAGGAATTTGAAAAGGTTCAAGGATTTTTTTTAAATCCAAGAAAAATAGGAAATAAATTAAACGAAAATTAATTTCAAGGGATTTCCAGAGATTCCAAATATTTTAAGGAATTGCACAAGATTTAAGGTTGTTTTTTCTTAATTTAAAAGAATTTCAAGCGATTTTAAATATTTCTAGGGATTTAGAAACTTTTTTGGATAATTTTAATGAATAAGTTTAATTTAAATTATACTCAAGAGCTTTCGAATGATTTATACTTTTTTGAATCGTTCTTTAAGGAATCGCATGATTTTGTATTACTTTAAAAAATTTCAAAGAATTTCTAGTGAAATTTGAAAAATAAATTAATAAATAGGAAATTTCAAGGGGTTCGTAGCGATTCCAAATATTTTAAGGGATTTTAAGGTATTTCAAAGAATTTCACAAGATTAAGGCTTTTATTAAATATCCAAGGATTCCAAAGAATTGAAATGACTTTTTTCAGATAACTTTAATGAATACGTTTAATTCAAAGTATATTAAAGGGCTTTCAAATGATTTATATTTTACGGAATAAACTAAATTTTATTTCAAGGGATTTTTATATATTTCAAAAGTTCTAGGTGTGTAAATTTTATTCATTTAAATTTAGAAAAAGGCAGGGAATTTCATTGGCTAGGGAAAATTCAGGGACTTAACAACAAAAAATCTTATCGAAGTCAAAAAATTTGTATCAATTTAAATAATTGTCAAGAATAATAAATTTGAAAATTTCCAATTTTTTTATTCCACTTGTAAAAGATTCTGTGTTAAAAATGTTAAAATGTTAATATTTTCGTATTTGAATATTAATGGTCAGGGAAAATGAAAAATTAGGAAATTTGTTTAATAAAGTTTTGCATCAACTTTATTATTTGTTTGAAAATTCAATAATTTTGTTAAAAAGTTATCCTTTTTGGTTGAAAATTCAACTATTTCTGTAGAAAATTTCGTTTTTGAATAAAATTCATATTTTGGTGTTGAAAAATCAAAATCGAAATTAAAATAATCCGAAAGTACAAGTTGATGAAACAAGAAAAATTGAAAATCTCCCAGACTTTGAAACCAGAATTTTCAACGTCTCAAAATTAGCAAATTATTAAAAAGTAAATTCTCAAATTTTCTAACTACCAAAATTTTAAATTGTTGAAAATTTTTAATTCTCAACCTGAAAAATAAAATACTATTTTTACAATGTTAACCGGAAGATTCTATTTTTTGAAAAATCTTTGTTTCGTTAATTATATGTGTATTTACTAATCATTATTAATTAGTGAATTATTTAAATAATAAGTAACTATTAATTATTAATTAATCCGTTAATTAAGTCTCTCGCGATTCTAAAGATTCTTTATGAATTTTTTAAAATAAAGAAGAATCTATTGACAATTTGTGGTCTCAGAATATGAGAATTCAATCTTCTACGATAATGATGAAATATTTATTACCAGATAAGGTAAACAGCGCCATAATGAATTATTTGACTTAAAGGATTTTCAAGACGGAACCTTGTAGATAAAAAAATGTTATCAAATCATGTGAAGATTAGTTTTCTTATGCGAAGAAGCTCAAATGCTGTTAATGATACGTATCTCTATTTGAAATATTTAATATTTTTGAAATGTGTAAAGATAATTATATATTAAGAAAATTATATATTGATATTAAAATTTTGATTTCGTTAAAAAAATAGATGAAACCCTCTTTTTATTCTCTTATTAAAAGCTGTCAATTGCTTAGTGAAAATATATTATATTTTCACTAAGCCGGTTGGCCGCAAATACAAAACTTTTAAAAATGGAAAAAGTCTGTTTTTGAAAAGTTACTAGGTTTTCTAAAAGAAATCAAAACCTCTCATAACTCTTTAAAACCAAAAAAGTCCTACAGTATCACAATGAGGTCAAAAATGTGAAATTTTTACAATTTAAACAAATTTTCCTATGGGTTTTTTGGAAATCGCCCATATATTAATTAAAAAATGTTTCTAGAAATGAGAAATATGGCAGTTGAAAAGAATATCGCGTTTACGCAATATTTACAAACTTAATAAAACTATGCGAAGTTTATATTGTAAAACTTGTAAATAGGCTACGTCACCTCTAATGAGATAACGTGCTTTCAATTTACTGCTTCAAAATAAAAAAATTAGAATTATTTACACAATTAATATATTTTACCTAATTTGCATCAAGTTTCAAAAAGGTCTTGCTTCCATTTTTTTGAAATATTGCTAAATTTGTAACCAAATAATTGAATTTACAAACAAAAACATGAATTTTTAACAGAGAAGATTATTTTTCTACCGTAAAATACGAATTTTTACCTAAATACGTATATTTTCAACCAATTAGTTCAAATTTGAACTAAAAAAGATAAATTTTACATACAAAATTGAAGGAATGTTGAAAAAAAAGAAAATGAATTTGCTACCAAATGAATTTTCAACGAAATAGCTGAATCCTTAACTGAAAAGACGAATTAAAAAAAAAAACCAGTCGACTTTTCTAAAGAAAGACAACTTTTTCGTGAAATTGTTTAATTTTTAACAAGCTAGATTAATTTTCAACTAAATAGTTCAATTTTCAACTAAGAACATACATTTCCGACCAAAAAGATTAATTTCCTACCGACAAAAGCGAATTTTCATTATAATTCATAATTTTTCAATAAAGTAACTTAATTTTCATCTAAAAACGATCAATTTTCAACCAATAATGAAGTAGGTTCTTTATTCATAATGTGTCCCCTAAGGGTTTACATGACTTCCATTTCTTACAATACTTCTGTCTACATATTTTCTATACAAATACACTTTGCAAGCAAAATTTCCAATATGTTGACATTTCGTTAATATAATTTGTTTATAACAATTAGATTCGATATCCTGTAAATTATGTATATTCTTTGGATACTTCGTCATTCATTTTTGTCGAGAATGGGATAATTTAAGTTATTTATTTTAGGATAAAATAATAATTAAAAAATGTCTCATTTTCGCTCGTTCTTTATTTATATAAAAAATAGAAAATGAGAAAAATTAAGAAATCAAATCCATAGACGCCCTCGTGCAACTATCTCTGATCACTTCTGAGCAAAAAAATTGAAAATCGGCTGAGAATTGTAGGTTGTAGGTGATTTTGAATAGTAAATTCCCGATCCAGCCCACTGTGCGGTGGATGGGGCAGCAGTTTGTAGCCTGATTCTACCAATTTGGCCGTGAGGACGGCGGAGGTGTGAACCAGTGCGTTGTCATGGTGGTAGAGCCCTTTCGCACCCATCGCGCCCACAGCTTTCTCATGCCCAAAATTTCATGCAGTATATGACCCACGTCGCATTTTGAGATGCCTACTGTCTCAGCTATCTCGCGCACCTTCAATCGGCGGTCTGCCAATACGAGATCGTGGATTTTTTTCACGTTATCCTCCGTGGTAGCCGTTTTCGGGGCACCTGAGCATGGCTCATCAAAAACCGACGTGCGACCACGTTGAAACTCATTAAACGATGGTCGCACTCGAAGGAGAAGAGTCATCGTTCACAGCATCCAAGCGTTCTTTGATTTCGCTAAGTGATTTCCCTTCCAAAAACAAGAATCGAATCACCGACCGATATTGCTCTTTCTCCATTTTTCTAAAATCCGCGGACACTACAGCTTCCACACGCGGTCAAAACAAAACTATGAGTCCGATTCGGCTAAATTTTGGACAGCAGTCGTCTAGGACAATGTGCTACGCGATCGTCAATTGCTCTTACGATAGTGGCGCCATCGGGCGGTAAGGCTAAATACTTATCGGACCACCCTCGTGATCCTTAAATTCTTTGCCCTTTCTTCCCTTTCTTTAAGAAATCTTTCCTTTTGTTGGTTTATATATTATGTAAATTCGTTATATTCTGCGGTTTCTGAAAGTGTATCCGATTCCAAAATAAATTGTGCATTGTTTTCCAAGAAATAATCGCGTTTGAAACTTTCGTTATTAAACTGGCGAAAATCATTTCTTGGTGCTGATGCACTTGGTGGGGTTTAATCTTAGTTATGCCAATAGAAGGTATTGTTTGTTAGGTCGAAGGTTCTGTTTGAGTTCTGAGTAAGGTCAAGGAGTAGGGGTTTGTTATTTCGAGTTTAACTCGGTTGGGTATATGCTTTTTGAGTCGACCTGTCTTTGTCTGGCCTATTACTATTCATTGGCGTTTCCGTATTTTTTTCTAGCGAAACCCATACTGCGACCCATCGACCTATTGATCGTTTTTGTGATAGTGCCCATGTTTTTGAGTGTAGTTGGGACCATATTTCAGATTATTGGTCACGCTGTGGCATTATTATAATTAATATTTTGAATTGGAAGTGCAGTGGCACCTTCCAACTCCAGGCTATCACGATCAGTTTGTGTGTAAGTGGGGTTAGCCATTATTTCCATAACTGTACCCGACCTGAGTTTCATTTATTTTAAATCACTTCGAAATTCGTATAGATAAGACACCCTGTCTATAGATCCACCTTGGTTTCTTGGTTTCGGAGATTCTATTCAAATTTAATATTTTAATTTTAATTTTAATTGGTCAATTAATTATTCGAGAGTCAGAAAATAAGTTTATTTTCGTCGTAGGACCCTTTGTTTAGAATATACGGCGCGTGACCTTACGTTTGACTCGCGGAGGTACGTATTACGCGTGTGGACTTGTTATCGCGCTAGGACGTTTCGCCTAGGGTAAGTGTGGGTATTACTGTGGAAAAAAATCAAGACGACTTTTGAAGATAAAAACAAGTTTTTGAATGAGAAATTCATTACGCATTAATTCGTGAAGCAATATTTGGTATTTAGTTAGTAGAATTCAGTCGTTAAAACGTAAAAAGAAATTAGATTTACTTGAAAAATGCGAATGTAAAAAAAAAAGTTCCATGCAGATATTATTGCGGGTTTGCAAGAATTACTGCGCGCCATCTACTGCGGTAACCAAATTACTGCGCTTGTAATACTGCTATTTTATTTTAGGTGAAGTTACAAATAATTTAGGAAATTTAAACCTTGTAATTCATGTAAATTAGGCATGACTTAGATATACTGATAAATTTCAAGTAATTGGGGTTTCGTAACGGGAAACCCAGATTTGCAGCAATGACATATCCAGCTAAATAGATCGTTTTCCTCTTTGGTTGAGTTTCTCGCTTTTTGGAATATAGATTCCGCATACCTTTATCTTTTCTCATCCGCTCTGGTCCGATGGACCTACCTTTGTTCCAAGAAAAGACTGGCGCCCAAAAACTTATGTTTTATGTCATTAGGGTCCGATGTGTGCTATATAAAGAGACCACTAGATTTTATAAATTCTATTTTAACTAGAAAAAAATAGTACCACAGTGAATGAATTTCGTATTATTTTGATTTTAGAGGAAACCTCGGAATTGAACGGTGGGAAGAGCACTGCTTTTGACCGAAGAACACCTGTGGGCGAGCAGTCGTTTTTATTATGCCAAATTGCATTCTCTTACTTCCAATAGGTGTTCGTCCACGGTCCTAATTCCATGCAAGGGAACTAACGCAAATTAAACACCCTGAAACGTGAGAGGCAAAGGAAATCTATGGTGAACAACAATAATATAGATATGGTGATTTAGTCCACTGGACGTAAATTTTTTTTTCATCTGAAAAATAAAGGAAAAATTACAATTTTTTGTTATTTTCCGGCTAATTTAGAGTTTTAAAGACAAACTATGATCTAATTGGGTTATTTTACAGCGAAATTGGATCAAGCGAACCGAAAAATTATAAAGGTATGGTAATTAAGTTCACTAGACATAAAAAGTTCTATTTTTACCCAAGAAATACAGCAAAAATCTCTGTTTTTGTAATTTTTACGACCACTTTTGCGTTTTTCGGAAAAATATGAGCCAACTGGGTTATTTGGACCCCGGATTCGGAATCAGCGACCCCGAAAACATATAGATATGCTTGTTTAGTTTACCGGGCATCAAGATATTTTTTTTTTTGCAAAAATATACAAGAAAAATCGCTGTTTTCGTCGATTTTACGTCTATTATTGCGTTTTTAGGAAAAATATAAGCCAAGTGGGTTATTTGGACCACGGATTCGGATTCAGCGACCCCAAAAATATATAGATATGCTGGTTAAGTCCACCAGGCATGAAGATATTTTTTTTGTAAAAATTTATAAGGAAAATCGCTGTTTTCGTCGATTTTACGTCTATTTTTGCGTTTTTTGGAAAAATACAGGCTAACTTGGATATTTGGACCCGGATTTGGATTCAGCGACCCCAAAAACATATAGGTATGCTGGTTAAGTCCACCGGACATGAAAATACTTTGTTTTTTGAAAAAATACACAAGAAAAATCGCTGTTTTCGTCGATTTTACGTCTATTTTTGCGTTTTTTTGAAAAATACGAGCTTATGGTTGTAATTCAAAACAAAACTTTTACATATAAAACTAAAAGCTTCACAAAAAAAGCAACTACCTGACATTACCATAAGAGAAGATAGTTCCCAACAGTTAATAATTGTTCAAGTAAGCACGTTCGTTAACTCGCATCAATTACGACCCCACCAAGTGACACGTGGACAAAAAGTTTACGATTTCAGAAAAAACCGCAACTTTTTACCACAGATATAAGAGAAGATAGTTATATACAATACTGAATCGTTTAAACAACTGTGTTTGTTAACTTGCTTCGTTTATTACTTCATTAAATGAAAATTGGGTAAAAGGTTAAAAATTTCAACAAAAAAACCGCAACTATCTCCTAATAACTACTAAGTAGCAAGTACTAAGAACTTGAAAAGTCGGACATTCGGGATATTTCCGAAAATAACATTTTTCACCAAAAATAGATAAGAAATTTAAATAACTGGCATAAGTACGGCCGAAAGTTGAAGGCAAAGTGCCGTTATTTAACTGTCGTGTCTATATTTTAGGATTCTTGAATAAATGTGACTTTCAGACATATATCAAGAATGACAAATTTTTTTACTTGTTTGAAAGCCTGATAAAAAGGAAAAACAAGAGGAAAATGTTCGTGCATTGCATTTGGCAAAATTCAATGAAAATAGTTTTCAAAATACAGTCAACTTTCTTTTATTCTACTGGCCTTGAAACGTATCCGTTATTCTAAGTCTGGAGGGGCCCCCACCTCTACCGCGAGTGGACAGACTCTTTTTATCAAGCGACTGTCATTGGCTGCCCCCTTCTTGTATCGATGGGTCGCCTGCATGCAACTTTTTCAACTGAAAAGCGCGGGAGATTTGCAGTCAATAATATTTGTAATACAAATAAATACACTCAGCATTCCTAGAACTGCTGGCCCATGCAGTTTCTCAGCGCGTAGGGCGAGAGACTGTTGCGACTCTCGCCTCGGAAGGGTCGAGTATGCAAGTAGACAGTCGCTTATATTACGCAATATGGTGAAGTGAAAATGTTTCAGGCCGTGTCGGTTGATTGCGCAGTTGAAAATGTCGCGATCCATTAGTCTGCTTTATCGTACATCATTGTTTTGCAAGTGTTTTTGTTGGCGTACGACAATTCGCCAACTAAAAATCAATACTGTAGAATCAAAAAACGATGCAAATATTTCGCTGAATAGTGAGTTTTGTGCCATGGTATCGATAGGTGGAAATGTCAGCCGTCAGGAAAGTTAGTACATGTTACTACAAATGCATACGACTTTTCAGAGAAAATCTCCGAAACTTGAAGGTAAGTGATAAAGGTATCACTTGTAATATTTCTCAAGTGTAAAATCTATTTTCTCAGTCATGTCCCATTCTTTTGTCGATTGACGCTCTTTCAGTGTCACGAGATAAAATAACATATCCTAAATTGCAGGTTAGTGGTACTCTAATCTCAAATTTCGGACAGGTGCATGTCAAAATACTCAATTCAAAGCTTCCCGCTCTTCGGGCCTCTTTTTTTTTAATTGGTCACCCACTGATGCGGGCGTGGCCGTACAGTCCGTACAGGGACCGTGGTGGGAGATCACTAAACTGCGCAAATTAGAATAAGCGTGTATAGGGGGTGTAGAATATGGGAACTGTAGAATAAGCGAACTGTAGAATAAAAGAAAGTTGAATGTATTAATAATACATAAATCTGATCTAGTACGATCAAATAAATAAATATAATAACACCGAATACACTCGCATTTTACCCGCATGCGTGCGACTCGCACAACGTGCGACCCATCTATCCGGCATATACTGACACACCTGTGTCATCCTCTGCGCTGACCGCGTGCGACAAAATCGGCATGCGTACGACGCGACGTACTTTCATCGCACTGTTCACGCATTTTGTTATCTGGGCTATTGTTCAAAACTTCAACCGTCCATGTGAGAACGGTTTAGAAAGTGCTGAGGGAGCGTCTATAAACGACGTGGACAGTTTTTCTTTTTTTTTATCGTTGTGCCCTTTTTAACTTCAGGGAAATATAACTTTCGTCTTTATTTAATTAGAAGAAAAAGTGTCCACGTGGTTTATATATGTTCCCTGAGTTGCTCACGAAACCAGTCTCTGGGACTCGGTATCTCATTTGAAGGAAAATCCTTCAGGCGATACGTTTCGGAAGATGTAACTTTGCCACGTCCTTGGCGAAGCTATTTCGATGCTAATTTTTCAGATGGATCTTTTTAGAACCCGATCCAAATATTGCCTAGATAACGCACTGAGTGGCAGGGCCTACTTTAACAATGCACTAGTAGATACTGACATGTCTCTACGTTTAGGAAAAGCACAGATTAAATCAGTTGCTATATCTCATGGCGAGCAGAAACAAGTCCGTCAAGTCATGTGCCGCTCTTTATACTACTTGGTCGATATTGCACAATTTTATATCCACAATTTAATTGATACGTTCATAGATAGTATTGTGGTTTCTCGGGTGTTTATAGAGCGAAACGTTACTTGTTCATTTTTTTAAAGACGAGGCGGGTTAACATTTATTTAATTATTTAGTGGAGTGTCGTGGAAGTAAGCCCGATACACATGAGATTCGGGTGTTGAAGTAACCGCACCGCATATGACTTTGTCGGGAAAAATACCAGTGCGTATAAGAGTGTATGCAAATCACAAAAATAGAGAAGATAGTATATAAATAATTTCTCGAGGGTTTATTTATTTACTTAATAGTTTCCCCATTGTCTTTTATAATATAAAGGGCGTCCGTGACTGATGATACATACCGGAATAGCCTTGTGTAGAAATATTCGCACAAAAATCAAATTTAAGAATACAAAATGCCTTTGGCATATTGGGATGTAACCATCTCAAGTCTCAGGTTTTTTCGTTTTATACAGTCGAATCTGGTTTTTGCGCCGGTTTTGGGGCTGAACTTGACGTTAAATCCAGAAATTCGGAACTATTTTGTCCCTCTCCTGTTTTATCTCTCCTGTTTCTCTCTCTGTTTTGTCATGCCTGAGTGCACACCGCACATTCGCCCGCAAATGCCTCTCACGTATCCCCACGGTGCGGCGTCAACTCTCGGAAGAGCACAATCCAGGGGAGCTAAATCCGGGCTTCACTGTAATTGATTTTAATAATTATCTTATATTTCATGCTTTTTTAAACCTGACTAGGAAATAGTAATTTTGGTCGAATATTAATAAACGATAACTCATTTTGTTCACTGCTAAATTCTCTTCATTTCTATTACGGAGGCGCATGAATCTCCCGCAAATTCCGTTTTCCTTAATGATTATTTTACCAGAAATCATTTGATCGAATAGCAACTTGCTATAATTTTTGTTTGTCTCAATGTCTAATTCAACTAATTTTTATTTTTCCGAATTACTTTTTGTGCTCATTTTTATTTTTTCAAATTACCATTCGTCTTAATTTTCATATTTCGGAATTACCGTTTGACATCATTTTTATTTTACAGAATTATAATTTATCATAATTTGTATAATACCGAATTACAATTTAACATAATTTTTATTTTTCCGAATTATCATTTGTCATAATTTTTATATTTCCGAATTACCATTTTCTATCATTTTTATTTTACCGAATCATAATTTGACATAATATTTATAATACCTAATTACTATTTAAAATCATTTTTATTTACTCGAAACACTATGTGACATAATTTTTATTCTTCCGAATAAGCGCACAACTTAAAATTCATTTGAGCGAAGCGCCATCTGTCATAATCTCCATTTCAGTGAAACTACATTTAACATAAATTTCATTCTTTCTAAAATAGCGTCCGGCATACTTATTGGCTGATTTGAATTTCGCAGCATTATTCAGACAATCAGAATGCCGCATGCCATTTTACGAAGAATGAAATTTATGTTAAATGCAGTTTCGAGGTCATGGGGATTATGACAATGGCGTTTCGTTTAAACGAATTTTAGGTTCTGTGATTATTCGAAAGAATAAAAGACACGGGTAAACATTATTTCAATTAGTTAAATAAGTGTCACTGAAGGAAGATCTACATAAATATGATTTAATAGTACATGGATACTTTCGAATCAGACTGAGAAACTTTTATATTTCATTTTTACGGAGTTTATAAGTTGATTTTCAATGAAAATTCGCAGAAACATTTCTTAGAGAAGAAAAGGGATCTAACTAATAATTCCAAAAAAATTTAACCAAAATGTAGCCTCTTTTATTCTTAACATTTATCGATTTTTTTCCTCTTATGATGCTTAGGTCCGTTTTGGACCATTAGATAACAATTCGTGATAAAGCTTGTATTTCTGTTTACTGAAGGGTTTTCCATTTAGTATATTTTGTAATTTTATCAAATTATAGTCCTTTCACATAATCGAGAAGCCACTCGTACTTCTATACGGACTGCTTATTTTTTTTTACAATTAACCGTTTTCAAGTTCTAGCGCTATAAACAATTAAAGTTGCACAATAGGGCGAACTCCCTAAAGCCGTTTCTGTGTGCTAGTTTGAAAGTGAAGTTCGTTCGAGAAACACGCGACGTTTGCAGAGCCCAAAAGTTTAAACAGTTTAAACAGTGATTAACTTCAAATCTTAAAAATGGCCTTGACCAGTGAAAGTAAGAACAATATCATCACGTGCTATAAAATGTATAATAATGATTTATTTTATATCAATAAAGAAATTATTTTGATGAAAATGAACGTAAAATTGCAACGAAAATGTTTAAAAATTGAGAGAAAAGATGGATTGTTCTGCAGTGTTCTGCAACCACACAAAACACCTATCTTTAATCATTCTTTAATTTAGCAATACAATTTTTATTTCAAAGTGTTTCAGCGTTCAAATTCAGCGCCAAAATAGTTGGTGACTCTCGCTCTCACCGTGGCTCTCGCAGCTATTCCACTAACATGTAGTGATGGGAAATCGAAACACTTAATATAGAAAAATAAATTGAAAAAACACTATGCAATTATAGCATTAGCCAAACAAAACCGCGAAGTCGGCAAAGTGTGTGGTCCGAAGAGAGAGAAAGCGCGCGCGAAGAGATCAAGAAATTGAATTAGAAAATTTATATCGATATGTAAATGGAGATATATCAATAGGATAGTTATCGGTCGCTATACAATCGAACTAAATATCGATTCAACTAAATGGCATTTTAACTGTAACTCTATAGTGTGGGCGCAGTGGATAGTGTTGCTCGAAAGAGGGTCGTGCGCATAGTTAGAAAGTAGTGTGACGTCCCAGTGGGCACAAAATTTGACGACGTCTTTACGACATCTTTACGAAAACCCATATCCATGTCGTTAAGATGTCTTTACGATATCGTAAAGACGTCTGACGATCTGACGATGTCTTTTCGACATCGTAAAGACATTCTAACGACATGGACATAGGATGTCTTAAAGTCGTCGTAAAGATCGCGTAACCGAAGTTATATGTGAAATTTCATTATTTTTCCGAACGAAGTTGAATAGACTGAAGTTATGATAAAAAATCTGCCCGCTGCTCGGGCACATTCTCATCGAGCCCGGCTCGCTTCGGTCGCAAGTCTAAGCGTGCCTATGATGCGCGACTGTTGGTTCTCACGCTTCGCTCTCGAAAATATATTTATCTCGCGCTTCGCGCTCGATGATGTGTTTGCCTATTTCCCCCATATTTGTGCACAGGCCTTTTAAATATAAAGATCAAAGCATCGACAAATATAATTTGATGATTGCGAATTCTCTTTTGTTAAAGCTCCTGCGGCTTTAACGAACACATTCTAATCACGTATCTCGTGCTTCGCACTAGATTTTGTCACAAATGCGAACTTCTCTATATTCTGTTCAACACCACTACCTCAGATGTATATTACATTTATTTCTGTATCTCGGCCTGGGATAGTGTATTCAGATATTGCAAAATAAAGTACAAATTTTATTTTTCATGATTAATTTAATATTTACTAATTTTAATTGTAAACTACCCTGAAAAATGTATCATTTCAATAAATTTATATTATTACAATTCATAATATGCATTGGGATTGAAACAAAAGTATTTTCATTGTCTTGTTTTCATAATTAAAAAAGTTCGCATCCTATTAAAAAAGTTGTTATTGCTCACAGACAGTCATACATACAGACATACAGACATATGGGCAGACACATTCGTAAAAACCTGTTTTTCGGGTTCAGGGCGTCTCAAAACGTGGACATTTGACAAAAACGGAGGGGGTAAAATTTTACACAAATCTAATACCTTCTCTGATGAGAATGTAAAAATCTAAAATTCTAATATTACGCCAGAAGACGCGAGATACGTGAAAAATCTTAAAGAAGACATGTAGGATATTTTGTTTTAGCCATAAGAAATAATATGAAAACAAAAATTCTATTTTTAGCATAATAACGCGAGATAGGGACGAATGTCTCAAGAAAGGATTGTAGTTTTTTTATTTATGTTAAGGTAATTCAGTAAATAAACATACATTTACAAATGTCTGTCAAAAATCGAGCGAGTAGCGCGAGCGACACTATACAAATGTGTACCCGAAAGCCTACAGAGCTTCAAGCAACTTAATCTTTAACTATACTTCATTGCGTAGAAAAATCCAAATATGAAGAGGCATATAAATACTGGGATGTTAAAGAGATCTTTTTAATAAAGTTTTATTTAAGCATTCCTATAAAGGGGAGTCGGGCGTGGAACTAACCGTACCATGTACGAGTTAGTCGCGGGAAAAACCTTTCTATCTCCGAAAATACAATATACACTTTTTTCAATACACTTTCACAATTAAGCGGTTGGATGCAATAACGACGTCATTGCTTTTTTAGAAGTTACTTACTTTTAATTTATTTCAAACATAACGTCATAAAGATTAAATGAAAAAAAGTGAATTCTGAAAATACGCCAGCATCGTTATTCCACCCACTTGTATACTTCTTTGTGATAAAAAGTTATTGGTAATCAGTGCCCAGACAGTTTAGAATTTTATATTTATCTTCTAATTTTTTTTCGAATGATACTTGTTATAATCAAAAATCACATGATAAGAACGATGAAGATGATCACATTCTTGGAAACTAATATGTACTTTGAAATATTTTAATGATGTGGTTTTTTCTTTTTCTATCCTGACGTCACAATGAAGAAAATAAAGAAAACTCCATCATTGTTGATGTGAATTAATTAGGGTTTTAAACTAAACCCTGCTTGAAATTAGATCCTGGCCTTTGCAGAGCTAAAAAGTTATGCAATTTTTTCACATTTTTGCTGGATTATATCTTTATTCTTTATACGATGTTTGATATGAGCGTCGTGGAAGTACACACTATGTACAGGGTGATCCTGAACTCATAATAAACCTTGTATATACACATTTTTCGTACAAAACTAAACAAAAAATTATTGTGACAAAATGTTGTGCGATGAATAGTTTTTAAACTATTGAGAGTTGTAAAGAACCAATGGGAGTTCGCTATTCTCGCGCGTATATAAAGCATCTTGCGCGAACTCTAGAACGCGATGCACTTCAAGTCAGTAATTCTAATATTCACCACACCGATAAAACATACTTACGTTTTATGTATGACAAATCTATGAATTTGATGCCTGACCTATTCATGCTAGGACGGTATGAATTTCGAGTATTAATAGCTTCAAGTTCCTACTGAAAATTCAAAACAAAATCCCTGGAAAAGTATCACTGCGCTCTTACTTCTTCTTCGTGAATTTTTATATCTGACATGCTTTTAATGTACAATAGCGTCGAATTTAACTCATGACCGGTCTCATACTCGAAACTCTTAAAACTCCATACTATTATAGTAAGGTGGCCATGCGTCGAATAGGTTCGTTCGGATTATTTATTCTAATTTTTTTGTTATACGATCGAGACACAGTCCGTGTAAGACTCCCAGTAATTCTAATTATTAATTAATTCTTAATTCTAATTAATTCTTCCAGAAAACGATCAGCTTCTTATAACAATTAAACATTCCTTGTATTAAAGTTTCTTTTCTTGTAACATCAACCTGATGGAATACCTATAAAAAATTTATTTTTACAAGGTGACCTTATGAAAACCTTATCAGAAAAAATTTTTCCCAATAGGAACAAGAAAACATTTTCAAGAAAATTTAACTTTCTTCTACACAATTTCTTAAGCCTTATAATTTTTTAGTTTAATTTGCATTGTTATAACAGTTGTTTTATACTTAAAACAAAGATGACTAAAAAATTTGTGTTCTTGAATACAAATTAAATTGCATTAAATTTACTCACATATTATTCTTGAAGCAATTAAATTTTTTTTCAATTTATATATAAGGCATTTTTTTCTCACCATACACATTTTTTATATAAGATTTTTATATGTTTACATTATGAGACCAATTTTTCTTATAAGGATTTCGTATGGTCGACCTTATAAATTTATAAAAAAGTTTTATTATGTTTTTATAAGAATTAGAAATACTATAAGGACATTATATTGAAATTACTTTATCGATGTATTAAAATGTAAAACCAATTATTCATTTCAGCATCAATTACGCGTAATAACTTTTTTCGAACATAAGTTGTCTTTATGAAATCGTTGGTGATATTTTTAAATCTTTGTAAAGTCTTCGAAGTCGTTGAAATCCTTTATGTATTTGTGAAATCTTGCAAATATTTTTAAATCTTTGTGAGATCTCAAAATTTCTGCGAAACCTTTGAGAAATCTTTTAAAACTTTTGCCAAATCTTTGATATCCTTGAAATTTTTGGCAAATTTTTCGAAATCTTTGAAATCTTTGTGAAATATTTTTTCAATCTTTGTTTATGAAATCCTTTGTGCTCCTTTGAAATAATTGAAATCTTTTGAAACCTTCTCAAATTTGGTGAAACCTTTTAAAATCATTCAAAATATTTGAAATCTGGTGTACTGTACTCTTTTTGAAATCTTTGAAATTCTGAAAATATTTTGAAATACTTATGAATTCTTTGAAATATTTGTGAAATCTTTTGAAATCTTCTAACAAAAATTGAAAACATTCAAACTTTTTGAAATGTTTCGAAATATTTTTAACCTATTGTACTGCACTTGTGTTAAAATCTTTGAAATTCTTGAAATATTTTAAAATCCATATGAATTCTTTGAAATATTTGTGAAATCTTTTGCCTTGGTTTGAAATCATTGAAGTATTTGAAATCTTTGTGAAATATTTTGAAATATTCTAAAAAAAATTTATATCGTTTAAAATCTGTGAAATATTTGAAATCTGGTGTACTTCACGCTTGTTGAAATCTTGAAAATTCTTGAAATATTTTGAAACCCTTATTTCTTTGAAATATTTTTGAAATCTTTTGTATTTTTTTGAAATCATTGGAATATTTGAAATCTTGTGAAATCTTTTGAAATATTCTAAAAAAAATTTAAATCGTTGAAAATATTTGAAATGTTAGAAATCTGTTATACTACACTCTAGAAATCTTTGAAATCTTTCTTAAACCATTGTTTGTGAAATGTTTTGTATTCGTCGAAATTATAGAATTATTTGAAATATTTTCGAAATCTTTTATAATCTCCTAAAATGTTTTTAAACCTTTTGAAATCGTTTCACATCTTTGAAATATTTTGAAATCTTTGAAATCTAGTGCACTGTGCCCTTTTTAAAATTTTTGAAATCCTTCAAATCTTTTTAATGTTTTAAAATCTTTGTGGAATTGTTGTGAAATCTTTGAAATCTGGTGTGCACGACTTTTTTAAATCTTTGAAATCCGTAAAATCTTTGCGAAATGTTCAAAATCCTTTTGAATATTTAAAATCTCATTTTGAAACTAAATTAACATCGAAATATTAAAGTCTGTTCATTGCAATCTATAAAGTAATTGATAAAGTCTACAAACAGTGCCTTGAAATCTATTTATTCTGTAATGAACACAAGATAAATTATATCTTGATAAATAAAAAACTTTTCAGCAAAACAAGATTTCTTCTAAACGAGATGGTTCTTTCATAATAGACTAAAAAATTTTATTACTCTTCGTATTGCAATAAAATAACTGTTTTGAAATCAAAAAAATATCATTTAAATTCAAGGTTCTCGTGAAAAATTCAAGGAGATTTCCAGATTTTTAAGATTTAAACATAAATTGAAGGAGAATTCCAGGTTTTCAAGGTTCTCAACGTCGCTGGACACGCTGTTACAACTGCAAGTTCATCAATAACAAATATATCAAAAAACATGCACAGAAAATTGTGACCCTATGTATAAGATTAATTAATATTATGTATATTTTACGGTTATGTTCTATATTAATGTATACGCACAATGGAGCAATGAGTGCAGAACTGTGATGAGCGTAATCTTACTCCGATTGCTCGTAAGCCATACTACAATAGTATGGTCCCCATGCGTTCAAGGCAGTAGCTCGCTTGTACGTTAAACGCATGTCGCTGTTACTCTCGGAGTATACAGTTTAGACTTAAAATGCATGGTATACGTTTTTTGTATAGCTACCTCCACACTAAATTATTATGAATCTGTGCTATCATAGTTTGAAATAAGCTATACTAACGTAGCGTGAGACCAGATCATCGAGAAAAGTAAGGATTTTCTGTCGGTGCAGAGACGAACAATTTCGAAGCAACGTGAAGTTCGCAAAACGTAACACCCTCACTTGTTCAGTGATTCCCCCGATTCAAATACGAAGCAAGGATATGGGTTTCTAAAAAATGCAATTGAAAAAGTTAATGATAACTATTTAATAGTTTTTTGTTGTTGTGAAGAATGAATAAGTTATCAAAACTTAACTGAAAATTTCACTAACCATTTAAAATGAACATACGAGTAGTAATGTACAATTTACATCATTCTTTAAAGTATTTTTTGTAGTTTTTCATGCAATACGCATAATCATAATGTCTTGCACCGACTTGTGCATAAAATAGTTCAATATCACGAAGTTGTCGCTTAATTTTAATCCAAATATTTTGTTGTCACGGTAAAACGACTTTGATTTTTCAAAAAATAAGAAAGAAGATTATTATTTTTATGTTTGTAAACTTTTAAGATAACTAGTCTTGTCGGATCGTTTTTTTTAAATTTGAGCTGCAAATAAGCACCCTTATTTGAAGCGTTTTTGTGAGTAGCGCGTTATTTTATTCAATATCCAAACATTTTCCACAGCTGATAACATGGGGAACATGTTGGTCCTTTTGAAAAAGTAGATCAAATCTATGCACTAAAATGCGACCCTCGGGATTGAATTCTCTGATTAAAGTTGTACTGAAGAAAATTGGTGGAAATAGGACATAATTCCTTCGCAACTGTAAGACATTAAAAATAAATTTATCAGTAGTCAGTGGGCTGAAAAACACTTTTTTCGGTTAGCGGATTCTAACAGTGGGTTGAAAATGTATTTGCTCAACAGGAGTAAACCTTCCAAATTTTACTTCGATGGAATAATATCTTCTGTTTTGTGTATGGATTTGAAAATTTTAATTTTGGTAAATTAAACAAAATTTTCCGAGGTGTTGAAAAATTATTTTTAATTTTTAATGGGTAAAGTTTCATGTAGTGAATAATAGTATAAAATTAGAAAATACACACCAAATTTGTGCTCCAGTTAGAACTTTCTTCAAGTTTAAAATAAATTAGTTTTTGGATTCTGTTAGCTGGACAGTTCTTTGAGAAAAGCTTAATATTTCGTGTTTAATATTTCTTTAGAGTGAATCAGAGGAACAAGAAATTCTTTTGCTATCTTATAAAAAAGATTTCCTTGCGTTTTCGTGATAAACAAGATCTAAAAATTGCTCAAGAAATGATGACAACATTGGCATGTTTCTATGATCACGGCTGAAGAAATTTCGAACACGACTTGTTAAAAAATGTTCAAAACAATATGCTGTTAATACAATCCAAAAAACTCGTTTCTTGCAGTATTAAAAAAAGTTCTAACTGAAAAACAAATTTCGTTATTCATTCTGTAATTTTGTATTATTATTTACTACCAAAAACTGTACCTACAAA
This sequence comes from Andricus grossulariae, assembly GCA_011634705.1. Taxonomy (NCBI): domain Eukaryota; kingdom Metazoa; phylum Arthropoda; class Insecta; order Hymenoptera; family Cynipidae; genus Andricus; species Andricus grossulariae. The sequence goes on along the minus strand of JAABKJ010007545.1, from coordinate 108,200,309 downwards.
AAAATAAACACTGTTCTTTGATCCATAGGATATTTTTCTTAATTTTCAGAAGATATTATCTGGTTGAAATACAATTTGAAGGGTTTACTACTAGAGTGGAGCGAAAAAAACAAATTTTCAGATAGGTCTGGGGGGGGGGGGCTCAAAAGTTGCTGTTACCCTCCAGTAAGAAGCCCTTGTAAGGTTTTTTTGATAAACCAATATCTTTATACAGTCGGACCTCGAAATATGGTTTAAATTCAGAAAGTCCACATATTTCGAGGGTGTTTGCAGTCGCTAATTACGAATCTGGAGTCAGAATTTTTAAATTCAAAATGGCGGATCCAATATAGCGGTAAAACGTAAAAATTTTGACGGATTGGGGTAAAAATATTGACTCGGATATTCTTGGGGTCGCTGATTATGAATCTGAAGTGTAAATTAAAACATTGAAAATGGCGGACACAATATGGAGGCGAACATATAAAAATTGTGACGTATTTGGCGTAAGATTTTTACTTTGGTATTTTTGGGATCACTGATTATGAATTTGAAGTCCAAATTAAAAAATTCAAAATGGCGAACACAATATGGCGGCGAAAATATAAAAATGTCTACTTATTTTGCTAAAAATAGTTACTCGGGTGTTTTAGGGTTGCTGATTACGAATCTGGAGTCAAAGTTTAAGCATTCCAAATGGCGAACCCAATGTGGCGGCGAAAGTGTAAACATTATAACTCATTTGGCTGAAATGGTTATTCACGTACTTTCAAAGTCGCTTATTACGAATCAGAAATCAAAATTTTTTAACTAAAAAAGTCGCTTCCAATATGGCAGCAAAAAAAAAATTTGACATATTTGTGAAAAAACTATTACTTGGGGTTTTTTGGGCTCGCAGATCACGAATCCGAGGTCTAAATGTAGATTTTCGGTATTAAGTTTGTAAAGAAATAAATTTAAATTATTGTGCTACATTATACGAAACACAATAATATTGCTGTAGCCAAGATGCAGGCGTTTTAATCCGATGATAAATTTATCTGCTTACAAATGCAATATCAAAGGTCTAAATGTAGACATCGGATTCGTAATCAGCCATCTCAAAAATCCCCAAGTAACCAGTTTTAGTCAAATACGTATTAATTTTTAAAATTTCGTTGCCATATTGGGTCTGTCATTTTAAATTTAAAAACTTTTACTCCAGATTCGTAATCAGCCACTTCGAAAGCCCCCAAGTAAATGTTTGAAAGTAAGGCTTTGCTTAAAAAATCAAAAAATTGTACCCCCTCCACTTTGATAAATAATTATCAAAATTAATTAATTTTTGGTGTGAGGAGTACTACCTAATAAGACTACAATTGGGCCAATTTTTAGCCCGATCTGACTACTTTCATTTTTGAGGTGGGTACACTTCAGATCTTCTAAAAAAAACCTGCAAATATAAAAATCTCCGTTTATTAGATGTGCCAGATGTCGCGAAACTTTTTGTTTTGCTTGCTTTTATGACAAGTATCACTCTGGTTCGTGTGATACATGATCCTGGTGATATAAATATTACTTTTTCAGAATGAATGTTACCGTAAAATAATAAATGTATTAAAGATAATCGAGTATTATTCTTGTGTTTTACTTTTTGTAGTTTGTAGAAAACATTTTAGTTTCTAATTTATCATTGAAATTTTCGTTTGAATCACACGAGAGACAATAAGAGTACGATAAACAGAGTTTTTATTAAAAATAATGATCAAATAATTATTAAATGGCATTATTATATTGATTATTATTCAGAAATGGAATTAATAAGTATTTTGATGAATAAAAAAAATACGTGAAGCAAGAATCGAATGCGGAACCTTAAGGCTATCAGCCATGCGCTCAATCAGATGAGCTACATACGCTTGGAAATACAGGCAACTTCCTTTTATTCTACTGGTCTTGAAACGTACACGTTCGGTTATTCTAGGGCTGAAGGGGCCCCCACCTTTTATCGATTGTGGCCCTTTCAGTGTTACGAAATAGAATCAACTGTCCGAAGTTTATGGTTAGTGGCACTCTAACCTCAAATTTCGGATAGTTGCTTGTATTTCGTAACACTGAAAGGTCGTGAATCGACAAATGAATGGAATATAGCTCAGAAAATCCATTCTACACTTGAGAAATATTACTATTTGTACATTTATGACTTTTTCATTTAGAATATTTTCTCGAACAAGTTGTCTGAATTCCCAGAATGGAATGTCAAAATACTCAATTTAAGACCTCCCGCTCTTCGGGCTTCTTTTTTTAATTGGTCACCCACTGATGCGGGCGTGGCCGTAAGGCCCGTACAGGGACCATGGTGGGAGATGACGAAACTGCACAAATTAGAAATAGCGTGTAAAGGGGATGTAGAATAGGTGAACTGTAGAATAAGCGAACTGTAGAATAAAAGGAAGTTGACTGTATTTTTAGGCCGGCTCTAAAAACCATCCATTCGCAATTCTTTAAATTCATTTTTCTCGAAAATGGCTAAAAATTTCGTCCTCTTGATATTTCCCAGAAAACCTCTAGTAGGTACCTTTCATTGAGGAGAGCATCAATCCAAACAAACAAAAAGCATACCTAAAGTTCCCCTTGTTAGTACAGGTAGTTCGTCGTCTCCATTCAATATGAGTCTATCTGCTGACAGTGCCGTTTGGATGCGTCGATTTATTTATTACAGTGGAAATAGATTTTCCGGCTCTAAGGTGAATTAATAGAAAAGTAAAAGTGAGAGCGTGGCACACGCTATCCCCTTTTTCAATCTCTTCTTCCAATTCTGCTCATGTTTTTCTCATACCTAATAATTTTTTGCTTAAATTCTTTTTTAAATATTATTTTATGATATTTCTAACTTTTATTTAAACTCATATTCAAGTTGTTAAAAAATAAAATGAAAAACAAATCAAAAACCCACGAGTACGCGAAGGCAGGACGGCAGTACTACTAGAATCATTTCGCGTAAAATTTAGTGCAGAATTTGTGCAATAAAAACTAGAATTTTTGTAACATTGAAAGTATCTGATTAAAAAAAACAGGTTGGGACAGAAAAATATTTCGCTGGACCGGCATTAATCCAAATTCAACTTTACATGAGCCTAACTATTTCTTTATAAATTGTGCAAACCACTTAAACCCTTAAGAAACAGCGCCCACAGTAATGCTAATCTGGAATGTACTACTTAAAAGGGTTTAGAATCGACCCCAGAAAACCACCCTTGGTAAATTTAACGATTTCTATCTCAACTGCCAGTCACCATCGCACCAGTCACCAGTCACCTTCGGAAGACTATAAACTATACCCCCAACTCCACAACGTACTTTATCGTTTCAAAATCGTACACATCTTGATGGGAATCACCTAGAGGGATGAGTTAAACAAAAATTATAGTTAAATACGTGAAGAAAATAGAAAAAATACAGAGAATTTGTAAGTATATACTGTTAACCTTTCAAATATAGATTAGAGTTGACATTTTTTAAATCAAATTTTAGATTATCGATTAGCGCGAGCGCTCAGATGTAACACTTTATTTGCTACACACTTTTTAAATAAATTTTTTCTTGTTGATTTTAAATCCAGCCTGTAAATTAACCTACGATTTCATAGTTCTGAGAAAAAGGCGATTAAATGTTCCATATCGGATCCAATATGGCTCATAAAAACAGTAAAAACCACACCCATATGACTAAAAATTATTATTCCGGTGTTCTTCGGGTCGTTGATTCCGAAGCCGAAATGAAGATTTCGAAACTCAAAATGGCAGATCCAATATAGCAGATCAAAATTTTAAAAAAACGTAGTTATCCACCCTATTGGATCAACAACTTTATCTGAAAAAATGTTGACTCAAAATTTGAAATCAGCGAGTAAAAATTTTGACAGTTTGAGCTCCGATTCTGAGGGTTCATGTTAATCGCTAATCTCAGATTTTATCAAATAAATGTCAATTCGAACCTGGAATTTATAGGCTAAAAGTTTTAACACCTATGTATTTTTCCCACATTCTATAGGTATTTATCTATAAGTCAACCAAAAAATTCATTCCTCTACGTTATTCTCACTAAATGTTCTAAGATTTTAAAACGAAAAAGTACATTTCTCCCCACCGTGTGCCCATTAACTAAAACATCCAGAAACATTTTTAACGAACCATTTAACGAACCATATCTCAGCTGCATTCAACTACAAAAGACAAAAAATTTCCAAATTAAAAATAATCACACCAGTCACCTTTGCAAGAATCTAAACTATATCCCCAATTTCACAAGAATAACCTTCGACCCAAAAAGAACACCTCTGGCACATTTAGCGAACCCCATCTCAGCTGCCTTCAACAAAAAAAAGCCAAAAAATGTATAAATTAGAAATAATCACATGACTCACCTTCCCAAGACTTTAAACTATATTTCCAACCACAAAATAATAATAAAAAACAAAAATATGATATGAAGATGTTCAAACTAATTCAAAGTGTATTGTAATGATTTAAAGATAATTAAAAAACATAAGATCTCAGTGATATAGTGAGCACCCGACAAATTTTGAACAGTTTAAAGAATTTAGAAAGATTCAGAAGAATTCAAAGTTCAAGAGAATTCAGAGTTCAAAAGAATTAACATAATTCAGAGAATTCAAAAGAATTCAGATAATTCAGGAAAATTCAGAAGGACTTAGGAAAATTCAGAAAATACAAAAGACATTGGGAAATTCCAAATAACTCATGGTGTATTGTACAGATTTCAAGAGAATTTTAAAGAAATTCAAAATAATTTAAATGAGTACAAGAGAATTCTAAGAATTCGTTTGGATTCTACAGAATTCAAAATACTTGAAAGTAGTTAAAATATTTCAATGTGTATTCTAAAGGAAAAGATATTTCTTAAGTTTTATATCCGGTCGCGAAGTTGCCGTGTGAAGTTGCACCAATGACATTCACAATCTCCTGCAAATTTGAAATTAAACGGCCTAAGCTTTTTTGCGCACATACTCTCGTCAGTGACACATGAACTGTCGTCCATCTAATGTATGCTTCTGATTGGTTAATCTTTAATTGTGAATTACTCATTAATTGTAACCTTCACAGAACATTTTTATTATTCTTTTCGACTTCATTTTTTATAAGGAATTCCAAAACATAAAAATGTATCTTGAGTACTGGGTTACCCTATGTATTAAACTCGACTTTGTGTTTGTTCAACATTTAATTGCGAATCAACAAATAAGTTTTATCAAAATATCTTGAAAAGGACTTCATTATATTATTTCAAAATTAGGACCATTTAAGTGAAAGTGACCAGTGTGTGTATATTTTCCGAAAAGGGTCGAGCTACCTGATGGGGGTAGCGTGACCGTGAGGAGTTGTCCTTTGGTTTTTTCGAGTGCGGTTCGAACTATTGTTTACGATTATTCAATGTGAAAGAGAACGAGAATAACGTCTTGCGATTATATGGAAGATTTATATGGAATTTAGTGTAATATGAGTATGTAAGAATCCTCCCGGAGGTTTTTTGCACCAATGGTTTTTCCTGGCCGGGTTGAGCTGAAGAAATGCCTCATGGGAATTTGGTCATGTGGATGCGCAGGCGAATGCGGGAGTTTATTCGCGATTTATTCAAATAAATTTAATAGAATTAACTCGAGTGACTAATTATTGTCGATCTTCCCACTTTGCTCCCCTAATTGTTTGTATCAGCTCAAAATTGCTTTGGATTTGGTCGGGTACGTAACAAAATGGTGCCTAAAACTCGGGACTAATATTCCGGAAGAGGTCGAGCAATTTGGTGAGGGTTAATATTGATCATGTAAATTTTATTGGCGAGAGTCTGCATATATGGAGATCATGTTTCGCATGCAGTGAAACGAGTGTAGTGTTAAGTGTTAAATAGTAATGCAAGGAGCCACACCATCCCTGTAAGAGGAAGTTCTTTGACGGACGACTTTCAGATCGAGCACCACACATGAGTAGTCGAATCAAGTGGTCAGAGTGTCAGCACTCAGCATACAACTTTGATCGTACGTATGTAGTCCTTCTACACGCCAGCGCATTTGAAAAAGAGCGAAGTACACGTGTTAATCACGTAATTATAAAATATTAATATGTAAAATTGAAAGCGTCAAGGAAAATACAAGACATTAAAAGAATTATATTAAATTATTTATTAGAGTATGGTATTAAACTGGACAGCGAGTCTTCATCATAGAAAATAAATGAACCTAAATGTAAAGAGCATTTATGGATTGTGAATGTAATTTGGCTGTTTCTAGTTTGGGGTCTATATGTGCGACGGGTCTGCGATTCCTTTCTCATGAGTGCACGCATGCGAGTGGTTTCGTGGGACCTGGCATGTGATCTGAGATTAACCTGCTTTATATGACTTATCCTCGGAAAATATCAAATTGACAATCGAACTTGGCGAACACCAAGGACGGCCGAAAGGCAATAAAAGGCACTCGGTTGCAAATGATCAACCGTAAGACAAATTTACTTGGATACATTCAGAGAAAAGGTTGTCTCGAAACAAAAACATCCTTTTGACATGGGAAGACATTTCTCTGAGTGGAAAACCAAGGCTGGCCGGAAGGCAATTCAAAGCAAGTCAAGAAATTAAAATTTACTTGAGAGTTCCATAGACGGCCGGAAGTTAATGAAAGGCTTTCGGTCATAGTTGATGAACCGCGAACAAAAGACACTTATCAAGACATTTGTAATGAGGAAATATGAAGAACATTAATAAAATTGATGGTTGTGAGATAATATTATAATAAATGACTTTAATGACATAAATAACATACAGATTCAAAATTTTTTCGTTTTCGATTCAGAAATATATGTGACGGGATGGTTCTTTCCCTGTAGGAGATGGTTTAGTAATATGAGCATCTTACTAAAATGCATTGAAAGCATCCATATTCGATTAAAACGATTAAAAATATAGTAATCATCCAATTCATGAAAATAATTCTTTGGTTTGACAAACTGACGACCCCTTTGAGACACACTATCTATTACGTGTTCACTCTAAATGATGAAAGCATTTTTATTGGAATTATTAACACTTTATACTAATATTTACAAAGATTTCAAATAATTTAAAACATTTCAGTGGATTTCAAGAGATTGCAAAAGATTTTGTATATCCACGGATTTTAGAGGATTTCCGAATATTACAAAGGTCTTCAAGAGATTTCGAGGAATTTTATTGGCCTTTAAAATATTTTAATGGATTTAATATATTGTAAGGGATTTTAAGAGATTCGGAAAGATTCACACGCTTTTGAAATATTTCAATGAATTTTAAAAGGATTTCAAAGATTTTTGCGAATCTCGTAATACTTCGAAATATTTCAAAAGATCGCCTGGAAACTTAGCCACCGTTCTCTTGCTTGTTTATTAACAAGCAAACATAGGTTTACTAGTTTGGTCTTTAGGTTGATATTAAGTAATGCTGATATTTCCTGATCTTGTAGGTCGACTTAGAAATCATTCTGAAATTTGATGCTACATAAGTAAAATGATTTTAGTGATGCACTTCAAAACAATAATTTCTCGAATATCGCTGGATAAAGTTCGGATCTAGTCTAGTTTTTCGGATTGTGTTCAAAATCATTGATGCATATCTCCCCACTTAGAAAGGTGCGTACTGCATGCACGCAAGTTTAAATTGATTTATGAAGGACACTTGAAAATTCTTGAACATTCAAGCCGTTAGACTACAAATTTAACTCGAGTTTCGGGTGTGCTGTTCACTGAGACTGAATTGCATGCATGTGTAGCTCAAGATTTATTATTATATCATTAAGCTAAAACCTTTCGCGGTAAGCGCTGACTCGTATGGCTCTGGACGTTTTACGTTAGCGAGAATTCAGGAATTTATGTGATAAGGGCATGGAAAGACTACATACGAGGACAGATTTTGGATTGATCTAGGAGTTGCATGATGGTTCTATAAATAAAATACTTGTCCCACAACACCCCATCGACCTGTTCGATGACTAGTCTCTCTAGCAATCAGCCCATATGGAAGGTTTAACGAACTCATCGAACATTGCGACTGTCCAGGCGCCCTATTAAATTTGGGGAAAAAATTCTATTCGAAATTTGACTTCGGATTCTTGTAGTGCTAGCATGTAGAACAAAAGCCTATATATTTGCGACCAAAGTTTCGGAAGCACTGTGTGTGTAAACAATCGTCAAAGATAGCAAAAACAGGTTTTTTGTTTATTGCCACTAACCTATATGTCTGTCAGAAATAACCCACTATTTGTTGAGATCCTATCGGTTAAATCTGTAAAAATTCCATTGAAAAATAGTCAATTTTATAATAACAAATGAGTTTTTATGAAAACTATTAATTATTTCGGGTTGAAATTTTTCACACTTTTTAAGGGTGGTAAAGGACATACTTTCTGAAAGTTTGAAACTTGTTATTTAATTATTGCAATTATAATTGCATATTTAAAAAAAGGCACTTACGGACGGTTTTTATTTTTTTCTAAGTAAACAAATGAACAAATCTTAATGCGCGACAGGTCATTTTGTAGATATTTGTAAGAACTACATTTTGTAACAAAATTTTTTTTCTGACAGAGATATAGGTGAGTTGCAATGAACAAAAATCTGTTTTAGCTATCTTTGATAATTGTTTACACACACAGTGCTTCCGAAACTTTGGTCGCAAACATATTATAGGCTTTTGTTCTACATGCTAACACTACAAGAATCCGAAGTCAAATTTCAGCTAGCATTTTTCCTCCCAAATGAGCCGTTTTTTCATAGGGCGCCTGGACTATATATATAAACAGACAAACTGACTAATGAACTAAAAGAAAGGTTTATGGAAATCCCTTTATCCTATATTTTACATGTTGAAATAGTTCTTTTAATTTACCTTCATAAACAAATCGTGCCATTTTTATCATAGTACAACCAACATACATTTGAATCTATAAATTTTCCAGAATGATACAGATAGAACAGCAAAATCTCTTCCTAGCCTATAAGAGACTTCACATGTATTAATTCTTCAGACTCTAAAGTTATTTTAAGGCAATTAATTCACCTACAGGGTAAATAGCTGTGTAAAAAGGGAATACAAGGTGAATAAGACCATTATTTTCAAAACTGATATTAATAACTAAAGTGAAAGCTAAAATATGGGACGCGTCTTATAATCAACCATTGGTTTCGTTTTTCGGTTTGCATCCGCCAAAGTTCTCGCTGCATTATACACATTACAAGTGGCAGTCCAGAGGTCGGACTCTTCGGAAAAATCTCCACGAAGCTCGTCATCCATTTCAGCAAGATCTTTGGGCTTAAGAGAAACCTGTATGTTGATATTTCTCCTTGTCTTAAAGCATCGCTCTTCCTTTATTGAATACCTACTCGTGGTTGGTGTGAGTGTCGCATGTCTTTGTCTGTTGCCGGCTTGATCTAACTGCGAAAGAATAGGTGCGCCGCTTATATAACACCTTTTCCGCAGTTCCTCAGCACGGTTTCGGAGACCTTGATACGAAAAATGCGAAAGCTCTGGGTGTGTCTCACACCACAGAACATGCAGCCGCGCCGTGCATCCTTCTCGTTTATGATTCATACTGGTATTGTAGCACTCTAGCAGATCGTCCCTGAGTCGATCTGTCCACTCAAAAGTATTGAGATCCTGCCGGTCTGTCGCATTCACCAATTCTAGGGTAGTCAGCATTGTTGTCGCGACCCATTGTCGGGAGCCCTGTGCGTTCCATTGTTTTGAACCACACTTACTATAAATATGTTTGGTGTAATCATTGTTGTTTCCACGAGCGGCTAGGGAAAAGGGTTCATCCATCCTTTTAGAGCCCCGCATGAAAGGATAAGGCTACATACTCTGAGATGCCGCTCGGTATCTCAGAGTCACCGGTTGAGACACCTCACCGAGGTGCCATTCAGCTTTCAGCACGTCCGGTGGCTTTGTCATTGGCCCTGGATACCTCTGCGGCGACACTGATCATCGCGAGCATAGGGTCACTCATTTACTTTATATGGATGACCTAAAGATCGTGAGGTTGCTGTATGAGCACGTTAGCTGGCTATTAGCTGGACCGAGGAATTCTCGGGCCTAAGGTAGTTGGTACTATAAGGTTTGCGTAAGGAAGGGAGAGCGAGGGAGAGCGTCCAAGAGCAGACTCGACTTTATATTTTTGAAGATAAATACCTTCAAATGTGTTTCTCAAATTTTGGACTCTTAGGTCCCTTTTCTAAAGAGAGAGATATTTCTTCTCGCTTTCTATCTTTCACGAACAAACACTTTCGCAGCCAGGTAGAGGAGTTACTCCTCGTTCCGCCTGTAAGTGGTTTAAGACATAAATGAGAGATACTAAATTATTAGATTTAATTTTATTGATCACTTTGTCCTTATCGGAAGAGGTTCTGAATAGTTAGTTTTTTAGACTAAGTATTCGGCCGCTCTCCACTCTGGAAAGATCTTTTGAGGCAAGTAGAGAAGATCGATCTTCAAGCCTTCCTTCAAGATTACTACCCTTGCGATCTACGCTTTTCAGCCGCCAGATCCAGACTGCCGTTTTTTGAATCAGATACTCTTATTATTTTCTTGCGCCCATTCACCCTCCCACGCTTAGGCAATAGCGTTTGAGTTTGAGTTGGTGGAGTTTGCCTATGCTCAGGCATTGCTTAGTCGATCGTGACTATTTCTATTTTCTCAGTAGTTTTCGCTATACTGAGTTTGGCGGCGACCTTTCTTCCTAATTTTCCATCCAGATTCAGTCGTAGCTCCTTGTTCTCTTCCATGTTATTGAGATGAGGATTTCAAAAGGTTTAATCTCCGAGAAAACCCAGGTAGCTGTGAAGGGCCTGTCTTGCGCCGGGTTCCAGGCCTTGTAATTCTGCCACATCTCCTTCGTTTTGCCGGCGGCTGCTTTCCTAGGCCCAGCGTCAATTCTTCTTTCTTCTTCTTGCCTTTGCCTTCTCCCCTTGTCCTTAATTGCATTGAGAAAGGCTCGTCGTATATCTGGCAGTATATTCTTAAAGATTTTCATGGGTTTTGATTCGCTTTCTTGTCCCTCATTTTGAGGGACATTTTCTTTCCCCTCTCGACAAATTCGTTTTGCCGGTCGTAAATCCTGGTTGAGAAAAATGTCCTCTACTAAAGCGTCCTGACGACTTCGACGCAGCGCATAGATGCCTCGTTTTTGTTTCCTGGATACTTTTTCCTTGTTATTCTGTAGTCAGACTTTCTCGACGTCGCTGAATTTGTCCTCTTGTACCTCTGCTTCGTATGGTACACTTTCTTCTATTTTCTCCGCCAACCGGAGGTGTCCTGGAGAATGGACAGTTAAACTCCTCAATGATCTCTGCTGACATTTGATCTGCTGCTGTTTCTCTCACTTCCTCCCGATCTATTTGCACAGATTCCCGCGATGTTGTGGGCTGTGGCGATGATATCGCTTAGGGGGTGGATGGTCGTGGTGGCGTGAGTCTTTTTTTGAGGGACTGTCTCCTCCCCAAGTTCTTCTTCTGCATTTTGGACCGATGAATAAGGCCGCGGTATTAATATTTTGTCTTTGGCTGTTATTTTGTCAGTTGTTCCTGCCCCTCTTTTTCTCACGTCCCGTGAAAATCATGGGCCACTGACATCCGAAACTGAGGTATTTGGCGGAAGGATCGCTTTCCTTTTGTATGTGGAAATATAACGTGCTCGCGTTGTTAAAATTATATAATTATGAGCATTGTATTTTTCCAAGTTTCCGTTCAGCTCATTTAAGTTGCATTGTATCCCTATACAGGGAAGGATGTCAATTTCTTCGATTCGGATGCTTGCGTTTGGCATGTTGGACTTTCTAGTCAATACTGACCTAGCCGAATTTTCCTTGAGCCTCTCGGACCCATCGGACTGCATAGCTTCGTTTTCCTTCTCCCCACTCTTGAATTTTCTTCTATATTTCCGAAGATCGATCACATGGTACTGTCCGCTCTCTCCATCGCTTTTAAGGTTGTATAAAATGTAAACATTGGTTGCTACCTGCTTCTTAATTTTGTATGGTCCTTCGTAAAGCGCAAGAAATTTTGCCAATACACCTGTCATGACATTTGACACCTTACACGCTTTAGCCAATACCTACTGTCCTACGTTAAACGTGACACCCTTTTTCTTACGATTAACGGGATCAAGGAGTTTCCCTCGTTTTCTCTTAATTCGATCCCTCAGCACTACTAATTGCTCTTCTCGGTTTGTCGGTAGGTGGGGCGGAGTGTGCTAAAAAAAATCTATGGATACGATCTCAAGTGGTTCCTGCGGTAATACCGGCTCGAGTAGTGCTTGAGATGCCTGCGTTGGCAGTTTGTTTCTCTGGCATGAATCACATGTTAAAAGAACGCGTCGCGTTGTTTTTACCAAACGCGGTGAATAAAATGATTCATGCAGTATCTTGTACGTTTTCTCCGCTCCTGGATGTCCGTATGATTTATGGCATTCCAATATGAGAGTCTCGATTATGTTCTGTGGAATGTATACACGATAATTTGCGTTTTTCATCGTATCACGTGCAAGTTGATGTGTCTTCTTGTCCTGTTGTTGTTGCAGCGGTATATTCTTTATACAATTTTCCACTTCCGGTGTCCATTAATAGTTTAGCACATTTATTATCACGCATGTTTCTCCACGAATTTTTTGGTAGCTCTCGCTGTCTTGTATGCGGCTCAATACGTCCGGCCATTATGTTTTCTTTACCTGGCACGTGCTCGATTCTGATCTTATAATCTTGTATAACGAATATCCATTTTTTTTATCTGGCCTTTACGAATGCACATGTCTTTAAAAAAGTAAGAGCGAGGTGATCCGTGCGGTTTATAACTGCAGCGCAGTGTAAATATGTTATAAATTTTTGTAGCGCGTAAACTATTGCCAGCAACTTTTTGTCATTTGTGAAATAAGTTACTAATGGTCTTCCAAATTCCGAGTCGCCAGAGTAATTCTTTCTTTTTTCCTTTTGTTCGTTGAGTTGATATAGTACAGCGCCGAGTGCGTAATAGCTCGCATCCGTTTCGAGATAAAATACATTACGCGGATCCGGAAAATATAGCATTATCGAGTTCCCAAAGAGTTTTTTAACTCTTTCAAAGCTTTCCGGCGCTTCTTGATCCCATTTCCACGGTAAATCTTTCCTAATTAATTTCAAAAAAGTGGTCCCGTTTCAGCTGCATGTTCTTTACTGAATTTAGCATAAAAGTTGATGAGTCCCAAAAAGGCTCGTAGTTGCTTTACTTTGCATGGTGCTGGAAAATCCTGAATGGTGCTAATTTTCTCCGGATCTGGGTCAAAACCTTCTATAGTCAGGATGAATCCAAGAAGTTTTGTCTATTTCTTGAAAAAAATGAGACTTAGTTAGGTTCAGCGTCTGGTTATTTTTCTTTAATCGGTCGAGAATTTCATCCAAGTGCTCCAAACGCAAGTCATTTATTTCTGACGTTATTAAAGTGTCATCCACAAATAACATAATTTTTTTGCCGAGGCTCTGTAGCGCGTTATCGAGTCCTCTTACGAGAGCGGCTGTGCTCGTTTTTAATCCGAACGGCACGACTATTGCCGTGTATTTTCTTAAATCTAAATGTAATGGCACCTGCCAAAAACTGCTAGTCATGTCTAAGTTCGACATTACATTCATTCCTCGACATTTTTGAAATAGGACCTCAGCTGGTTCTCGACTTTCCCAATCTTCGTTGATAATCTCAATCAACCTACGGGCGTCCAAGAACAAGCGTATTGTTCCATCTTTTTTTATAACTGGCACACTAGGGTTGATATATGGGCTGTTAGATCTTTGTATGATGCCCAATTTCATCATACGTTGGATTTCTTCGTCCACCTTTTCCCTGCATGCCATAGGAATCGGATAACTCCGTCGTACAAGAAGTTGTCTTTCTCGCACCTTTAGAACGTGTTGGTAGTTCTGTAACAGTCCTGGTTCTCGTCGAAATACCTGTAGATGTGCCCATAATATTTCGACGAGTTTCGTCTTCTCTAATGCCGTCAATCCTTGACTTGCTTCGATTTTCTCCCTTATTTCTTCCCGTGTGACATACATTGGGAGTTCCTTTCCAACATGCTCCTCTTCTTTTTGCGTTTTCGCTTCCATTGAATCCATTTCCAAAGATGAATCTAGTGCACATAGGTGCAAGATTCAGATGGTGGGTTGTCCTTATAAAAAAGGGAAGGTGAGAGTTCTTGTGTTGAGTTCGACGTTTGTTTTGTGTTCATCCAATACTTCGATTCCAATAATGCACGTTCTTGAGGAAGTGGCACGACTAGAAACGCTAATTGGATGATTGTTTCCGGCATCTGTATATCGGCATAGATTTGCCGGTTGAGACGTACGTATATCATTTTGACTTCTTTTTCTTTATTACATTCCCCGACTCTTCTGTTAAATCCTCCCGTGTGTTCGTGAGCATATGTGCAGTGTACGTGATTTTTGGTGCCACGTCAATTTCTATTGGACCGATTTCCATTGACGTGGCTCCGCTTCGTTTCCCGCCTCTAGAAATGGATCCTCTTGTACTTTGTACGGAGGTTGATTTTGCTGCTGTCTCCAGGAGCTGCCATCATACAATTCACGCTGCCCCCCCCCCCGCACCAGGGCTGGGCCACGATCCAGAGTTGCCATTGGGTTCATTTCCTGTGCTGTTTGTCGGCTGTGCATCCCAATTCTCACTGTTATTTTGCTGCCGATGAAAATTTGTATTGGGGTTTGCTGAGCTCCATGTTTTCGGATTCTGGTCGGTCGAGTCACGCGGGACTTTACTGCAATTCTTCCATTCTTTATTTGCAACCTATCCATTGTTAGTATTGCCGATTTTATCAAACTCTTCCAAAAGCTTGATGAATTGCTCGCAGTGAGTTATGCCTCTTCCTATAATGGCATATTTAATCTCGTCGTTGTAATGTCTTGCGACTTTTCTTATAACTTCGCTCCGTCCAGGTGGAGGCGTAATTTCACTCACGTGGGTGAACATTTTTGTTGCGTATTCAGCTCTCGATGTATCTTTTCCCTGTTGGTAATGCCCGAATTCCACCTTTTTCTTCACCTCGTACTGAGTGTGTTCGTTCTAGTATCTTTGTTGGAACTTCGTTTAAAAGCTGTCGAGATCGGTGACCTCATTTTTAATAATGAGTCACCAGTCGTTGGTCGGACCCGAGAGAGATTTTTTGATGAGATATTCGTCATCGCATGCCCTTGGTTTTACGACAACCCAATATTGTTTGAGCTGACGTACGTGTCTCATAGGGCTACCATTGTCATTATATTCAGGTAATACATACCTAATATTCGGGTTGGCCATAGTTACGGGGTCATTGGCTCTTGAGTTGAGATTGTCGATGATTCGCTCGGCCACACGCGTCTGGACGGTCTCTAATCGGTTGATTTGGGCCTGCATTCTCGCCTCCCTGTCTTCCGTACTCTGGGTCATTGTAGAGGTCGCCTCTAATGAGAAGCTCACGCTGCACAGCTGCACTTTGAACGAGCTTCGTTTTCAACGCACTATTCTATTTTCTCAATATTATTTATGAGTATTCCTGCTACCGGTATTTTCTAATTGCTCTTGCACTTATTTACTTTGCAAATTCAAACATTTTACTTTGCTTTCTTTATCCTATTCTTTTTATAATATTCTGAGAGATCGAAAAGGATTTCCTTCCTTTACAAGTCAAAGTCCTCCTTAGAGATTTCAAAATCTCTTTCAATTTAAATTCAATCTTTCAATAAATTCTCATTAAGGAGATTATTTATGGAGTAAGGAATTGTTTTTGATACATTCCCCAATGAATAACCGCAAACTCATAAAAGGTCATTATGATTCTATACAAGTGCTCATCGGCATAATGGATAATCCTAATACAGGAAAAATTAGTCTATTATTTTCATAACATGTCAATCAGGTAGCCACGACTCAATCTCGTGAGGGTGCTGTACGAGCACGTTCGCTGGCTATAAGCTGGGCCCAGGAATGCTCGGGCCTCCGTTAGTTGGTATTATAAGGTTTGCGTAAGGAAGGGAGAGCGAGAGAGAGAGAGCGTCCCAGAGCAGACTCGACTTTATATTTTCGAAGATAAATTCCTTCAAATGCATTTCTTAAATTTTTTACTCTTAGGTCCCTTTTCTAAAGAGAGAGAAATTTCTTCTTGCTTTCTACCTTTCACGAACAATCACTTTCGCAGCAGGCAGAGGAGTTGAATCCTCGTTCTGCCTATAAGTGGCTTGAAACGTAAATGAGAGATAGTACACTATAAGATTTAATTTTATTGACCACTTGTCACGGTAGACCCTGACAAGTCCTCGAAAATGTAAATCCAATAAATGTACACGGATACAAATATTCAAATTAGGGCAATTGCCAAAACACGAATAAATATTTTTAAGAAATTATGGTAGACCTCTGTTACAGAAAAACAAGATATTCTTTTTATATAGGAAGCACTAAAACTCGAAATATTCTGAGATTCTATTAGAAATCACGCAAATCGCTTTTCAATCTAAGCTGCTTTTATGGACTGTGTGGGAAGATGGATCTCCTTTGCACTCCTAAAGCGAACTTGGTCCTTTTCAGAAGATGTTCTGAATAGTTAGTTTTTTAGACTAAGTATTCAGCCGCTCTCCAATCTTTTTATTTTCTTGCTCCCAATCACCCTCCCATGATTACGCAATAGCATTTGAGCAGGAGTTATTGGTGTTTGCGCCTTACTCATTTTTTGTGTGTGATGAAACTTTTACGAAGAATCACGCAGTATATTGACCTTTTGTCTATGCTCAGGCTACCCCTGTAACTCGCAGGGTCCCACTGACAGAAACTGCCGTCTAAAAACGACACCGACTCCCAGTAGAACCGCGGTAAATCACAATTATAGCCACAACTGACAACCGTGAGATGGGTGGTCACAGGACACGACGAAATCACAACGACAGGCCGGCGAAACCCTCGTGTGTTTTGAGGACACGAAGCGACCCAAGGATGACAGCTTTCTGCAACCATCTCGCAAGTGCCGTGGTATATTTTTAGCAAGCAGGTATGGCTTTAAGGTTACGAACCAGTGATAGTTTCGCACCTCCGAAAGCATCTATCACAAGGACAATTGATTGTACCGAAAATTTTGGGTGGGCAACGGAGACTGCTGTCCGAAAATCGTAGTTCCAGAAAATTTGGCACTTCTCGTCTTGGACAATTGACTTTATCTTCCTTGGAGCGTTCGACAGGGCAGGGTCGCGGCCAACACAGTAAGAGCGGCAAAGATGGTTATAAAGCACTCTTAGGGCCGCATTGTGTCTATAGATATAGGTCGTTCCTGCAAGTGTGGGACACCCTGATAGTATGTGTTCTAGGTACTCAACGTATGTATGACACGCTCTGCACGTATCGCTTGAAACTTCTTGACATAAAATGCGGTTACGGTATGCTAAGGTGGAAATAACATTCTCCTGGCATGCGAAAATAAAACCCTCTGTACCTGAATCAAGCCCTGATGATTCAAGAAATGCGAAAGTTTGCTCCTTCGACAAGGACTGATGTTCTACATTCCTGTGAAAATTTCCGTGCATTTTCTTTTTGAATAGCTTTTAATGAAATTTTTTCAAATTCTGCTTTCTTTACTTCGGCTTTCGGAAGTGAATCATTTCCTCACATTTCCTCACTTCTGACGTTAAAATTCAGGCCAAGGGTCTTAGCTGCCTGGTCCGCGGCTTTGTAAAGGAACGCTTCTTTGCCAACCATCTCGTGATTCCTGACCATTTTTAGGAAAGGATCTTTTCCATTTGCAACGATGTCAGCTGTTCTCAAAAAAATTCGTTTATGAAGACACTGGAGATTCAGAAGTCCGCGTCCGCCTTCGCGGCGCGGAATGTATAATCGCGGAAGTGATGAATTGATCTGCAAGCTTTCATGCATATGCATGATCTTACGTGTGGTGAAGTCAAGGGCCTTGAGTTCGTTCTTCGTCCATTGAACCACCCCAAACGAGTAGAGTAGAACCGGGATGGCAAGCATGTTAGTCGCAGATACATTAAAACAACACATGTTTCTAGTTGACCATACCCCAATTCGGAAAAATCTATCTCTCAATTATATTCGACCCCATTCCCAGTATTGAAAAAGAACTTGTTTAGAGTAGGCTATATCCCAAATTGGAAAAATCTACTTCTTACTATATTTTACTACATTTACAATATTTATAGAAACCACCTGCTTCCAGTTGACCGTACCCCAATTTGGAAAAATCTACCTCTTAATTATATTCGACCCCATTTCCAGTAATTAAAAAAAACACTTTTTTATAGCTGGTCGTACCCCAAATCGGCAAAATCTGTCACTCAATTATATTCGAATCAATTCCCAGTGTTTAAAAAACTACCTCTTTCTAGTTGGCCATAACCGAATTCGGAAAACCGACCTCTAAATTATATTCGACGCCATTTCCAGTACTTAAAAAAACACTTGTTTGTAGTGGGCTATATCCCAAATCAGAAAAATTTACCTTTAAATTATATTCGACCCCATTTCCAGTAATTAAAAAAAACCTTGCTTATGGTAGGCTTAACCCAAATCGGAAAAATCTACCTCATATTATATTTGACTCCATTTCCAGTACTTATAAAAACTACTTGTTTCCAGTTGACCATACCCCAATTCGGAAAAATCTACCTCTCAATTATATTCGACCCCATTTCCAGTATTAACTGAAAACTGATTTTTATGATGAAAAAAAAACACCAGCTTTTAGATAACAATCTCCGACTTGGGCAATAGCACCCTTTCAATTATATTCGACCCCATTTCCATTGCTTGAAAAAACACCCCTTTACAGTTGAACATTCCCCAATTCGGAAAAATCGACCTCCAAATTATATTCGACCCCATTTCCAGTAATCAAATAAAAACACTTGTTCATATTTAGCCATACCCCAAATCAGAAAAATCTACCTCTTATTATATTTGACCTGATTTCCAGTATTTAAAAATAACACCTGTTTCTAGTTAGCCACAACACAACTTGACAAAATCTACTTCTTAATCATATTTGACCCCTTTTCTAGTGTTTGAAATAGCCACATGTTTATAGTTGGTCATGCTCCAGCTCCGCGACATCTACCTCTTAATTATATTCGACCCCATTTCCAGTATTTAAAAAATACCCGTTTATAGTTGCGCATACCCTAATTCGGCAAAATATGCTTTCAGCTATATTTTACCCCATTTCCAGTAATTAAAACAACACATGTTTCTAGTTGACCATACCCCAATTCGGAAAAATCTATCTCTCAATTATATTCGACCCCATTTCCAGTACTGAAAAAAAACTTGTTTAGAGTAGGCTATATCCCAAATTGGAAAAATCTACTTCTTATTATATTTTACTACATTTACAATATTTATAGAAACCACCTGCTTCCAGTTGAACGTACCCCAATTTGGAAAAATCTACCTCTCAATTATATTCGATCCCATTTCCAGTATTAGAAAAAAAACTTGTTTATAGCAGGCTACATCCCAAACCGGAAAAATCTACCTCTTATTATATTTGATTATATTTGATATTTTATCTTTTTTAATTTTAAAAGTATTGAACTTAACATCCCTAATTCATTATAATTCAAAAATGAAATAGAATATGGTTATAATGGTCAAAACTCAAAAATTTGTTTACAAAAACTATGGAAGAATTAAAAAAAATAAACAAAATTACGAAAACTTTTTCCGCCTTGGATACATTTTCATGACGAAATAAATTTTGCAGCAAGTTCAAATTGAATAAAAAATTTATGAGTACCAATCCAAAATATTTTTTGGCACACTTACAAAAAAAGCTAGGGCGTTTAAGAGTACCAAAAATTAAAAATGAACAAAAAATATGAATTCTTTTCCTCATCATCTTGTCAGCCTTTTCGGGCCTTAATTGGATGCTGGCTAGCCCGTCATGGCCAAACATTTTTCTAAGTGTCTAACTCAAATTCTTTTGGCACATTCCTAAAAAAAGCCATGGTACCAAAAATGGAGAATGAACATTGAACATTAAAAAAATTCATTTTTGTCGTCATCATCTAGTCAGTCTTTTGAGGCCCTTATCGAGTACTGACTAATTTAATATACCGAAAAATGTTGTGTCTAGTCCAAATATTTTTTGCAAATTTCCCAAAAAAGCCAGGGTGTTGAAAAGTATCAAAAATGAAAAGTGAACACCAAACAAATTAATATTTTCCTCATGATCTAGTTAGTCCTTTCGGGCCCTAATCAGGTGTTGGCTAGCCCGTCAGTAACAAAAAAATCTAACTTTCTCGTTGAATTATTTTCTGTACATTTCCAAAAAGGGCCAAAGTGCTTAAAAGTATCAGAAATGAAAAATGAACTCAAAAAAATAAATTTTTTTCTTCACCCAGTCAGTCTCTGAAATAATTTCTAATATCAGCCATCTAAAATGAATTTTTACATGATCGAATAAATAGCGCTGAATTGGCTTGTCCAGACTAGCGTTTGACCATGCAAAACGTTTCGTTTCTACTCAGAGCCATAATAGACCGTCTTGATAGCGCCTCATTTGCCGTCAGGATGGTCTAGCCTGGCCCTGAATAGTTCCCCGATAATGTTTTACGTGGTTAAATTCAGAGACTATAGATAAGGATATTAATTGATTTTATTAGAGGAATATATTTTTCAATTCAATTATTTGAATATTCAATTATAATGAATAATAAAATAATTATCATAATCAATAATAATTAATTATTCAAATTATTTGTATTTGGTCTTTCATTTAGAAGAATGTCCTATATTTTCTGGAGCCAGTGTGCCGTATCATAATCATGGTAGGGATTACGTTCGAAGATTCGAAATGGGCGGGATGGGTGGTTGAGTTTCACGGGCGAACGAGGCGAGGGCGCCGGGCGTCGCTCTGCCGGAAGTGCGTCTAATGCATCCGTCTGGGGTCACGCGTCATCTCACTTCCGGTACGACCATTACCGAGAGAGAATGCTTCGTAGGGGGCCTCCAACCTCTGCGTATCCTCCTCATTCCTACCCCACTGCATACTCTTGCTCTACGTATGAAGTATGATTGATTCATGAACTTAACCAAGCTCCAACCAGAAATCACACACATTCTCTATAATATTTCTCTTCAAAAATAATGCAAATATCTGGTTTTGGTACCTCAGCCTACTATATCCTGTACATTAGCGGGGCTTGTCCCTACCCCAGCCCACTTTACCCTGAACATTAGCGGGTTTCATCTTTACCCCAGCCCACTTTACCCTGTACATTCGCGGGACTTATCCCTACCCTAGCTATCTGTGTCCCGCACCTTAGCCGACTTTATTACGTACCATAGCCAACTTTACCTTGTATCCTGACCGACTTTACACCGTACCCTGCCCGATTTTCCTTCCTATCCCAGCCAACTGTGCGTCGTACATTAGCCAAATACCTCGTACCCTAGCTCACTCAACCTCGTACCTTAGCCAGCTTTATCCTTTACTCTATCCCACTTTACTCCGTACCTCAGCGGACCTTATTCCATACTCTAGCCCACTTTACCTTATACTCTGGCTGACTTTTTACTACACCATACCCGACTTTACTTCTCTCACTAGCCTAATTTGTTTTGGATGCTAGCCAACTGTATCTTGTACCATGCCTGACTTTATCTTGTACCCTAGCCCACTTTGCTTCGTACCCTAGCCGACTCTACACCGTACCTTACTCGATCTTACTTCCTATCCTAGCCAAATGTGTCTCGAACCCTAGCCGACTTTACCTTGTACCCTAGCCCACTCAACCTCGTACCTTAGCCAGCTTAATCCCGTACCCTAGCCCACTTTATTCCGTAACTTAGCGGACCTTATTCCATACCCTAGCTCACTTCACCTTGTACCCTGGCCGACATTTTACTACACCATATCCGAATTTACTTCCCTCACTACCCTAATTTGGTTTGGATCCTAGCCAACTGTATCTTGTACCTCGGCCGACTTTATCTTGTGTCTTAGCCCACTTGACATTGTACCCTAGCCGACATTACACCGTACCTTACTTGATCTTACTTCCTATCCTAGCCAACTGTGTCTCGTACATTAGCCGACTTTATCTTGTACCCTAGCCCACTCAACCTCGTACCTTAGCCAGCTTCATCCCGTACCCGAGCACACTTTACTCCGTACCTTAGTGGACCTTATTCCATACCCTAGCTCACTTTACCTTGTACCCTGGCCGACTTTTTACTACACCATATCCGACTTTACTTCTCACACTAGCCAAATTTGTTTTGGATCCTTGCCAACTGTATCTTGTACCTTAACCGACTTTATTTTGTACCCCAGCCCACTTTACCCAGTACTCTAGCCTACTTTACAATGTACCTTACCCGATCTTACTTCCCATCCTAACCAACTGTGTCTCGTACATTAGCCGACCTTACCTTGTACCGTAGCCTACTTAACCTCGTACCTTAGCCAGCTTTATCCCGTACCCTAGCCCACTTTACTCCGCACCTTAGCGGACCTCATTTCATACCCTAGCCCACTTCACATTGTACCCTGGCCGACTTTTACCTACACCATACCCGACTTTACTTCTCACACTAGAAAAATTTGTTTTGGATCCTAGCTAACTGTATCTTGTACCTTAGCCGATTTTATTTTCTACTCTAGCCCACTTTCTTCGTACTATAGCCGACTTTATACGGTACCTTATCCATTTTCACCTTGTATGCTACCTGACTTTATCCCGCACCTAAGCCAACTTTACTCTGTACCCTAGCCAACTTTACCCCGCTCTCTAGACAATTTTACCCCATACCCTAGCCGACTTTACCCTGTACCCTAGCCGATAAAAATCTAATTCCGAATCCATTTCAAATTATGCAGCTCGGTGTTTAGCAATGGCTTGTCAATGAGATATGTTTTCGAACGTAGAAAATAAGGAGACAAGTATTTCTTTAAATTGCCAATGCAACATTTTCACATTTTTTTAGGATTATTTTATAAATTTCAAGGGTAAAAAGAGTTTTGCAAATTTTGCTCTAAAAACCGTGATGCTTTTGTAATTTTGTGAATATAGAGGGTTTTCTTGTTTCAGTTTATCCAGTTTTTGTTCTTTTAGAATGAATCACAAAAAGTAAAAAATAAAATAAAAAATTGTAAAGTTATTTTAATTTAAAAAAAAGGGAAAGTCTATAAAACCATACATTTCTTCCTGAATTTGTACAGGAACAATAGGTACTAATACAGTCTACTCACCATGAATTTCATGTTTGGTTTTTGTTTGTTTTTCAGGGGAAAAAATCATTTTTTATTTTTTTTCGAAACCTTGCCATTTTTGTAATTTTAGTGATTTTAAGGTTCTTCTTTCTCTCCGATGTCAAGTTCTTATTATTTTTTTCCAATCAATGGGAAAAACAGAAAAATCATAAAAAAAGCTCAAGCTGATTCGATTTTTGATAAATTAAAACGTTAAATATTCTCAAAAACAGATACATTTTTTGCCGTTGAAATTTTCCAAATTTTTTAGACCAATTTTTTCAAGATTTGCAAATTCCATGTACGGGTCTTCGTAGCACTCGGTAATTCGAACAATTTATGCTCACGACTTTTTTCTATAAAAATAAAATTAACAGAGTTATACTATTTTCAAAATTCAAAAAAACAAACGAAAATGAACATTTTAAGTCAAACAACGCACGATATGAAAAAAGTCAAGAGAAGAAAAAAAGTTGTTTTTTGAAAACCCTACAAGCCTATCATAACAACCTCATGAATTTACTTGAAAAATCTAACATTCAAATTTTGATCGCACATTCGTTATGAATCACTTTTTGATTTGATGCGTAGCTTTTGTTTTATTCGTGAAAAACAACATTAAACATAAAAAAATTAAATGTTTTGGACAAACGACACAAGCCACGAAGAAAATGAACAAACAAACGTTGTTACTTAAGAAACAGCTAAAAATTTGTTATTAATCATTTTTTAATATGACGCGTAGTTTTTTTTATCGTGAAAAATGACATTACAAATAAACAAATTAAATTTTTGTTCAAAAAGACACAAGGTACAATAAAATGTTAAACAAGTAAATGGTTTTTAAGTTAGATCTGAAAATTTGCTTCTAACCTTTTTTCCTCAAGAGACACGTGATGAGAATGTGTTCGTTAAAGCCGAAAGAGCTTTAACAAAAGAGAATTAACAATTACTAATTTCAGTGTTTCATTCTTGTTGAGAATTTAACTTCTTTATTTAATTACGATTCTGTGGTGCTTGTTATTGAAGATTGATCATTTTATTTTAAAATTCATCTCTTTCGGTGAAAATTTAATTATTTTGTTACAAAGTTAATTATGTTGTTGAAAAGTTTGTTTTTATTCGTGAATTTACATGTTTTATTGACCATTCGTCGCTTCAAATTTACAATTCAATTATCTTCTCAAAAAATCGTATTTTTTTGTAGAAAAGTCATCTTTCTTGTATTGAAATTCAATCAGATGGTTGAAAATTGTATTTTATTTTTTAAATTGTTTTATTGAAAATTCAACTATTTGGTTCAAAATCGAACTATTTTGTTGAAAATTCAGTTGTTATTTCGAAAACTCAACTAATTTGGTGAAAAATTATATTTTTGTATCGTTTAACTATTTTATTGGGCATTAGTTCTTTTAGATTGTAAATTCAATTGGCTTCTAAAAAAATCGTATTTTTGGTAGAAAAGTCATCTTTCTTGGATGGAAATTCGATAATATAGTTGAAAATTCATTGCTGAAAAATTTGTTTATTCGAAAATTTCACTATTTGGTTCAAAATTGAACTATTTTGTTTAAAATTTAGTTTTTTCGTAAAAAAAATTCAACTATGTTGCTAAAAAGTTATATTTTCTATCGTTTAACTGTTTTATTTGACATTTGTTCTTTCAGATTGTAAATTCCATTAGCTTCTAAAAAAAATCTTTTTTTTTTGTAGAAAAGTCATCTTTCTTGTTTTTTTTTTGGTTGAAAATTCATCTATTCAGGTAGAAAAATAAATCTTTCTTGCATTAAAATTCATCTTTCTTGTTTGAAAATTAACTTTTTGTTGACAATGTAACTATTTGTTTAAGAATTCAACTTTTTTGGTTGAAGTTAAATATTTTTTTAATGAAAATTTGAACATAGAGCATTTTATATTAAATTCAATATGGTACCTACACATTTTTTAAAGCATTTTTGGCTGTAAAGTGTATTATTAGAGCATTTTTAATTTTAACAGCAATTATTTTCATAACAAAAAAGAACCGTGTTGAAATTTGAATAGTTATTTCAAGTTGATAGCCAGTTCCAAGTTTTTCTTTCTACAATTTTCATTCGAAGAATTTATTTCATAGTAAGATGATTATATAATCATAACTTTGCTGAAAATTTACTTTTCAGTTAATAAAACACCCTTTCTCGCCTTCGAATCGTTCTTCCATTACCAAGCACAACAAATAGGGAGATTTTTATATCCCAATGTGAAAGCTAGGGAGGATAAATACAATAGGGGAGAAAAAGAGGAATGGAAAGGAAACTTAAAATTCATGTCACTCGACACTTCCTCAATATTTATTGATTTATAGCTGCAATCTCAAACCATTAGTACTCAATTTTCTTCAAAGATTTATCCAATTTTTATTTTCCTTTTTTTTACTTCTCATTTAATAAAAATGTATTAAAAAATGGAAAATTTTACACATTATGTTGGTAAAATTAACGAGAAGAACTGCAGAATATTTAGTGAATTAAAAACGTTAATCATAAATGAGTCTTTGTTCTTATGAGATTACAATAGTGAGAAGCTTGATTTTCGAATTTCAAAGCAAATCTTCTATTAATATTGATAAAAGAACCATATTCAAAATAACCTGTACAGATCACAAAAATATTTAATTCAGGGGAACCCGTAACAGTTGTATATTTTTTTACAAGTTCAAATAAATTACCTAATATACTAAGGAATCAGTGAGTTAAATCAAATCATAAAATTTTTTGAAAAGTATGTAAAATTTTGCATTTAAATTTATTGAGGAAGAAATTCATTTTTCAGATTCCTTAAAATTAAAAAAACAATCATTTTTAGAATATTATTACACAACTTGGGTTTGACTTAAGCCTTCTTATCCTTCAAAATGTACTAAAACAATCTTCATTCAATCTAGTGACCAAATAGAAGAAATCTTTTTTTTACAAATATTTAAAAATAAGTTTCAGTGCTTATTTTGTTATAACTAAAACAATATTTTTAATAAAGCTGACTTAACTGAAAATAAACGTGAAGTCAACAAAGCAATGGAATTTTTATTTGTGCATTAGTCTTTAAGGAGAAAATTTTAATAATAATTTTGAATACGCTTTTTTATCTACTTTAAAATTTACAAAATTTGAAAATTATTTTTCCACTGTAATTTATCATTTTATTTTATGTGTAGATTTTGTCATTTTATTAAATTAACGCATAAAGCGTTGCTAAATGCCAAAAGCTACTTTAATTCAGTCATAATATTTTTTCGAGTAACAGAACATGAATTTGTGTTTGAAATTCAAAAATTCAAAAAAGCAATTTAAATTTTTTAAATTTGATCAAATTAGTTGATTTCTATAAAATTCAATACGAGAGGGTTTTTAAGTCACAGGACACAAATTTGATGTAAAAATTCCAATATCACATTCATAGAATCTCAATAATTTAATAACATTTGCAAAATTTAGGTCCCTTTTTTAATTATACAATTTTGACCCCGAATTCCTTTTTTGTGTCCCGAAAATTGCCTTCGTACGGACTTTTGTGGAAACAAACTAATTTTATAAAATTTTCAAAATTCAAGTCGCTTTTTTAATTTTAGAATTTTGAACCCAAATTTCTTTCCTGTGTCCCGAAAACCCACCTTGTACTAACATTCATGGAATTCCAACAAGTTAATAATATTTTCAAAATTTTAGTGAAATTTTTTAATTTTTTTATTTTAACCGCAAATTCATGTTCTGCGTCCCGAAAACCTACCTCGTACTGACTTTAATGGAAATCTACCAGAGTAATAGAATTTTCCACACAGCATAATTTTTTTATTTTGAGTAAAATTTTTACCTCAAATTTGTATTCTGCTATTTTAAAAAATCCCTTACTGACTCATGAAAATCAACCAGCTTAATAAGATTTTAAATATTAGCGTCAACTTTTTGAATTTTGACCAAAAATTCGTATTTTGAGATGCGATTAACCATCTCGTAATGACTTTCATGGAAATAAAAAAATATAACGAAATTTTTCCAAAATTTTGGTCGCTTTTTGATTTCATAATTTTGACCACAACATTCCTCCTATGTGCCTCGAAAACCGCCCTCGTACTGACTTTTGTGAAAACTAATTTAATAAAATTTCAAAAATTCAAGTCAGCTTCATTGAAAATATTTTTGTGGCTAAATTGAAATAATTTAAAGTAGGCGTAATTATATATTGTAATATTCTTAACAAAATATTTTTAATAAAGTTGACCTAACTAAAAGTAGAAAACATTGTAAAAAATATCAGAAAACCTTTTATCCGTAATTTTTTCTTACTGAAAAAAGGTAAGTCATGCAATTGAAATATCGAAATTGCGAGATTACATATGTTTACTAATACATACTTATTTTCGCTTTATATATTTTAAAAATGGTTTCTTCATTTCGGTATAAATTTGAAATATTTTAAAAGCAAGATCATACATCTTTTATGTTTTGAAACGGCGTATATCAATGTTTTTTGATGAGTTCATAACGAATATTGCAAAAATAGCCGAAATTCTCATTGTCTAAAAACCATTTTATTGCAAATAAAAAGTTTTATGTTTACATCATACGATAAGCGTGGTTTGAGAAATATAAAAAATTTATCAACTTGTTTTTAAAATGTTTTTAGTGTCTATCGAAGTCGTGATTTTGGTAATTTTTATAGTTGCTGCTTCGGAGTTCCTCTAAGAAATATATGTGGACTAAACAATGTTTCTCAAT
Organism: Andricus grossulariae; assembly: GCA_011634705.1. NCBI lineage: Eukaryota > Metazoa > Arthropoda > Insecta > Hymenoptera > Cynipidae > Andricus > Andricus grossulariae. Next base: position 108,172,290 of record JAABKJ010007545.1, on the reverse strand, counting down.
CTCTCTTGACGTTTTCAAAAATTTCAAGAATTTTTGTATTATTTGTGCCCTATATGAGCGGAGAGAAACACATACTTTGACACGTCCTCTTCAGTTCCTGTTCGATTAAAATGTCAGTGCTATCAGAAAAAATGTTTTAAATCATAAAGGTGCGTGATCTTTACAATTTTTAATTGTTCTTGAGGCAAGAATGGTATTTTGTCCATATTTTCTTAACTGAATGATTATTTTGTTCGCGATAGATGATGAAACCTAGATTATAGGTGAATATTATCAATAATTAAAAAGTCCAATGTATATGGAGAAGTATTAGCTGATGTTAAATGATGTTGACTAAGTCAGAATATAATTAGAAGATGTTGGATTTTGTTGGTATATTTGTCCATGTGGAGAAAGGATTTTATTGTTTCTGCAAAGTAGCAGGAATCTCCAACAACTTTGCAGTTCTTCCAAAGTCTTACTTTAATCCATTCTTTTAGACTGTTGACAATTTCTCTATTTCTAATCATTTGTAAGAAGCCATCTGTATAGTTGTTTTGTTCCATTGTTTTATATTCTTCCAACCGTGTTGTATGATTAGCTTATGTTGGTTGATGTTGACCAGGTAAGAATTCAATTTGATGTTGCTTTTTTGAATGTTAGATCGAGCCAAACTTAATTTATAAATTTTGCGCGAGTGATTGAAATTAGTGGTGATGGTGGTGATTGATGATGGTCGATGAAACAAGTATATATTCATCATTGAAATCAAATTTATAGAAATGCCTGAAATAAAAAGTACTCTAAGAGTCCGGAGGCATCGAGCAATCGGCAGTATCCCATATTTACGCGGTGAAAGTGCAAGTACCTATATTAGTTATACATAATATTTTTATAAGATTGCACGTGACTTCTAATCTCAAACTGATAAAACTTTTTCGTCGAATTATAAAGTGTAAATATGTTGTTAATTTATGTAATGATGTTCATTTGTCAACTGGCACGGGCTGTATAGTTCGCTTGTTCCATTGTTGTATCTTCTTCCAGCCGTGTTGTATGATTAGCTGATGTTGATTGATGTTGACCTGGTATGCTCACTTTTTTCTAACTGAATCAAGTAGAATTTCATCAGTTTGAATTTGGATAATTCACACTAAATCTGAAGGTATGAATTTGATATGTAACAGAATGATCCAACAATATGTAAACAGCTGTTTATTTCTTTATATTGATACAGATTTTCGTATCAATAGAATTGAGCTGCAGCACTTTTGATACTTGAGGATATACTGTGTTTGGATTTGGAGAGATTTAAAAACATTTCAAATACATTGACATACTATGTAATTCTTATCGGTGCAGTTGACGAAATTCTTCATTTCAACAAGAATCACTTTTCAATATCCAGAAGAAAATGATAATCCCTACTCGTTACATGCTCTTGATCTTTTTGGTTTTCCTGAGTTTAGTTGGTAAGTAGAGTACAAATATAATCTAACGTTATTTAATTTCAGTAAGATTATGACATATTGCAAATTCATCCGTTAGAATAAGAATCACAAACCATATGAACTTCAATTATTATATTCAAGTTAACACATTTTTTAAATTAGAGTTAATGAATTATATCTATTTCTTACCTGAATAACTCTTCAGATCGTAGATAGATAGTGGCCCAGATTTTTAGGACAAATAATGAAAATCTTGCAAACTTGATTGGTAGATGTACAAAGGGGAAGAAGGATCAGTTATCAAAGGATAAAGCCCACTGGGACTATTCGTCGGAAAAGCTGGAGGGATAGATACTGCGAAATTTTTAACGATTGGAATTAATTTGTTTGTTTGTTGTTATTGCAGACTTTGGTGGAACTGGTAATGTACCCTACCCCATTACGAAGCCACCAGGAATGGAACCAGAAAAGCGCCCACCTTCCAAAGGATAGTGACCCGAAGAAATGTGAAGGAATCATTTTAAAAATACACTGAAACTTGGAACTACGCATTGTTTGCAGGCAAGCAATGCTCGAAACCGTCCGTAATTCCAAGTTCCAGTGTATTTTTTAAATGGTTTCTTTACATTTCTTCGGGTCACTATCCTTTGGAAGGTGGGCGCTTTTCTGGTTCAATTCCCGGTGTCTTCGTAATGGGATAGGGTACATTACGGGTTCCACCAATGTCTGTAATAACAAACAAAAAATTAATTTCAATCGTTCAAAATTTCGCAGCAACTACCTATCCAGGTTTTTTGTCGGATAGCCCCAGTGGGCCTTACCCCCTGATAACTGATCCCCTTTCCCCTTTGCAGCTCTACCAATCAAGTTTGCAAAATGTTCATTATTGTCTTCACCGTCAATCCAGACACTCCAAACGTGGACAGGTAGGATCGCATGTACGATTTATAGTGGATTTGGAGGAATGCTTCAACCTGATGCAACTAACGCGCTGTGAGTGCCGTGAAATAATATTCCTTAATTCCAAGTTCCAGAGTAAATCAACTCAAAATTATTGTGTATTTGTTGTTTCTTTGATAAAAATGTAAATTGTACCAAAATTGGAATCAATAAATATTTGAAATATACGCTGAGTAAGAACGTCATTTAAAACAACAAATATTTCTGAGACAAACAAATATTGATTTGAAAATGTGAAATATTCTTCGAGTGAAGTAGATTTGTTATTGACTGTAAGAATTAGGTATTTTATATTACTGGTGAGTTTCCTACTGTGAAGAAGAGCAATTAAGATACTGCAGTTCTGAAACATTTCGGTAAAGCAGATATCGTTCAGTTACGTACAGTCAGTAATTGAACTGTCGGTTAGTTTGCAAATTCTTGAATCGGTCAATGAAGATGGTCTCTGATCTACTGATCGAATCCAGTAGCAACTTTTATGTAGGTAGCGTACGTGGCATCAGGGACTCTCCAAGTTCTGGAACCACCAAGAAATTTTCGTTTCTAGGAGTTTTGATAGATGTGGATATATTGCCTCTGAGATTCATATTCGTTAAAATCTCTGTTTGCTGAAGCAAGTACCCATAGTATCAATACTTTCAGTTGTATTATCTGCATTATCTCTGCTTCCAGAGTAATGCCCAATAGTCAGTTGAATGCTCATTGAAATGGAATGCTTCCCTTGTCATCATGAGAAGACAAGAACCCGGTTTTGAGAGCAAGAGCATTTTGAAGTGTACAAACTGCATTCCAGCACTGAAGTTGGTGATTGCATCCTGTTGAAACTGTGCTGTACAGTCTGTTTTCGTCAGAAAAACGTATACTGCACTAGCGCCACGTAGTATACCTCGATTTATAGGCCTAACTTCTTCGTATGGTATGTCACCGGAAGTCCATTGCAATCCATCGTAATTGCGCGTCAACCATACATTTTCACTCTTGTATTTAGCAGGCAGCGAGTCCCAGTAGTAGGGTGGTTCAAACAGGTATACCACAGGTTGAGCGTCTTCCTGAAGAGAAATTATAGCTAATTCCTTAAAGACGTACTGGTTGATGGGCTTCTTAAAGCATTCCACTTTACGATCATTACCACTATTATCATATTTAATAAACTTCTTCACGCTGACACTTAGTAGCTGATACTGAAGCATACGGTCATGTGTAATTAGAAAGCAGGCTGCAGTTTCAGCAGGGGAATTGTCTGAAGATTCAAATTCCAGACGAACGTCTACTAAGGCCTGTTTGAGAAACTGATTTTGTTTCAAGTAATCAATAACACTGAGAGGAGCGTATTCTTTGAAATCACTTTTCTTTAACATTGGTTCAAGCTCTTTACCATAGTAGGTTACCTATAAGTTTGCATACATCTCATACGGTAGTGCAAGCTGATGATGGTCAGTATTCAGATTCAAATTGCCATACAAATAGTACTGTTGAATGAGGAACACCTTTATATTAGTTATATTACAGTGATCAAACGGATAAGTAATTCAATAATTGGTAATTAGTAATCAGTGATGTAACCTGATTTCTCCAACTGAGTGGACATTTTTACAGTTCATATATGTATTGAGGTGGTGGAGAGC